>CM019063.1:43983886-44332738 GCA_009667805.1 Leptobrachium leishanense
CTCTAGCTCTCTCTCTCTATCTCTATCTATATCTCTCTCTATCTCTCTCTCTCTCTAGCTCTTTCTCTCTATCTCTATCTATCTATATATCTATCTATCTCTATCTATCTATATCTCTATCTCTCTCTCTAGCTCTTTCTCTCTATCTCTATCTATCTATATCTCTCTCTTTCTCTATCTATCTATATCTCTATCTCTCTCTCTCTCTCTTTCTCTCTATCTCTATCTATCTATATCTCTCTCTCTCTCTCTAGCTCTCTCTCTCTATCTCTATCTATCTATATCTCTCTCTATCTCTCTCTCTCTCTCTCGCTCTTCTCTCTATCTCTATCTATCTATATCTCTATCTCTC
This sequence comes from Leptobrachium leishanense, assembly GCA_009667805.1. Classification (NCBI taxonomy): domain Eukaryota; kingdom Metazoa; phylum Chordata; class Amphibia; order Anura; family Megophryidae; genus Leptobrachium; species Leptobrachium leishanense. Next base: position 43,984,239 of record CM019063.1, read on the forward strand.
TCTCTCTCTCTAGCTCTTTCTCTCTATCTCTATCTATCTATATCTCTCTCTATCTCTCTCTCTCTCTCTAGCTCTTTCTCTCTATCTCTATCTATCTATATCTCTATCTATCTCTCTCTCTCTAGCTCTTTCTCTCTATCTCTATCTATCTATATCTCTATCTCTCTCTCTCTCTCTAGCTCTTCTCTCTATCTCTATCTATCTATATCTCTCTCTTCTCTCTCTCTAGCTCTTCTCTCTATCTCTCTATCTATCTATATCTCTCTCTCTTTCTCTCTAGCTCTTTCTCTCTATCTCTATCTATCTATATCTCTCTCTATCTCTCTCTCTCTCTCTAGCTCTTTCTCTCTATCTCTATCTATCTATATCTCTATCTATCTCTCTCTCTCTCTCTAGCTCTTTCTCTCTATCTCTATCTATCTATATCTCTATCTCTCTCTCTCTCTCTAGCTCTTTCTCTCTATCTCTATCTATCTATATCTCTATCTCTCTCTCTCTCTAGCTCTTTCTCTCTATCTCTATCTATCTATATCTCTATCTCTCTCTCTCTCTCTAGCTTCTTTCTCTCTATCTCTATCTATCTATATCTCTCTCTCTCTCTCTCTAGCTCTTTCTCTCTATCTCTATCTATCTATATCTCCTCTCTTTTCTCTCTAGCTCTTCTCTCTATCTCTATCTATCTATATCTCTCTCTATCTCTCTCTCTCTCTCTAGCTCTTTCTCTCTATCTCTATCTATCTATATCTCTCTCCTCTCTCTCTCTCTCTCTCTAGCTCTTTCTCTCTATCTCTATCTATCTATATCTCTCTCTATCTCTCTCTCTCTCTCTAGCTCTTTCTCTCTATCTCTCTCTATCTATATCTCTCCTATCTCTCTCTCTCTAGCTCTTTCTCTCTATCTCTATCTATCTAATCTCTATCTCTCTCTCTCTCTCTAGCTCTTTCTCTCTATCTCTATCTATCTATATCTCTATCTATCTCTCTCTCTCTAGCTCTTCTCTCTATCTCTATCTATCTATATCTCTATCTCTCTCTCTCTCTCTAGCTCTTTCTCTCTATCTCTATCTATCTATATCTCTATCTCTCTCTCTCTCTCTAGCTCTTTCTCTCTATCTCTATCTATCTATATCTCTCTCTCTTTCTCTCTAGCTCTTTCTCTCTATCTCTATCTATCTATATCTCTCTCTCTCTCTCTCTCTCACTAGCTCTTTCTCTCTATCTCTATCTATCTATATCTCTCTCTCTCTCTCTAGCTCTTTCTCTCTATCTCTATCTATCCATATCTATCTATCTCTCTCTCTCTCTCTAGCTCTTTCTCTCTATCTATCTATATCTATATCTCTATCTATATCTATATCTATCTATATCTCTCTCTATCTCTCTCTCTCTCTAGCTCTTCTCTCTATCTCTATCTATCTATAGCTCTATCTATCTATATCTCTATCGATCCATATCCATCTACCAACAGCGCTCAAAATACATTGATCACAATAGGAGGAATACTGAATATAGAATGTAGGGCAGATACCTTTTTACCAGGCTACTGCAATATATAAAGGCCGAAGATTAGGGGAGGGTCTGATAAGTCGAGGTAGGTCATTCCACAGGACTGGCGCCACTCTTGAGAAGTCCTGGAGGCAAGAGTTGGTGGTGTGGGTGGAAAGAGAGGGCAAGCAGCGGTCGCCTGAAGACGGAGTGATCTAGAATGGGTGTGTTTCCAAAGCAGGGAACACATGTAAGGAGGGGTCGAGTTATTGAGGACTTTGAACATGAACATCAGTATTTTAAATTGTGTCCTGAATGGTACAGGAAGTCAATGGAGGGACCGGCAGAGGGGGGAGGTGTATGACGGGCGTCGGGTGAGAAATATAAGCCTGGCAGAAGGGGGAATTATGTGATAAGCATTGGGGGAGAGTATAACCCACAACTTTCTGGCCCTTTTCCAGCCCCACTTTCTTCTCTGTGGGCCAATCACCACTATCACCTAAGTTCAGGCAGTACCCCTGCAACCAATCACAGCGATCAGCTGCTGGGAAGGGAGGCGGGCTGGAGGTGGGTCAGAAAGCTGTGGGGAGGGCTATGTCACTAGGAGACAGGACAGTAAAGGACACCCCGCGGCATTAAAGAGTTAACACCATACTCGCGTCATATTTTCTGATATTACAGCAACAATGCTACTGTTTGTTTTAGGGTTAGGGTTAGTATTTCTTGCTTTTATTGTTAAGTTTAGAGTTAGGAATAGGTTTAGTTTTAGGGTTAGTATTTATTTTTAGATTTACGTTCCGGATTAAGAATAGGGCTAGTTTTAGGTTTAGTGATTGTGTTATTTATAGGGTTAGCTTTAGTCTTAAGGTAAAGTTTAGGGTTATTGTTCGGGTTAACCGTAACCCTAAACAACAGATTCTGACAGTTTTTCCACACAATCTTCCACAATTCCATCAAGCTCGCTTTTTTTGTTATTGCTAATAATGAAGGAGCATGACAGACGTGTAGTGAAGATTGCATAGACCAATGGAGTAGAATCTATTGTTTACGGTCAGGGTTAACCCTAACCCTAAATGTAACCCTAACACTAAAACTAACGCCAGAGTTGCTTTTCACCGTGCAATGTTAGCTTACATAGAAAAACTGATGTAACTGTGTTGATAGTTTGATGGGAGTTTTTTTTTTTTACATTGGCAGTATTGGAGCTATATTATTGAAAACGGGACATTTTTTTGCGACTGTTCTAATTGCGGCCACAAGAGGGCAACGTGGGTGAGTAAACCAGGATGATTACGAGCAGAAAGCTGTAGTCTGTATGACGCTAAAGGTGGAAAATAAGCACATGGTTCACATTGCTAAAATGCTTCTTTCACCAGACTGGGTTTATTAAATCTTACTTTAAATTCATTAGAATTATTATTTTTATAATATTATTTGTATATATTTTATTGCTAAACAATTGTAAAAACATCACAAATTAACTTTCAATTCACCGTCCAATCCGTATTCCTACGACTGCTAGGTTTGTGGTACCCAGGTACACGCTGACTATTTTTTACAAAGAAAATTAATTAACATATAAAACTGCTCGACGTGTAATAAGAGAATGCGTTGGAAATCTGACAAGCAGAGGTTATAAAAAGCCATTTACAAATTCGCACAGATACTCATTAAAAGAACGTACACTGAATAGTAAGGGGCAGCAATCACATTCCCACGATACTGAGCCAGGAGCAACATCGACTCCTCCACATCACATCTTTATGTTATTTAAACATCTCTGCGAATCTCAAAATTCACCAAGTGGTTTTAAAAATGGGAATATCTGAGCCCATTCAATTAATTACCTCTTAGATTGTAAGCTCTTGGGCAGGGTCCTCTCTCCTACTATTCTGTGTGTTTAACTTGTATGTATATTTGTTATTCTGTCTCTCCCATTGTACGGCGCTACGGAACTTGTTAGCACTTTATAAAAACTTGTAGCTGAGATTTTTTTTCAGGACGGTTACATTTTAATGTAAAAAGTATTTAATTATTTTTTTCTTTGAATTTCAAAATCGCTTCATGGATTACTGCCTGATACTTAAAGCTTTTATTATCTAATGTGTTTTATTGAAAAGTACACCTGTGTATATATATTTTCATAATGTTTATTTGAAAGATGGGATGTATAGTCAACGCTTAAATATAGGGTAAAATAGAAATTTTGCATAAAGATTCTCCTTTTGAGATAGGTAGACAAATAAAATAATGTAAATTTGCTCATGTTTAATGCATTTGTTTATCGTTTACAGAAATATCACTGGGATGAAAGGTTCTAAACTATAGATGGCGTCCCTTTTCTGGGACAATGTCAACATTATCAGCATACAGTCAGAAATGGCCTTTGTGTCAGTAAATGTGCTGCAGACAGATAAAATGGTGAGATCTCCTGCTTATGGCGGTTTGTAGTGATCAGAAATCAGAATGAGATTATTAGCAATGCAATATCTGTATGTGCTGCATAATGCCTGTGTATGGCAATTACAGCAACACCTTGTATCTGTATGTGCTGCATAATGCCTGTGTATGGCAATTACAGCAACACCTTGTATCTGTATGTGCTGCATAATGCCTGTGTATGACAATTACAGCAACACCTTGTATCTGTATGTGCTGCATAATGCCTGTGTATGGCAATTACAGCAACACCTTGTATCGGTATGTGCTGCATAAAGCCTGTGTATGGCAATTACAGCAACACCTTGTATCTGTATGTGCTGCATAATGCCTGTGTGTGGCAATTACAGCAACACCTTGTATCTGTATGTGCTGCATAATGCCTGTGTATGGCAATTACAGCAACACCTTGTATCGGTATGTGCTGCATAAAGCCTGTGTATGGCAATTACAGCAACACCTTGTATCTGTACGTGCTGCATAATGCCTGTGTATGGCAAATACAGCAACACCTTGTATCTGTATGTGCTGCATAATGACTGTGTATGGCAATTACAGCAACACCTTGTATCTGTATGTGCTGCATAAAGCCTGTGTATGGCAATTACAGCAACACCTTGTATCTGTATGTGCTGCATAAAGCCTGTGTATGGCAATTACAGCAACACCTTGTATCTGTATGTGCTGCATAATGCCTGTGTATGGCAATTACAGCAACACCTTGTATCTGTATGTGCTGCATAATGCCTGTGTATGACAATTACAGCAACACCTTGTATGTGTATGTGCTGCATAATGCCTGTGTATGGCAATTACAGCAACACCTTGTATCGGTATGTGCTGCATAAAGCCTGTGTATGGCAATTACAGCAACACCTTGTATCTGTACGTGCTGCATAATGCCTGTGTATGGCAAATACAGCAACACCTTGTATCTGTATGTGCTGCATAATGACTGTGTATGGCAATTACAGCAACACCTTGTATCTGTATGTGCTGCATAATGCCTGTGTATGGCAATTACAGCAACACCTTGTATCTGTATGTGCTGCATAATGCCTATGTATGACAATTACAGCAACACCTTGTATCTGTATGTGCTGCATAATGCCTGTGTATGACAATTACAGCAACACCTTCTATCTGTACTGTACAGAGATTAAAACTCATTATAACCCCCTCAATCGTATCCCTGTACAGCAGCGACTGACCCCACAGCTCTCCCTGTATTCTGCCCTCTCCCTGTATTCTGCCCTCTCCCTGTATTCTGCCCTCTCCCTGTATTCTGCCCTCTCCCTGTATTCCTCCCGCTCCATGGCCATTTCTGGAACTTGTGGAGTAATGACTTCAAATTAATAAGGTGGGATATTTAGCATCTATTTTTTGCAATGTATCAAATATTTAGAAAAGAGTAAAACATTTATTTTCCTGAAAAATAATTGTATTTTGTTGCTGTGGCAACCCCAATTATAATCGGATGCAAACATTCTACCTTCAGAAGTCATTTAATTGGTCGAATATCCCTGTGTGCAGGCGAGGTGACCTGTATTTCACAAAGAATCCCCCTCTTTCTGTAAGTTGTAGTTTGTCATAGGTCATACTATATAAACTAGCAGCATAAGGAAATGATAGGAACTATCACATCAAGCCTGGGATAAAGTCCTGGAGACCAGTTCACGATAGGTTTTAAAAATTTCTGCGGAGGAATCTGGCAACATGACCTTGACAAACCTGACCCCGAACCTCAGAGATCAGACACGAAATGCGTTAACAGACCATTCATGGGATGACTATAACGCAATGTCGAAGGTCTTCATTGTGGGCATTTTTTGAGATGAACACAGCTGCAATTAACCCTTTCACAACCATAATCGAGCATGCTCATTCCTTAAAAGTAACTGCAGGGTCACTGATACTGAGTAAACTCGATCTGGTCTGATTCTGGAGCAATGCAAAGGGATTTTGTTTATTGCAAATAAATACAATTTGCAAATGGGCTCCAGAACGTTGTCCCAAAATTTTGCCACATCAGTCATGACAGCCGATGTGTTGAAATTATTTGAAAAGCGTTGAGATCCGCTTTTTTCCCCCGCACAGAAACACGGAGCTCAGGCTACATTGTAAATGTAGTAGTGCTTTTTGGCCAGTAGAGGGAGCCCTCTGCCTGTCACATAGGGCTTACCTATAGTTAACATATACAGCGGGAAGCCTCTGTGTATATTTACTGTGAGGGTAATGGGATGCGGTTTTCCATAAAACCACCGTGTCCTGCCAGTGGTTTTATGAAAAGTCGCTTGGTAGTGAAGGGGTTAAGGTTAAAAAGGAAAAATAAAATAAAAGGTTTTTATTTCTTGTTTCCATTTTGTTTATTTTTTTTACCAAGATGCAACATTTACCAAAAGCTTTGTGTCTCTTGTTTATTTAATCTACAATATTTAACAGTTAATGAGGTAGAGGAGGGAATGTTTAGATAAGGCTATTAGGTTATTGTTATCCAGGCTAATTGAGCTAAGAGCTGGCAGCTGAATGAGATAAAACAGGGAGCTTAAAAGCCTTCTAATCTACCCCCTGTGATGTCCTTTGAATACATCCCACACAATTCAATGATGGGAGTCGGTGACTGACCCATTCACTCCATTCCATGGCCAAAGCCACACAGTGAGGAGCAAGTAATGTAAAGATACTGTGGGGGGGGGCAGTTTACAACACATACAAGGTTATTCAGTGAGCGTGAAAAGCAGGAGAATGACTGGAGAATGAAAAATTCTAGGTCAAAATAGCCAAACCAGAAAAATTCTCACTTTCATCTCACTTTCCAAATCGGCTATTTTGACCTAGAATTTTTCATTCTCCAGTCATTCTCCTGCTTTTCACCGCTCTCTGAATAACCCTGAAAGTAGCTGCCCAGAAAAGCTCTTAAACACCAGGCTGGAAAGGTGAAGGGTGCGTCTAGATTCCAGCGATGGCCAGTTTAGCTCTTTTAACATGTCACAATGGTGGGTCATGTAGTTACATTGTAGCACAAAGCGGCAGAATGAGTTATACAATGTGGTAAGTTTATGAAGGTGTGTTTGCGGGGCAGCTGCATACACTACATCTCCGTATTCAAATGGACGGCTGGTATAAGATTAATATGTATAGATATATAGGGAGTCATGTTGGTTGCTGGTTTGATGGACGCTTGGTTGGTTTGTGTTAGGTTTCACAAAGAGAAAGAACGTTTTCACTCCTAGCTTCCTTTTTCACTGAGTAATTGTCTATTCTTCGCACAGTAATGCCGAATGGCTGCAAGGTCAGAACTTCCCATCTTTATTGGGTCGCGTTTTATGAATATACCCGTGAAAGAATGAGTTATACAATGTAGTAAGTTTATGAAGGTGTGTTTGCGGGGCGGCTGCATACACTACATCTCCGTATTCAAATGGACGGCTGGTATAAGATTAATATGTATAGATAGATAGGGAGTCATGTTGGTTGCTGGTTTGGTGGATGCTTGGTTGGTTTGTATTAGGTTTCACAAAGAGAAAGAACGTTTTCACTCCTAGCTTCCTTTTTCACTGAGTAATTGTCTATTCTTCGCACAGTAATGCCGAATGGCTGCAAGGTCAGAACTTCCCATCTTTATTGGGTCGCGTTTTATGAATATACCCGTGAAAGAAAAAATTGTTTAGACAATGCTGGATATTTTTCAGACTTGATAAGAATATTTCAATCACTTTTAACCCCTTTGTTACCAAATTATTTCCCATAAAACCATGGATTCATGGAAAACCTCTTTTCCATTTCAGACAGTGTAAAAATGAACGTACCTGTCATAAAACACATGTTTGAGACAGAAAGATTATGTGACATTCAGAGGGCACCCCCTGCTGGCCACAAATTGCTACTTTATGATACTACAACTGGGTAAACAAAAATGGATCTGCAAGCAGTGCAAACAGCTTCCGCACCTGGCAGACATGTCCAAGGTGCTGAAAATTTGGGGGTCACATCCTGGAGCCCATTTGCAAAACACATGTTTGAGACAGAAAGCTTATGAGACAGGCAATAGGCTCCCCCTGCTGGCCAAAAAGTGCTATTACACAATATTACAACTGCGGAAACAAAAACGGATCTGCAAGAGGTGCAAACAGCTTCTGCTCCTGGCAGACATGTCCAAGGTGCTGAAAATTTGGGGGTCACATCCTGGAGCCCATTCGCAGATGAACATTGTTGCTCCAGAATCAGACCAGATCGAGTTTACTCCATGTCGGACTCCTGCAGTATACTCGACCTTGGTGCTGAAAGGGTTAAGCCTCTATAGTTTGTTTGGAAAGGGCAACAAAAAAAGACCCTTGCGTAGCCAAAAAGGTGACCCTGGGTATTCGCGCCTGAATATATCATCTTTTTCTTTGTCGAATGCGTGTCACATCATGTTATTTCCCGGCACTCAGTGCCCGTGCGGCTCAATAACCAGGTTACAGGATTCTTTTCCTATTGCCAGGCAACAATTAAAGCGCGTTGTATAAGCAAAGACTCATCGGTTTTATTGAGCAGGGACAGAAAGCTTCTATAAAATGATCCATTTGCAGAGAAGCACTTTCCTCTCCAATATCTTGACTATGACCCGTAGACCTGAGTCGCAATGCAATGTCACATTCCCACCGGCCGCTGATACATTCCTTTTCTGGAGGAACAATGGTGGTTTATTTTTAACTCTTTTGATATCTTGTGGTCTCCCACGCCTGCGATGTATTTTGTATGAGCAAGAAAGAAGATACATATTTTGCACTGAATGCCGGATGTAGCGGCAAACCGTGGAGAAGCTGCCTATCGGGGAGAAAACAGATTAAGAACTTCTTCCCGAAGCTCCATTCTTTCATGGAAACAACAGTGGATTTAGAGGGTTATTGACAACACCCTGAATTTGCCACCGAATATCTACAATTTGACAATTTGGGGGCACTTTGTCTATTCACTAAACGGGTTATTCAGAAAATTTTTGGTGCTGTCCAGTTTCACCGATCCTTCGGTAAATTCACCCAAGACCGCCGAACAGACCACCAAACGCCACCACCGATCAGTCCGCCAAACGCAGCCAAAGCAAAAACCACTGAACGCCACCGAATTGATCACCGAACACCACTGAACAGACCGTCAAACGCCGCCAACCACCGATCAGCCCGCCAAAAGCCGCCGAAGACCACTGAACACCGCCAACCAATGAACACTGCCGAACAGACTGCCAAACGCTGCCAACCACCAATCAGCCCGCCAAACGCCGCCGAAGACCACTGAACGCCGCCAAACTGATCACCAAACACCACCAAACAGACCGCCAAAGCCACCACAAACCCCAGATCAGCCCGCTAAACGCCACGAAGACCACCAAACACCACTTAACTGATCACCGAACACCGCCGAACAGACCGCCAAACGCCACCAGGAACCACAGATCACCCCACCAAACGCCGCCAAAGATCACCGAACGTCGCTGAACATGCTGCCAAACGCCACCACGAACCACAGATCAGCCCGCCAAACGCCGCTGAAATGATGACCAAACACCACCGAAATGTGAGGGGAAAAAAAACGGAACACTGCTATTCTTTAAAAGGTGTTTAATACAATAAAAATGCATGAAAATGTGTGGAGATAATAAAAAAGGTTTGTTACAGAATTTAAAAAAAAACAGCTTCACTGCCGAGATCGAGATATCTCGGGCTTCAAAGGCACCATCCGCTCCCGATATGGCGCTATCTCGGTCTGCAGCTCTGCAGCCCAAAAGCAAATGAAACTCGTTTTCTGCAAAGTAATTTTGTTTGCTTTTGGGCTGCAGAAGGTGCTCCCAACGTTTTACAGGGTAATTCCAAGAGATCCGAATTGCTTGAGAAAGGTAACCGAACGCTTATTTTCAGCGTTCGGTTCCCTTTCCTGGCCATTCGGCTATTCAGAGAGCAGGCAATACGCCAAATCCTGGCGAATTGCCTGCACATACGGTGCCTGTTCGACGGCAGTGAAATCCCCATAAAAAGCACTGCTTCGGCTATTCAGAGAACACAAACCAGCAGTGAAAGGTTCCGCCCTGCCATTCGGTGGTTTCATTCGGCAGATTTATTCAGACGAATCCCATAGGCTTCAATGTTTAAAATATTCCCGTTTTAATTCAATATCTAATAAACCGTTCATTATAAAATTCTGCTGTAAAGAGTCTCTTTATTTATCGATTTTTTTAGGATCTTTTAAGAATTTTTCTAGATTTTTTTTTTAAAAGTCCGATTTGTTTGTTTTTAAAGTTTACCTAATTTATTCACTTCACTAGTCTGCGGTGTCGGCTTTTTCCGGCGGCTTCGCTGCGTGTGATCGGCTCCTGCTCAGGTTTTTCCGTGGTTTTCGGTGGGTTAATCCAGATGTTTTATGCGGGTTTTCGGCGTGCATTCGCCGGGTTTTGCGGATAGTTTTCGTCGGGTTTGCGGCGGCCTTTCCCTGCAATTCGGGGACCCTGTGGTGCTTGCTGAATACACCGCAGGGTCACCGAAATAGAATCGGCAAAACAAACCGAATTGAAGAGAACGAAAAGTCACCGAACATGCGGTGACTCTTAGAATCTCTTTGAATTACCCTGTTAGTCCTGTGGACATAATGCCCGAGATGCTAAAACTGTAAAATCGGCGAACTGAATTTCCTGACATTGGACATTCAGCAGCCGATGCAGGGAACACGAGCTGCAGCTGTAACAGCTGTAACTCAATTTGGCAGTAGATGGCGCCATCTACTGGCAAAATATGGTAATACGATAAGAAATACATTGTGAATAAACCCAAATATTTCTTACTGTATAATCAATTAACAATGATTTTTCAAAAAATCCACTGGTTCCTGACAATGGCTTTAGGAGAATCACTTGGTAGTGAAAGGGGTTAAAAAAAATTAAGTTAAAAATTTTGCCTAAAAAAAAAAAAAAAAATACCAACAAATAAATAAATAAAAAGATGGTTTGCTGGAAATTAACCCACACATCCTAGAGCCCATTTGCAGATAAACATTGTTTGCAATAAATTAAATACACAGTTGAATAAAAAAATATAAAACCAATATTTATTTTTCCATTGAATCCTATGGGATTCGCCTGTTTAAACCTGTCGAACTGAATCGTTGAAAATAAGGACATTTCAGTGCATTTCTTTGTTCTCTGAATAGATTAACCATTACTTCTCTATGGGACAATTTCACTGACACCGAAGACCGCCGAATTGCAGAGATCTGAGGTCGATCTGCACCGTATTTCGCTGTCAATTCGCCAGTAATTGACAGCTCAGTGAATAGACGAACTGCCACTAAATTGCATCATACGGGGAAATACACCGTCCGGTGCCCTTTAGTGGCACGTTCGATGCTCTTTGAATAACTCTTTAAGCTGTCAATTCGCCAAATATAGGTGAATTGACAGTGAAATATAGTGCATTTCACCGCAATTCGGCAGCACGGAATTGTCACATAGCGAACTACAGTATCGATTCATCTATTCACAGATGACGAAATTGCAGCGTAATGACGCGATTTCAATTCCACAGATTTAAACATGCAAATCTCATAGGTTAAAGTCCTTTTCGGAGATTAGGAGACTTCCTATTGACTTTTTTTTCAGTTCAGTTCGCCGAGGCCAATTAGGTGCTTTTTGGTGCTTTTTGGCAGCTTTCAATAACTGCTTCGGTGACTCCAGTTCCAGCGCAATACGGTGACCATTCACCGAAGAATAGTGAGTGCACCATATCGTTACTGAAATGAAATCGACAAATTGGGGCGAAATGCGTCAAAAAATAAAAAGCATCAAAATTGTATTTAATAATAATAATAATAATAATAATATATACATTAATATAATTTAATTTAATAATACCCTCTCAGCTGGGAGTAACGGTGGATCAAGTAAGGTGAAATTATGCCGCTTTCACTATCTAGGGAATTTCCACAGTTCTTTGTAGTTTTCCCACTGATTCCACTGGAGTTTCTGCCAAAGTTGTTCAGTGTAGAGTAAACTGTGCCCCTACGGAACAGCTGCAAAACAGGAGCTTCCCCGGCCATTGGAGGGAGGGAACACCCTATAGAGACCTCTATAAACCGCTCTAGTGCATGACGGTTATTAGCCCAGAGAGGACCGCAGTTACTACCAGGTCTTTCAGTCGAAGTTGTTTAGCTCAGAGTTCAATGGAGATCACCAGGATAAAAACTCAGTGGGTCCCCCCCCCAAAAAAAAATCTTGTTCCATTAAACGTACAGTAAAAACAAACAGTGGGTATTTTCACAATGATTAGTTTTTTTGTAGTAGACATATTTGACAGGCAGAGGTTGCCATCTGCTGGCGAAAAAGTGTTACTGCAGCTGGGCTTCCGTGTTGAACCAGCTGGGAATCTGTGTTTTAGACCCGGAGCCCCAGCTGTTCAAACTGTTTCAGCACCTCGGCTGTCAAACCAATGGTGCTAAAACTTGGGGGTTACATTCCGGAGACCGTTTGCAAATGAATTTAATTTGCAATAAAGATATTTCTTCTGCATTGCTCCAGAATTAGAACACATCGCGAATACTCGGTATCGGAGCACTAGCAGGTGCTTTCGACGATCCTGGTAGAGAAGGGGTTAATGAACGAGTCAGCCTCAATCCTAACAACAGGGGCATGGTTTACAGGTCTACGCTTCAATAATGAGGTCTTTGAGTCCGTTGCTTCTGTCTTCTGACCAATTCCTCCTCTTCATTTCAGCCTGTGTGTCCACGTAGAGCTGCGGTGTCAGCCGCAATATTCGGCGCGTCTGTTATGACTCTAACCTGTCCAGTATATGACAGGCCGTTGACGTGCTGATAGGAAATGTTCAAGTCGTCCAAATTATCTGCGTGTCTTCTGACAAGGTTACAATACGGCGATACAGAAAGGATTTCTGCAATGGAAACCGAAACATCTCGCTGAAAGCCGGCATCGCGCCACCGTCCCCCGCACCGACACCGGTTTACTGAATAAGGGTGCATTTTGATTGCCCTTTCTTAAAAGGTGACATGAATGATTAGCAGTATTAGGCTAGGGCTGCACCCGATGTGTTTTGCCTTTACTACAGGGTGGTATTGTCTAGGGATGTGCGTTTCGGGTTTCGGAATTTCGGAATTTTCATGAAATTTCCCGATTCGTGTTTTCGGATCCGGCCGATTTTCCGAAAATTTTTAGATCCGAAAATGGCAGATCCGAAAAGTTTTCCGAGACGAAACGAAAAAATTTCGGATTTTTCGAATGAACTTGAAATGTGTCAAATCGAAATTTATTTTCGCTCTATTCATGATTTCGGTTCCATTCGTGATTTCGGTTCCATTTCGGTAATTCTGGAAATCGTATATTTAACTATTATCGGTTATATCGCTGATTCTGTAAATTTTGTATTTGTAAATGCGTATTTCACTTGTTTCTTGTGGCATTCGGGTCAGTTTAGCGTTTTTTAAATCGTTTTGTTCATTTTTTAATATGATTAAATAAAGTTGTGAAATTTATATTCAATTATTCATAAGAAAAAAAGGATCTTTAATAAAAAAAACACGATAGAATCGCCAGAATTATCGTAGACACTTTGAAACGAGGAGAACAGACGTTCCGAAAAAACGAAAATTTCTGAAATTTCCGAAAAGTCGATACAAAAAACGAGCAAAGTGACCCGAAAATACGAAAAATGGTCGATATTCCGAAAACAAATTGTACACGAAAAACGATCCGAACCGAGCCGAATCGAAACAGAAATTGGTCGAAACGAGCCGAATCGAAAAGTTTAAACATCCGAACAAATCGAACCGAATCGAACCGAAAAAAAAATCGGTGCACAAGCCTAGTATTGTATGAAGAATATGTTGCAGTAAAAGGGGTCGATGAGCACCTGAGATACGTTAAGACCCATAAGGCTGTCCCACCTAGAGCCGGATGTGAGTTTGATACCTACACACTATTATTGGAATCTTCTGTTACAAACATACAACACCATTGTTGTTTTCCTTACTTACAGCCTTCTGGGATACACCTGTTATACAGGGTGGACTATAGACCAAGGAATAATCAAGACCTTACGATGGACATGCACTGTGTATGACTGCCCACTTACCAGTAAGCTGAGACTAACTGGCGCTGCTCTGTGATCCACTTTTACTTTGACATGAATGAATGTTTGGTCTATTGTCACCACGGTTTTATGTTCATTGTTTGAGACACAAGCTCAGTTTAACGTATCCGCGTGATCCCGACAAGCGGAGTTCTTGAAACGGGGTAAGAGGCAACAGAGGAGTATCACTGATCCATAGAACGTCCAGGTTTAACGTCAGGCTGGTCCAAAGACAAGAGATCCATCTTACGATAGAGAAGGACAAGACGTGGCACACTCATAGGGCAATATTACATACTTAATGCTAACTTCAGTGCTCACTCGTGTGAGCGTTAACGTTAGCCCTGGCTGCCCGAGCGCGGACGCATCATATTACATTCCGAACGCTAACGGGTTAAAAAAGCCGTTAGTAGGGTTGTGCATGACTTTTTTTTTCGTTTCATTTATGTTTTTTTCTGGTGTTTTTCTTTTGTTTTGGATCATTTCGATTCGGTGATTCGGATCGATTTGACGATCCGGCTCATTTCAGGTGATTCGGATCAGTTGGTTTTTCACTTTTTTATGAGTTATTTTGTTTTTTATTCCCAGAGCATGCCCTTTCCAATGATACATGACCAGGTGTTAAGTAAAATAAAATTCATAAATATTTACATTTTCTTTTTCTTTCCAACAGTAATATTTTTCACTTTTCAATTATAAAGTAAACAATGAAGCTGCACTAACTAACCATCACATTTCTCATGTCACCAACAAGTGTGGAGGTGATGGCTGATGGTACAATCCATTGTTACGAATTGTTACATCAAAAACCTAATCTGCCGCACTGCAGCGAAGAGCACTGTGGGGAACTTTTGACCCATTCCTCACTAATTTTTACACCTCACAAGGTCAAGTGAGGCGTCATTGGACACGGCAGAGTCTGGCATTTGCATTAATACCAAACCTGACAATGTAAAATTTAAAAGAAAAGAAAACAATTTATTTATTTTAGTTGCAAAGCGATGGCATTGTCCATTTGTCATGTATAAAATGAGCAATACCGCTGCCATTACTCCCCTTCTCTTTTTCCACGCTGGGAGTAAGGTCAGTGTTTTATAGGCTTGTGCACCGATTTTTTTTTCGGTTCGATTCGGTTCGATTTTTCGGATTTTTAAACTTTTCGATTCGGTTCGTTTCGACCGATTTCGGTTTCGATTCGATTCGGTTCGGCTCGTTTTTCGGGTACATTTTTTTTTCGGAATATCGACCATTTTTCGTATTTTCGTGTCACTGTGCTCGGTTTTTGTATCGACTTTTCGTGATTTCGGAAATTTTCGTTTTTCGGAATTGTACATTTTTCGGAATATCGACCATTTTTCGTATTTTTGGTGTCACTTTGCTCGTTTTTTGTATCGACTTTTCGGTTTTTCGGAAAATTGTCGTTTTTCGGAAAATTTTTGTTTTTTCCGAACGTCTGTTCTCCCCGTTTGACACATTTCAAGTCCATTCGAAAAATCCGAAAATATTTCGTTTCGGCTCGGAAACCGTTTCGGATCTGACATTTTCGGATCTAAAAATTTTCAGAAATTCGGCCGCATCCGAAAACACGAATCGGGAAATTTCGTGAAAATTCCGAAATTCCGAAACCCGAAACGCACATCCCTAGTGTTTTACACAGTCATATTATTCGTAAAAAAACATGTTCCAAAACACAAGGGAAATATTTCCTTTTTTTTGGGCTAAAATTGTATATTTTCTCAGAAAAATGCAGTAACAGGTTCCCATTTCAAATTTTTTTAAGAAGAATTCCCTATAGAATTTATAATCACAAAGGTTTAAATGATAAAATGGGAAAAAAAATTATTGAAATCTGGATGAAAAAATTAATCACACAGTATCTGCCTGGTTAGATATACCCGTATCTGCACTATTAAATAAAACCTAAAATATGTTTTCATTTCAGTAAATTCCAAAAAAAGCCACCAAAATCATCAGCTCCAGGCCCATAGAGATCTTAATCCGGCCCTGCTCCTGCCGCGGGTCAGCAAATCAAACTCGCCGAAGTGCAGAAACGGGAGAACACCGAAATGTCGATGACATTTTGGTGCTCTCTGAATGACCTTGATAGTTTTCAAGAGAAAGGGTTAGGTAGCTCCCGTTACACCATGACGGTCGCCCCTGTGCAGATGACGGTCGGCCCTGTCCAGATGACAGTTGCCCCTGTGCAGATGACGGTCGCCCCTGTCCAGATGACGGTCGCCCCTGTGCAGATGACAGTCGCCCCTGTGCAGATGACGGTCGCCCCTGTGCAGATGACAGTCGCCCCTGTGCAGAATAGATGACTGTCGCCCCTGTGCAGATGACGGTCGCCCCTGTGCAGATGACAGTCGCCCCTGTGCAGAATAGATGACTGTCGCCCCTGTGCAGATGACAGTCGCCCCTGTGCAGAATAGATGACTGTCGCCCCTGTGCAGATGACAGTCGCCCCTGTGCAGAATAGATGACAGTCGTCCCTGTGCAGAATAGATGACGGCCGCCCCTGTGCAGATGACGGTCGCCCCTGTGCAGATGACGGTCGCCCCTGTGCAGAATAGATGACGGCCGCCCCTGTGCAGATGACGGTCGGCCCTGTCCAGATGACAGTCACCCCTGTGCAGATGACGGCCGCCCCTGTGCAGATGACAGTCGCCCCTGTGCAGAATAGATGACTGTCGCCCCTGTGCAGATGACGGCCGCCCCTGTGCAGATGACAGTCGCCCCTGTGCAGAATAGATGACTGTCGCCCCTGTGCAGATGACAGTCGCCCCTGTGCAGAATAGATGACAGTCGCCCCTGTGCAGAATAGATGACGGCCGCCCCTGTGCAGATGACGGTCGCCCCTGTGCAGATGACGGTCGCCCCTGTGCAGAATAGATGACGGCCGCCCCTGTGCAGATGACGGTCGGCCCTGTCCAGATGACAGTCACCCCTGTGCAGATGACGGCCGCCCCTGTGCAGATGACGGTCGCCCCTGTGCAGATGACTGTCGCCCCTGTGCAGATGACAGTCGCCCCTGTGCAGATGACTGTCGCCCCTGTGCAGATGACAGTCGCCCCTGTGCAGAATAGATGACTGTCGCCCCTGTGCAGATGACGGTCGCCCCTGTGCAGAATAGATGACTGTCGCCCCTGTGCAGATGACGGTCGCCCCTGTGCAGATGACGGTCGCCCCTGTGCAGATGACAGTCGCCCCTGTGCAGATGACGGTCGCCCCTGTGCAGAATAGATGACGGTCGCCCCTGTGCAGAATAGATGACTGTCGCCCCTGTGCAGATGACGGTCGCCCCTGTGCAGGGCGATATTTTATTTTTTGCACCATATTTATGTATTTTAGTAGCTGGTTCTTTGCAGAGCATTAAGTTCCTTCGACAAGTCTCGAACTCTGCATTAATTCCGTGCAGAAAAATAATAAAAACAGTGACATAATCCAGCTTATCTATTACTGGAAATGTTTTTAATTAAAATTCTGGCAAATTGCATCGTCCTCTGTCTCTGGTTGTTATTTTTTTTTCCTCTTCTCTTACTGAAAATGTCAAAATGATCCAGATCACTCAGAAAACCGTCTCTACGGATAATCCCTGCAGTGGACATAACAGCATCCACATCCACAGGGAGGATTCAATTCTCCTCCACTCTGTGGGTTCCCTGGTGCCATCAATATCTAAATGCACTGACCTGCTCTTCAAGCTGCTTCTTCCCGGCGCCTCTTTTTATAACATCGACGCGTTGATAAGACTTTTTCTCAACTTTTAGTTTTTTTTTAAAAAAAAAACTATAAAATACAATATTGTTTAAATTTTTTTTCTTAATGTCAGTTTAATTGCATTTGTTTTAGAGCCATTGCGTCAAAACATTTAAATTTATAATAGTTAGCACCTTGACTGCAAAGGGGTTTTCTTTGAGACTGGCCCTCCACTGGCACCGTATTCGGGTGATGGTGCGATCATCCGATATCATCTGTCGTCGTCCACCGATCCCACAACATGCAGGTTAATCAGCTCTTATCCGCTGCCTCCGACTGCCATCAGACGACATCAGACAATTTTTTTTGCGACTACAACAGACTAGCGATCTTTCCCATTTCAACGGGATTTATCGGACCATGCCGGAATGATCTGGTACAATTTACACGAAAAAGATGAATTGTATAGTTAAACCGCCATGCCGTGGCAGGGAAATTGCCCCATAGAGAAGCGATACAGTTAGACAGCCTATAGGATAGATATTTTCTATTTTATTCAACCGTTTATTTTTTTTATCTGCAGCAAAAAGCTTTTTCAGTTACTGATTTTTCAGATTTTTTTAGGTATCTTTCTGGATTTTTTTAGGCAAAATTTTGGGTTTCCCTTTTCTTTTAAAAAAAAAAAAAAGGACGAGGCTCTTTTTTCCCTTGCCGAACGTGGCTTTTTTTTCAGGCTGGCTGCGTTCAGCATTGCTGTCCTTGGTGCTGAAACCTATTTATTATTTTAAAAAAAATCTGCTTTGGCTGCGCTGGATGGGGCTGCCCTTGGTGCTGAAGCCCTGCGGAGCTGCTGTCCTTGGTGCTGAATTGGTTACCGCATCAAGGACAGGGGGATTAGGTATCTTTATATATATATATACCCTAATCATCCAAAGATTCATAATTCATCCATTTCACATTCCGAAATAACTAATAAAACGAAACAATGAATCGATTCGAAATGTGAAATTACTAATAAAAACGAAACAACGAACCGATCCAAAATACAAATTACTAATAAAATTGAAACAACGAATTGATCTGAAATACGAAATAACTAATAAAAATGAAATACGAATCGATCTGAAATACGAAATAACTAAGAAAAAGGATATACGAAGCGATCCGAAATATGAAATAACTAATAAAAACGAAATTCTAATCTTTCTAAAATACAAAATAACTAATAAAAACAAAATACGAATCGATCTGAAATACGAAATAACTAATAAAAATGAAACAACGAATCTATCTGAAATACAAACTAATAAAAACGAAATATGTATCGATCTGAAATACGAAATAACTAATAAAAACGATATACGAAGTGATCCGAAATATGAAATAACTAATAAAAACGAAATTCTAATCTTTCTGAAATACAAAATAACTAAGAAAAACAAAATACGAATCGATTTGAAATACGAAATAAGTAATAAAAATGTAACAACGATTCGATCGAAATACGAAATAACTAATAAAAACGAAATACGAAGCGATCCGAAATATGAAATAACTAATAAAAACGAAATTCTAATCTTTCTGAAATACAAAATAATTAATAAAATCAAAACACGAATCGATTTGAAATACGAAATAAGTAATAAAAATGTAACAACGATTCGATCGAAATACGAAATAACTAATAACGAAATACGAATCGATCCAAAATCTGAAATAACTAATAAAATTGAAATACGAAGCGATCCGAAATACAAATTACTAATAAAACAAAATAACGAATTGATCCAAAATACCAGTCGTCTGAAATAATGAATTGATCTGTAATACAAATCGCGGTAACATAACAAACACACCGAAACAAATTGAAAAATGTAGCATATCGATCTGGAACGAAACAAAATTCATTTTTCCGTTGTGCGCATGTCTATTTTGTTTATCGCATTTGGTCTGCAGAACATTTTCCTAAAGTTTCAGCAGAGCTGACATTGCAGAGCTTCTCTCTTTCTCCGTAATTGACACCAACTATTGTCTGAACGGGTGTCAGGACATGCGCTGTAGTAGCAAACCTTGGCCAGCAGGGAGAGCCCTCAACATGTCAGATGTTATTCACAAAGTAGTGAACTTGCCACCGAATTGCACCGAATGGCTAATTTACATGAACGGTGCAATTTCAGGGCAGTTTGTCTATTCATAAATTTTTGGATTCCTAATTATTTTAAAACGATGAGCCTTTTTTTCTTTCCTGAACGCAGCATTTTTTTTTCTTTCCTTCAGTCCGGCTGTGTCTGAAGGATGCGATCCTTGGTGCTGA
Organism: Leptobrachium leishanense; assembly: GCA_009667805.1. NCBI lineage: Eukaryota > Metazoa > Chordata > Amphibia > Anura > Megophryidae > Leptobrachium > Leptobrachium leishanense. The sequence continues at coordinate 44,004,281 of CM019063.1, forward strand.
GAGCTGTTGTCCTTGGTACCGAAACATATTTCAGCACCAAGGACAGGGGGATTCAATTTTTATTTTTTTGCCCTAATCTAAGGGGGTTATTCAGAGAGCACCAAAATGTTGCAGACTTTTCGGTGCTCTCTCGTTCCCCACACTTCCCTGCACTTTGGGGAATAAAAGTTCCCCATCCTGCGGTGAATTCAGCATTAACCGTAGGGTCCCTGGAGTGCAGGGAAAACCTGATGCAAACCTGCCGAACACCCGCCAAAATCCCACCGAAAATCTGCCGAAACTGTCGCAAAAAAACACACCGAACACGCCGGAAAAAAACGATGAGCCGCCGATCACAGTGCAGTCCAGTCATCAGAAAAAGCCAACAAGCTGACAAACGGGGTAAAAAAAAAAGAAACAATACGATTGAAAGTGTCAAAATTTAAACGCTGTTTGCAAAAAAAAATACTGAACGAAAATGTCTGGAATTTACACATAAGATCCAATGAATGATAATAAAAAGGGCTGTTACAGAGAAAAGAAAAAATGCTTTAAAGAAAAACTACAGAAATTTTTTTTGCTGAAAAATGCTTAAAAGATCCTAAGAAAATCTATAAATAAAGAGACTTTTTGTTGCAGAATAAAATAATTAACGGTTTATTAGATATTGGATTAAAACGGGAATATTTTTAACATTGAAGCCTATGGGATTCTCCTGAATAAACCTGCCAAATTAAACCACCGAACAGCAGGGAATTTCACTGACATTTCTCTGCTGTTCGGTGTCTGTGAATAGATTAACCATTGCTTCTCTATGGGGGATTTCACTGCCGTCAAACAGGCAGTTCGCCAAGATTTGGCAGACTGCCTGCTCTCTGAATAGCCGAATGGCCCCGAAATGTCACCGCATGGGGAAATTCACTGTTCGGTGACATTTCGGGGTCAGATCGTCTCTCTCTGAATAAGCCCTTAAGTAATTAAATTAATCCGTTTCACATTCCAAAATAACCAGCAAAAACGAAATACGAATCAATACGGAATACGATTTATACTAATCTCCCGAAATAACGACTTGGTCTGAAATCGGAATAGCAGTAACATAACGAACGCAACGAAACAAACTAAAAAACATAACAAACTGATCCGAAACGAAAAAATTTTTTTGCTGTGTACATGTCTAGTTCTTCTCAGAGAGGAAGCCGATGGATCGAACCCGCGCACGCGCCAAGCCCTGATCCATTGTTCTACGCAGGCGCTACGGAACTTGCGCGTAAGTCTCGTAACGCTGCACAATTTGCGGTTCCTACGCTACACAAGCTGTGTAGGAGCGCAAATTGCACAGTAAACTCCAGGGGCTTCCGGGTTCGGCGGCCCCTGAGCCAAAGAGGAGGAGCTGTGCAACGCGTGACGAGTGAGAAAAAGGGAGTAAAATTTCCTAAAAATAGAAAAAATAAATAAATAATTGAGCAGAGGCTGAAAAAGGAATTTTTTTTCTTCAATATGGGAGGAATAGGGAGATGGAAGGTGCAAAATAAAAATCCAATTTTTATTAAAATACTGTGTGACCAAAGCACACATTTCGTTTTATTTTGTTCCTACCGCCTCCCTATATCTACACTTTTATCGGGGGGGGGGTAAGTCCTCCAAAAAAAAAGAAGTGTGGGAACTCTCCAAGATTCCTGTGTCCTAGTGGCACTTATCATCTCACGCATAACACAAACACACACTCAGACTTATGTAAATATATGGATTTTAGCTAAAAATATACGAGAAATCCCATATTTATTGTGACTTATCAGGAAGAGAGGTGACTGAACACCTGAATACCAGCTTTATTATAATATGGGAACTCGGCTCCCTCTGCAAAAACAGTGCAGGAACTGCATAAGATAACACGAGCAGTATACAAAGGATGGTGACTCAACCCCCCCCCCACAACTTGTCCCCCATTTTCATAAGAGATCAAAGTGACCACTCCATAATAAACAAATAAAAAGCTACCAACAGGGCCGTCATGGGGTGGGTGGGGTGGGGTTATAATAGTATTTCCTTGCAGCTGAGCAAGTTTCATGTGAGCTGATCAGGGTCACCATTGGGAGGGGGGGTGACAGCCCATGGACAGGGATCCAGTGGTTCCTGGGGGCCCCTCCATGCCACCTAGGACTGGCCCATCAAGACACCAGTGCATTTCCCGGTGGGCCGCAGCATCTGAGGTCAGTCTGAGCGCTCTGGCTCCTCATTGAGGGAGCGATTAGTATGGTCTGCGACAGGTAGAGGTGCAGAGCGAAAGCTCTCCCCCAGGGAACACTTTTTATCCCCTTGCCGGATCCCCAGGTATTTAACCCACTCCCTGTAAAATCCGGTAAGAGGAAGAGGGGGCAAAATGTTTCATTTTTAATCAGTTTACTGAATAGGACGGCTGAGGGAAGGGGCCCCCGACCAGGGAGTCAGTAAGGGGACCCCAAGATTTCTTTTGGCAGCCCTGGTTCCCGAGGAGTCACTGGAAAGCTTCCTTCTGGTAAAGTGACTGCGCATGCTCCCGCGAAGGTTACCTGGTTCCCGAGGTGTCACTGGAACGCTTGCTTCTGGTAAAGTGACTGCGCATGCTCCCGCGAAGGTTACTGCACTAATAAGCACAATCAGAATCTCGGGATATTGATTAAAACCCACTTTGTTCCCATCAAAAAGTTAAAACAAGAAAAGAAATAAAGAATTGTAGATTGTAACACGCTCTTTAATGCTCGAATCTGTCTGTCAGGTGTTCAAATCAATAACCCTTCACCACCTAACTGGAGCATCTTCCTTGATTTTGCCAAGGCCTTTGACACAGTAGACCATGGCATCTTGATAAAAAAACTTAAAATCTCAGGTGATCACACGCTAACCTGGTTTCAATCATATGTATCTGATCCATTGCAATATGTGTCAATTTCTGGCAGCTCCTCCCTCCCCCTCCCTGTCACGTGCGGTGTACCCCAAGGCTCAATACTCGGCCCCTGCTATTGACGATATTCATAAATGATCTGCCCAACGTCTGCAAAGCCTCAACTGTACACATGTACGCAGACTACACTGTGATCTATACCAGCAAACCAAATCTCCCGCAGTTGGAGGCCGTGCTGCAAGAACAATTCACAGAGGTAGAAAAGTGGATTGCAGATAACAAACTTTTTCTAAATGCTGACAAAACTGTTACAATGCTCTTTGGAACAAAACCTAAACTACACAAATTGCAAACACCCCATCTATGTGTGGGGACAAAATCAAATGGCACGCTGACCACAGTCACTTCTCTCAAATATCTAGGTATCTGGTTAGACCCAAATCTATCCTTTGGCCCCCACATCGAAAAACTCATCTAAAATTTACCCCAAACTAGGTGCCCTGTACAGAAACAAATCCTGCCTGAGCCCCGCGGTAAGAAAGCAGATTGTACAACAAATGCTTATGCCGGCTACTGAATACGGAGATGTAGTGTATGCAGCCGCCCCGCAAACACACCTTCAGAAACTTACTACATTGTATAACTCATTCTGCCGCTTTGTGCTACAATGTAACTACATGACCCACCATTGTGACATGTTAAAAGAGCTAAACTGTCCGTCGCTGGAATCTAGACGTCCCTTCACCTTTCCAACCTGGTGTTTAAGAGCTTTTCTGGGAAGCTGCCACCCTACCTGAATAGACTGCTTCCCCCAGCAGTTCCCTCCTCCTATAACCTCCGATCCAGGACCTGCACTTTACTTGCAATACCACAATACAAAAAGAAAGTGGCTCGATCATCATTTTCCTACAGAGCACCGCAAATATGGAATAACCCCCCAGACGCCATCAAATCTTCCCCAGTCTAAAGTCACTTAAAAGAGCTCCCTATTAACATACCTCAATAAGGAATGCACCTGTAAACATGTAACACAGTGACTATATACAGAATGCACCTGTAAACATGTAACACAGTGACTATATACAGAATGCACCTGTAAACATGTAACACAGTGACTATATACAGAATGCACCTGTAAACATGTAACATAGTGACTATATACAGAATGCACCTGTAAACATGTAACATAGTGACTATATACAGAATGCACCTGTAAACATGTAACATAGTGACTATATACAGAATGCACCTGTAAACATGTAACACAGTGACTATATACAGAATGCACCTGTAAACATGTAACATAGTGACTATAACAGAATGCACGTGTAACATGTAACATATGACTATATACAGAATGCACCTGTAAACATGTAACATAGTGACTATATACAGAATGCACCTGTAAACATGTAACATAGTACTATATACAGAATGCACCTGTAAACATGTAACATAGTGACTATATACAGAATGCACCTGTAAACATGTAACACAGTGACTATATACAGAATGCACCTGTAAACATGTAACACAGTGACTATATACAGAATGCACCTGTAAACATGTAACATAGTGACTATATACAGAATGTGCCTGTAAACATGTAACACATTGACTATATAGAGAATGCACCTGTAAACATGTAACACAGTGACTATATACAGAATGCACCTGTAAACATGTAACACAGTGACTATATACAGAATGCACCTGTAAACATGTAACACAGTGACTATATACAGAATGCACCTGTAAACATGTAACATAGTGACTATATACAGAATGCACCTGTAAACATGTAACATAGTGACTATATACAGAATGCACCTGTAAACATGTAACATAGTGACTATATACAGAATGCACCTGTAAACATGTAACACAGTGACTATATACAGAATGCGCCTGTAAACATGTAACATAGTGACTATAACAGAATGCACGTGTAAACATGTAACATAATGACTATATACAGAATGCACCTGTAAACATGTAACATAGTGACTATATACAGAATGCACCTGTAAACATGTAACATAGTAACTATATACAGAATGCACCTGTAAACATGTAACATAGTGACTATATACAGAATGCACCTGTAAACATGTAACACAGTGACTATATACAGAATGCACCTGTAAACATGTAACACAGTGACTATATACAGAATGCACCTGTAAACATGTAACATGACTTTATTTCCTACATATTTATTTTCTGTTAATCTGTATATTTGTTTTTGTGTTAATATCTTGCATTTTACTATTTTGTATTTCTGTAACAATTCAATGTTCTTGAACCCAGGACATACTTGAAAACGAGAGAGAAATCTCAATGTATCCTTCCTGGTAAAATACTCTATAAATAAATAAATAAATAAGTGCCAAGACATATTACAGGCAGGCTTTAACAGACCCAGCAGGGGGGTGCGCGCATGTCCTCCAAGATAAGCCACAGCTAGGAAGTAATATTTGGCAGTATATATACATAGTGTAAGTAAAAGATTCTGAACAAAGTGTTCAGAAAAAAAGTACCATTATTGAACCGTAGGAGGCTCCTAGGTTTTGGAGCCTCCTACGGTTCAATAATGGTACTTTTTTTCTGAACACTTTGTTCAGAATCTTCTTCTTTTTTCAGTGCATAACAATTTCAAGGTTCAATCCTTAATTTAGTACCTATTGGCCTCAATCCGCTCTCCCTCTTTTTTCTCATAGTGTAAGTAAACACTGATCAGCCACAGCATTAAACCCTCTGACTAATATTGTGTAGGTCCTCGTTGTGCTGTCGAGGCATGGACTCCACAAGACCTCTGAACGTGTCCTGGGTGATCTGGTACCCATACATTAGCAGCAGATCCTTTAAGTCCTGCACGTTGCGAGGTGAGGCCTCCATGAATGGGATACGACGTTCCAGCATATCCCACAGGTGCTCAATCAGATTGAGAGCTGGGGAATTTGGAGGCCAAGGCAACACCATGATATATTTGTCACGTTCCTCAAACCATTCCTGAGCAGTTTTTGCCGTGTGACAGGGGGCATTATCTGCTGAAAGAGGCCACTGCCGTCAGGAAACACCAGGGACATGAAGGGGTGTACGTGGGCTGCAGCAATCGCAAAGTAGATGGTGCGTGTCACATGTGTGCTGACACCTTTCTATCATGGCCAGCATGATGTTTTTCAGAAATTCGAACAACAGTAGCTCCTCTGTGTGATCAGACCAGACTCAGGTGCCCATGACCCTGACGCCGGTTCACCTGTTGTCCTTTGCACCACATTTGGCAGGTTGTACTGCATACCGGGAATACCCCACAAGACTTTCCGTTTTGGAGATGCTGTGACCCAGGCGTCTGGCCGTCACTATTTAGTCTGTGTCACAGTCACTTACATCTTGTCGCCCATTTCCCAACAAATGAAATTCAAGAACTGACTGCTCACTTTCTCCGAATATATATCACACCTGATGACAATATATCCCACCCCGTGACAATATATCCCACCCCGCGAAAATATATCTTACCCTGTGACAATATATCCCACGCTGTGACAATATATCCCACCCCGCGACAATATATCCCACCCCGTGACAATATATCCCACCCCGTGACAATATATCCCACCCCGCGACAATATATCCCACCCTGTGACTATATATCCTGCCCCGCAACAGTATATCCCACCCTGCAACATTATCACAGGTGGAACTACCGCAGGTACAGCCTGTGCGGGTGCACCGGGGCCTCAGCCTGGGGGGGCCCAGCACAGTCCCTGTCACGGTGCGGCCTACATGGGCCCAGCTGCTGGCGAGCAGGGACTTCAAGATGGTCACTGGTGGGTCCCTCTGATGATGTCAGAGAGGGCCTGCCAGTCATCAGAGGGGGCCCGCCAGCGCTCATGTGGACAACTACAGAAACCCTGTCAGACACGGCTGGCTCACACGACAAATATATCCATGTGAACTGGGGCAATATATCCATGTGAGCTTAGGCAAATATATCCATGTGAGCTGGGGCAATATATCCATGTGAGCTGGGGCAATATATCCATGTGAGCTGGGGGCAATATAGCCATGTGAGCTGGGGCAAATATACTCATGTGAGCTGGGGCAATATAAATATACATGTGAGTTGTGGCAAATATATCCATGTGAGCTGGGGGCAATATATCCATGTGAGCGGGGGGAAATATATCCATGTGAGTTGGGGCAATATATATATCCATGAGAGCTGGGGCAAATATATGCATGTGAGCCGGGGCAATATATCCATGTGAGCTGGGGGAAAATATATCCATGTGAGTTGGGGCAATATATATATCCATGAGAGCTGGGGCAATATATCCATGTGAGCTGGGGCAAATATATCCACCCCGCGAAAATATATCTTACCCTGTGACAATATATCCCATGCTGTGACAATATATCCCACCCCCGTGACAATAATGTGAACTGGGGCAATATATCCATGTGAGCTTAGGCAAATATATACATGTGAGCTGGGGCAATATATCCATGTGAGCTGGGGGCAATATATCCATGTGAGCTGGGGCAATATATCCATGTGAGCTGAGGGCAATATAGCCATGTGAGCTGGGGCAAATATACTCATGTGAGCTGGGGCAATATAAATATCCATGTGAGTTGTGGCAAATATATCCATGTGAGCTGGGGGCAATATATCCATGTGAGCTGTGGCAATATATCCATGTGAGCTTAGGGAAATATATACATGTGAGCTGGGGCAATATATCCATGTGAGCTGGGGGCAATATATCCATGTGAGCTGGGGGCAATATATCCATGTGAGCTGGGGCAATATATCCATGTGAGCTGAGGGCAATATAGCCATGTGAGCTGGGGCAAATATACTCATGTGAGCTGGGGCAATATAAATATACATGTGAGTTGTGGCAAATATATCCATGTGAGCTGGGGGCAATATATCCATGTGAGCTGGGGCAATATATCCTTGTGAGCTGGGGGAAAATATATCCATGTGAGTTGGGGCAATATATATATCCATGAGAGCTGGGGCAAATATATGCATGTGAGCTGGGGGCAAATATATCCATGTGAGCCGGGGCAATATATCCATGTGAGCTGGGGCAATATATCCATGTGAGCTGGGGGAAAATATATCCATGTGAGTTGGGGCAATATATATATCCATGAGAGCTGGGGCAAATATATGCATGTGAGCCGGGGCAATATATCCATGTGAGCCGGGGCAATATATCCATGTGAGCTGGGGGAAAATATATCCATGTGAGTTGGGGGCAATATATATATCCATGAGAGCTGGGGCAATATATCCATGTGAGCTGGGGCAAATATATCCATGTGAACTGGGGCAATATATCCATGTGAGCTTAGGCAAATATATACATGTGAGTTGTGGCAAATATATCCATGTGAACTGGGGCAATATATCCATGTGAGCTTAGGCAAATATATACATGTGAGCTGGGGCAATATATCCATGTGAGCTGGGGGCAATATATCCATGTGAGCTGGGGGCAATATATCCATGTGAGCTGGGGCAATAAATCCATGTGAGCTGAGGGCAATATAGCCATGTGAGCTGGGGAAAATATATTCATGTGAGCTGGGGCAATATAAATATACATGTGAGTTGTGGCAAATATATCCATGTGAGCTGGGGGCAATATATCCATGTGAGCTGGGGCAATATATCCATGTGAGCTGGGGGAAAATATATCCATGTGAGTTCGGGCAATATATATATCCATGAGAGCTGGGGCAAATATATGCATGTGAGCTGGGGCAAATATATCCATGTGAGCCGGGGCAATATATCCATGTGAGCTGGGGCAATATATCCATGTGAGCTGGGGGAAAATATATCCATGTGAGTTGGGGCAATATATATATCCATGAGAGCTGGGGCAAATATATCCATGTGAGCTGGGGTAAATATATCCATGTGAGCCGGGGCAAATATATCCATGTGAGCTGGGGGCAATATATATATCCATGTGAGCTGGGGCAATATATATATCCATGTGAGCTGGGGCAAATATGTCCATGTGAGCTGGGGCAATATATCCATGTGAGCTGGGGCAAATATATGCATGTGAGCTGGGAGCAAATATATTCATGTGAGCCGGGGCAATATATCCATGTGAGCTGGGGCAAATATATCCATGTGAGCTGGGGCAATATATTCATGTGAGCTGGGACAAATATATCCATGTGAGCTGGGGAAAATAAATCCATGTGTGAGCTGGGGCTCTCTGTAATAAATAAATATGCTCAAATATATTTTTTTCGTTCTATTTCTTTCTTTTTTCAACTTTATTTTTTGTGGTTGCTTCAGGGGTGTGAATTCTTTTTTTTTGGGGGGGTGCCCAAAAAAATCTTGCACCAGGGCCCTTTGTTCCTTAGGTCCACCAATGAACAATATGTACCACCCCGTGACAAATATCCCCCCTTACAATATATCAGCCCTGTGACAATATAGCGCATCCCTTGCCCACCCCACGACAGGTGCCACTGTAGCCTTATAAACATTGTGACTCACTGCTCCTCTGAGGGGGTTTTAAGGCTGTGGCTGCTCTGTATATGTGGATGAAAATGGTCTGATATGACTACAGTATATATATCTATATATAAAGAGAGAGAGAGACAACGCAACTTATTCCACTCCAGTCATTGTCATTAATGAGTGAGCTGGTCTGATGGCTGCACTTGTTTACACTAAGGGCTCCCGTTACTCCTGACAAGCAGAATTCCAGCACCTCGGCTGTTGCAGATGTGTATTGTACATTACAGCTTCCTATACAGGGTGTACTTTGTGTAGAAATCAGTCAGCGAATAAAGAGAGAGAATGAAAAAAAATTACTGGCTGCAATAAACGCAAGAAAACAGCAAGAAAAAAGTAAGAAAACAACAATAAAATTCCACAGTGAAGCTTTATTACTCGATGAAGAGGACGAGTGAGCCAACACCTCTTCTTACCCAAAACAGAAGGACACTGAGAAGAGACAGTTCAAAACAAAAAGTGTCCTTCCAGCTGCCCTGCACGATCCCGGCATTAGAGCCTACATGTACCGTGCTTTCAGAAATTATTCAGATCCCTCACGCTTTTTCACATGTTTTAATGTTGCAGCCTTGTGCTAAGTGTTTAAATTATTTGGTTTTCTCCTCGATTCGCACTTAATTCACCGTAATGACAAAGCAAGAACCAGATTTTTGACACATTTCTTAAAAAGAAAAAAAATACTTTAATAATGTATCAAAATTAGTATTCAGACCCTTCGCTAGGACACTTGCACTTTAGCTCAGATGCATCCCATTTCTCAGGGTCATCTCCGAGATGTTTCTACACTGTTATTGGATCCAGCTACGGTAGATTCCATTGATCGCACGTGATTCGGAAGGTCCTCGCCTGGCTATAGAAAGATCTCACAGCTTGGGTCAGAGCCAAAACCAAGCCATGACACTGAAGGAACGACCTGCAGAGCTCAGAGACAGGATGGTGTCTAGGGACAGATCTGGTGAAAGTCGTACCACTTTTTGGGTTCTCTGACGATTTCCAAGAGCACAGCAGCCTCCATAATGCTTGAATGGAAGACTTTTGGAACAACCAAGACTCCTCCTAGAGCCAACCACCTGGCCAAACTGAGAAATCAGGGAGAAGGACCTTGGTATAAGATGTGGCCAGGAACACAAAGGCCACTCTGGGATCATGCGTGAACATGGAAGATACTAGAAGAACAATCATCACTGCAGCACTCCATCAAGGCAGGCTGGCCAGACGAGAGCCTCTGTCTGCTCATGGAAAGACACATGAAAGGCCACTTGTTACTTGCAAAAAAGCACCTAAAGGCCTCTAAGACTGAGGAACAAGACTCTGGTCTGATGGAATGAAGATTGAGCTGCTTGGCCTCAACTCAAAGCATCATGGCTGGAGGAAACCAAGCGGTGCTCCTCACTTGTGCAATACCAACCCAACGTGAATCTTAATGGTGGTAGCACCATACTTTATGGGGGTTCTACAGCGGCATGGTCTGGGTGAGACTGGTCATGGTTGATGGAAAGCTGAATGCAGTGAAATACAGAGATAACCTTAATGAAAACCTATTCCGAAGCTCAAGACCTCAGACTGAACAGAAGGTTCACCTTCTAAAAGGGCAATGACCCTAAGCACACAGCCAAGACAATGCAAAAGCAGTTTTGGGACAGCTCTGTGAACATCCTCAAGTGGCTCAGCCAGAGACCAGACTTGAAAATCTCTGGGGAGACATGAAGATAGCTGTCCAACGATGGCCTCCATCCAACCTGACCGAGCATAAGTGAATCCGCATGGACGAATGGCAGAAACTCCCCAAATCCCGGTGTGCGATGCTGGTTCCATCAAACCCAAAAAGACACGAGGTCGTGTAACCACTGCGTCTCAACTATGGACTGAGTGAAGGGTCTGAATATTTTTACGTCAGTTTTTCTTTCCAATAAATTTGCAGTGTTGTCCAAAATCTGGCTTTTCTTCATCATTACGGGAGATTGAGAGTAGAGACGGATGGGATATAAAACTCATTAAGGCTAGGGTCAGACGAATGCATTTTTCCCCGCGAACGTGAAAAAGTGCGTCCGAACGCATTGACGTATTTTTTCACGGAATGCGCAAAACCGGTCAGACGACGCGCATTTTCGGGGGTGATTTTGTACGGATCGTCAATAAAACTCTTTTTGCGTCTGGACGTTATGTAGACTGGACATTAGCAGCGTCTGACATCTCCTAATCACACACACACGCCGCTATGCCGCAGCTGCGCACTCAGTACGTCCGTACTAGCGGTTCAGCGCTCTCAGAAAAATGCGTTTAAATTCCACTTGCGTTGCATGGCCGGACTTTTGTGCGGCCGTACATCGTATATTGGCCGTCATTGCCCGTCATCTGCTGCTAGTGCGGCCGTAATTATGTGCGCCAGAACGCACGTTAAAAGTGCACTGGTCTGACCCCAGCCTTAAAGGAATTTTTGCATAAAAGCCGCAGCACAGTAAAACGAAGGGGTCTGAATACTTATCTGAATATACCGTATATACATATATATCATCACTGGAATTTGTCTCAGGTCGGATCTAGCAGCATTATCATGTTTATTTAGTAACTGTTATTCGTAGTAGGGAAACATGCGAAAACCACAAGAGATCTGCTAATATACTGCATGTTAACAGTTTTTAGGTTGTTTTCACAAAAAAATGAACATTTCGATGCTACGTGTGTGCGTTAGCACATATAGTTCGTTTTTTGACCCTCTAAAAAATTGAAAATAAAACAAAACACACCCTTTTCCCCCAATAACCTGTAAAAAAAGGAAACAAAGCAAAAACACCCTAAAAAAGAAACAAAAAACACCAATAACCTGTAAAAAAAACACCCAAAAAAACAAAACAAAAAACAACCCTTTTCCCATTAACCTCTAAAATAAAACACCCTAAAAAAAGAAAAGAAAACAAAAAACACCCTAAAAAAAGAAAAAACACCCCTTTTCCCAAAAACCTCTAAAAAAGAAAACAAAAAAACACCCCTTTTCCCAAAAACCTCTAAAAAAACACCCCTTTTCCCAATAACCTCTAAAAAAACACCCTAAAAAAATAAAACAAAAAACACCCCTTTTCCCAATAACCTCTAAAAAAAAACACTAAAAAAGAAAAGAAAACAAAAAAACACCCCTTTTCCCAGTAACCTCTAAAAAAAACACCCTAAAAAAGAAAAGAAAACAAAAAACACCCCTTTTCCCAGTAACCTCTAAAAAAACACCCTAAAAAAGAAAACAAAACAAAAAACACCCCTCTTTTCCCAATAACCTCTAAAAAAAAACTAAAAAAACAAAACAAAACAAAAAACACTCTACAAAAGAAAACAAAACAAAACACACCCTGAAAAAAGAAAACAAAAAACACCCCTTTTCCCAATAACTAACGGCACTGAGTGGGCACTGAACGGGCACTGAGCAGGCACTGAGCGGGCACTGAGCAGGCACTGAGCGGCCACTGAGCGGGCACTGAGCAGGCACTGAGCGGGCACTGAGCAGGCACTGAGTGGGCACTGAACGGGCACTGAGCAGGCACTGAGCGGGCACTGAGCAGGCACTGAGCGGCCACTGAGCGGGCACTGAGCGGGCACTGAGTGGGCACTGAGCGGGCACTGAGCAGACACACCTTCCTCCGTCAACTTTTTTTGGGACTCGCCTTCTGCAAGACGTGCCGATTCGTGGCGCAGTTCCCCCCCTCCCTGCGTTAGAAGTTTAACGTAGCTTCGTTGATGCGCTCGTTGTATTTAGCGACATCCTCTTACATATATATATATATAGAGAGAGAGAGTTAATTCCCGGGGCAGGTGCCAACGGAAAGAGTGGGGCTCGTCACGGTAAGGACAAGCAGCCCCTATGCCTCTCCGTGCCCAGGCACGCGCATTTCGCCGTTTCGACGCGGACGGGCTGCACTTCGGCTCTTTCTAAAGTAGATTTGGTGCGAAAATAAATAAATAAATGAATAAATGCATAAATACATTTTTTTTTAAAAAAACCCTGTAAATAATTAAAATAAAATAAGGAAAATAAAAAGTCCGATTAGAAATTATTTATTTTAAAAGAAGGACGAGGCGCGCGGCGCAGCGAAAGCCCCCGGCGAGGAAGGGCTCCGCGCGAGACGTGTGTCTCAGACTGCTGTCAGGAGGTAGGACTGGAGCGCTTACCTTTTATCTGCTCTTGGCAGATGCCAGCGGCTGTGTCTGCACAGGGAGGGATGCAGGATGCTGCTGATGCTGATGCTGATCCGTGCAGCTTAGTCACAGGATACAATGATGCTAATGATGTCTCCAGTGCTTCCAGAGGTGATCAGCTGTGATTTCCCGTTACCGAATAGCCCGGATGTCTCGGCCACACTGTCTGCCACCCCTGTCCCTGGCTTGATCCATCCTGATCTGGCCGTCTGGCTTTTCTATCCTCTAGTTGCGCGGAGATGCTGGCTCACCCTCCCTCCCTCACTTGCCCTTTCTCCTACCACCTCCCCTTCTCACTTCTTTTTCATCTATGTGCATCCTTATCGCCCAATCTCCCTCTACCTCTGTCTCTCCTCCTGTCCCTCTCCCTCGCTGGCTCTCCTGCATTTCCCCCCCTCCCTCGCTTTATCTCCCCGATGTCCCCTCTACTCCTACTTATCTCGTCAGCTTCCGTCTCTCGCACTTATTTCGATTAAATGTGACACGAGTCGCCCCCAGGGCAGCGGCGCAGCGTCCGACTACTACGAAGGTAAAGAACCGGCTGCCCGCTTTATAATAACAACAATTATGTCAGATAGAGAAGAAAAAAGGACAGGGGGAAAAAATATAGAATTTCGAGAACTTTCCATCATTTAGACACCGTAGCAATCCACTGGCACAGATGGTCACGACACGGAGCCGGGAAAACCGCTTTATTACGGTGGGCGCGTGACTCCCTCCATACTGCAGGCGCTGTAGTATCTCGAACCAGGCCGAGTACCTGAAAAACACAAGGGGAAGAAAAGGCAGAGCCGTCGTTTAATTTGTTACCTCCGCAGTTTAAATGCTTTTCGAGGGGGGGGGGACTTTTTTTCTGTTGCTATGGATACAAAGCATTTTATCCGACAGGTTCCATGGCTCTCTGTGTCACATGAACGGACAGGTTACAATTAAGCTGACCTGGATACATTGTATAAGTGGGGAAAAGTTTTATTTAGATACCTGTTTGTTTCCATAAACATGATTTTGGCGGTTAACCCCTTCACTACCGATATCAAGATATCTTGGGCATCAAAGGCACCAATCGATGCCCCAATAACGAGATATCTCGATATGCTGATCTGCAGCTCAAAAGCAAATGAAATTTGTTTGCTTTTGAGCTGCAGAACGTGCCCCCAAAGCTTTACCGCTGTGGACATAATGCCCCAAGAGCTAAAACTGTAAAATCAGCTACAGAATGCTGTGAAATATTGGGCATTCAGCAGCCGACGCAGGGAAAAAAAAGAAGAAAATAGATCAGCCGCTCAAACCTCTAACTCAATTTGACAGTAGAGGGTGCCATCTAGTGGCCAAACAGGATATTTACATTAAGAAATACAATGGGTATAAACTCAAATATTTCTTACTTTGTAATTACTTAAAATGATTTTACAAAAAAAACACTGGTTTATGACAATGGGTTTTCCCGGAAAATCCCTTGGTAGTGAAGGGGTTAATCTATTAAAGAGGGAGCTGGTAATGCTGCGTTTTTACATTTTACAAGTGCCGTGTAATCCAGGAGAGTTATGAAGTAATAGCTTTAAGGTTGGCAGCTGTATACGCTCCTTTACCTGGTGCTATCAGGGCCGGATTTATAATTAGGCAGAGTAGGCATGTACCTACAGGCACCTTGCGCCTTGCTGTTTGTGTTTTTTTTTTTCCAATTTGCAATATTTTAGACCACTGTATCTCTGGAGCCCTGAGAGCTAGAAGGACATATGAGGTATCATTGGAAAGGTCAGCTTATAGCCTTTCCAGTCAATGGTACCAAATATAACCAGGTTAGAGTTATATAAAATTTAAATATTAAAATATTTTTTTTCTCTTTTTTTTTCCTAACACAGCACTATTATTCAGTTTACAATTATAAAGTGCACAGCGATGCTGCGCTAACTCACCTTCTTATTTTCCACACTACCAGCAATTGTGTATCTGGTGATGCAGCGCATTGTTTCATTCACAACCTAGACCGTGGCACTGCAGTGAGCAGACACAGGGGGACTTTGCAACCCTGTATCTCTGAATTGTACACCGCACAAGGTGAGGTGTCATTGGAAAGGTCAAAGTCTGGTCTTTACATGGTCATGTTTGTATCATTGTAATGTGTAAAAATAAAAAATGTAATAAAGTAAATGCAAAGTTATTTTTTTCTGTTCTACAGCAGAGGCAATATATGCTTTTACATATAAAAACAAACAATGCTGCTGCAATCACTGCCCTCCTCCTCCTGTAACTATTCTACCCACTGACTCCCTCACTCCCTGCCCCCTCTTCTACTATGTCTTCCTTTTCTACAGTCTCAGAGGAGGATGTAACAGAACTTCTTATGTCCTCCTACCTGACCACCTGTCCACTTGATCCTATCCCCTCACACCTTATTCGGTCTGTCCTACCAGTAATTAACCCTGCATTGACTCATATTTTTAACCTCACCCTCTCCTCTGGAATCTTCTGTATTCAAACATGTTCTGATCACCCCCATTCTAAAAGAAGCCATCTCTTGACCCCACCTGCCTCTCAAACTACCGTCCCATCTCTCTGCTCCCCTTTGCCTCTAAAATCCTAGAGCGCCTGATCTATAACCAGCTCACCCGTTTTATCGCTGCTAACACACTGCTTAGTCCGGCTTTCGCTCCCAACAATCTACTGAGACGTCTCTGACCAAGATGACCAATGATTAAGCTGCTGCTGAAAACAAAGGTCCCTTCTCCCTCCTTATTCTTCTGGACCTTTCCGCTGCATTCAACACTGTTGATCACCCTCTCCTGCTCCTCACGCTGCGTCAACTTGGTCTCAGTGACACCGCTCTCTCCTGGTCCTCTTCCTACCTCTCTCTTTGCTCCTTCAGTGTCTCCTTTGCTGGTGTCTCTTCACCACCTTTTCCTCTTTCAGTTGGGGTACCTCAAGGCTCTGTTCTGGGTCCCCTACTCTTCTCGATCTATACTGACTCTCTTGGCAACCTCATCTCTGTCTATGGACTTCAATATCACCTCTATACTGACGACACCGAAATCTACCTTTCTTTACCCAATCTCTCTCCTCCTATCGGCTGTCTCCGACTGGATGACTTCACATTTCCTAAATCTCAACCTCTCTAAAACGGAACTTCTCGTCTTCCCTCCCTCTAAACCCTCCATTCCTGCACCCATTTCCCTTCAGGTGAATGGTGCCACCATTACTTCTACCTCTCAGGCTCATTGTCTCGGGGTCCTCTTGGACTCTGATCTCTCCTTTACTCCTCACATTCAGTCACTAACCAAATCCTGCTACTTCCACCCAAAAAACATTGTACGCGTCCACCCCTGTCTTAATCAGGACTCTACTAAAATGCTCATCCAAGCTCTTATTATCTCCCGGATCGTAATATGCGGTAGACACCGCAGCTAACGTTAATGCTCCCGCAAGTGAGCGTTAACGTTAGCGTCAAGAATGTAATGTGGCCCCAGGATGGAAAGGTGAAGGGTGGGTTTAGATTCCAGTGACGGCCAGTTTAGCACTTTTAACATGTCACAATGGTGGGTCATGTAGTTACATTGTAGCACAAAGCAGCAGAATGAGTTATACAATGTAGTAAGTTTCTGAAGGTGTGTTTGTGGGGCGGCTGCATACACTACAGCTCTGTATTCAATAGCCGGCATAAGCGTAGCCAGGGTCAGGACACAGAATCAATATAAACCGAACAGGGACAATAGCAGAAATCAGAACCGAGAATACTTAGCCAGACGTCAAACCAGGAGATCAAGAACACTGACAATCAGGAACACACTGAGGGCTCAGTAGAAATCACGGCAGGGCACAGAGATCATTCAGATGCTCCTATTTAAAGCCCTCCATGGTCTCTGTTCAGGTGCAACAGTCCACTCCCAGATGCCAGAATGGCGCCCTCTCTGTCCAGGAAAACTCACTGCAGCACCACTAGTTGGCATGACAGTTACAATGGGCGACAAGATGCGAGTGACTGTGACACCGGCCAAATAGTGACGGCCAGTCGACTGACTCACAGGATCTCCAAAGCGGAAAGTCCTGTGGGATGTTCCCGGTGTGCGGTGGTTAGTACCGACCAAAAGTGGTGCAAGGAAGCACAACCGGTGAACTGGCGTCATGGTCGTGGATGCCGAAGGCTCATTGATGCCCGTTGTGGGGCAACAGCTGGTCTGTCTGGATGACCCAAAAAACATCAGCTGTACATGATTGCTCTAGGTGACAGGCAGAGGGCTCCCTCTCCTGGCCAAAAAGTGCTACTACATTTACAATCAAGCCTTAATGATGAGTGGGTGTCGTCCGTTGGGAGATGGTTAACGCCGGTGAGGTGCACTGGTACGCATCGCCGGCTGGTGTTGCCACGGGCCTCTGATTTGGACCGCCCACTCAGCCAACGCACGATGCACGTCATTGGCTGCAAGGGGGTGGCCCAAGTTCAGGCCGTCTCTCTGTAGCCAACGGCGCGCGTTGCGCACCGGCTGCGGGGAGGGGCCGAGGCAACTCATTGAAGTCAGCGGGGCGTACCAGTACACCCCGCATCTTCAAGGCCCAGGCCAAGGCAGGGACGGCATAGTACGCCCGGCTGCGGTTAATCTCCATATTTCCTTGAAGAAGAAAGGGGGAACTCAAAGCTATTCAAACACTTTCAGTACATCGGTTGCCATGTCCCATGCCTTGAAGTTTCAGGATGTTTTGGAACACATTAGCTATAAATTAAATTTGTTCACATTGCTTCAGAATATGAACAGATCGAGTTTACTGTAAGAGCTTTTAAAGATCACATATACTCGATCATGCCAGTGAAGGGGTTAAAGCAAGTTTTAGTAGCTCCAGTAGGGTAAAAGAAGCATTTTAGCAATTGAACATATTTACTTATTTTCTGCCTACGAGGAGA
This sequence comes from Leptobrachium leishanense, assembly GCA_009667805.1. Lineage (NCBI taxonomy): Eukaryota > Metazoa > Chordata > Amphibia > Anura > Megophryidae > Leptobrachium > Leptobrachium leishanense. The sequence goes on from CM019063.1 coordinate 44,022,785, forward strand.
CAATAATATTTTGTTTGGCATCCTCAAACCTCAGCGGCAAAACCTATTTTCTAGGATCTGATTACGGTGAGAGGGAGTCCCTGTCTTGCACTACTCTGCGCACTACTAGGGGAAGAAGAATGAGGTCAGGTTACAGAGGGATGGAGGAAGACAAAGACTTTGTAAAACAAAGGAGCATCAGCTGCACTATATTCACTCAGCAAAAGTAGAAAACATTATGGAATTCGTTTTGGTGTTTTAAGAAGTGTATAAAGAGTCAGGATGCACTTTGCTATTGGATAACACACATTTAAAGGACGATTGAACGCTGCAGGAATGTCCTGGTAAATAATAAAGTCAGTGTTTTGGGTTCAGCCGGTTCGTGCAAACCAGTCATAATAAGTTTAACAGCCGGTGGCTGCACAATCAAATGCTCACGGTGCCAACTTGCCAGATTTGGGCCCTTTAAAAAAATACAGCATATTTTTTTTAAGGACAGGACAGTTAGCACTCGCGTCCTGGCGTCCTGGCATCGGAACAGTGGCAGCACAGTGATCATCTGAAGCATTCGCCCACCTGTTAGGTATGTGGGGCGTATCATTCAAAGGTACCTCATGGTGGACTCACCCGGTCAAAGCACCAAGCCGGAATCCAAATAGTGCCGCATTGATGACCCTGTCCAAGTGCCATATTCGCTAGCACGCGCAGCCCGTTACATTAGGGTGCGCACCCAGGGAACATTTATTCATTTATTTAACATGTACAGCTTGGAAAAAAGACGAGACAGAGGAGATATGATAGAAACATTTAAATACGTAAAGGGAATCCACAAGGTAGAGGAAGGGAGTATATTTAAAAGGAAACAAAGTAGCAAAACAAGAGGACATAGTCTTAGATTAGAGGGGCAAAGGATTAAAAGTAACATCAGGAAGCATTATTTTACTGAGAGGGTGGTGGATACATGGAACAGCCTTCCAGTTGAAGTGGTAGAGGCCAAAACAGTGATTGAATTTAAGCAGGCATGGGATAGGCATAAGGCTATCCTAAACAAAAGATAAATCCAGGTAAAGTATCCATGTAATTGGGCAGACTAGATGGGCCGAAAGGTTCTTATCTGCCGACACTTTCTATCTTTCTATGTTTCTATGTTTCTATTCATTGAAATCCTAGGTTTAGAAGATTTTGCACAAAATGCAAATTTTTTACGCGCTGGTGTATTTGGTTTCGGCCAGGACGTTCAGATTTGCCGTCACCACCAGCTTTTCAAAGACGTTAAAATTATTCGCGCAAACGTCATTCGTAAAAATCGACGCATCGATTGTAATACCATCCGCGTACCAGCGCACAAACGCATTTGCGCTCACAATGTTAAGTATACGACGCGCGCGCGCAGCACATTACGCTCGCAAAGGGTTTCGCGCAAGTTCACCCGCGTTAGACGTTAACACACAATTTTTGCGCATACATTGTAATACGACGTTCTGCGCAAAGGGTTTTTCCCCGCGTTAACGTTTGCGCTAAGAAAGTACTAGAGCCCATGAATTCTACATGCTGCGGGTGGCATTTTTCACGCACTGCCCATAAGCTTGCATAAATTATACGTGTCCAGAAAACACGGCCGATCTGGCTGCCCGAAACTCTACATTTAAGTTAAATTCGGATTTCTCTGCCACGTGCCTCTCCCTTTCAATCCCCATATGCCCATCCCCCTCACTGCTTATCTTTACCTGAGCCAATCCCAGTAACAATGGAATGGAACCCAGGGAACAAAGGAAACTCCTCCCAATTTAGACTTCTCTTACATATGGGGGGAAAAATTCTTAAGCCGCTCCCTTCCTATTCTGTCAGCCCTCAGAACAACGTGTCCTGTATAGTGAGCACTAACGTGGAGGGAGCCAGAGAGTAACGAGCGATTCCAAAGTCACTAGTAGGCTTGTGCACCGATTTTTTTTTCGGTTCGATTCGGTTCGATTTGTTCGGATGTTTAAACTTTTCGATTCGGCTCGTTTCAACCGATTTCTGTTTTGATTCGGTTCGGTTCGTTTTTCGTGTACATTTTTTTTTGGAATATCGACCATTTTTCGTGTTTTCGGGTCACTTTGCTCGTTTTTTGTATCGACTTTTGGAAATTTCGGAAATTTTCGTTTTTTTTCGGAACGTCTGTTCTCCTCGTTTCAAAGTGTCTACGATAATTCTGGCGATTCTATCGTGTTTTTTTTTATTAAATAAAGATCCTTTTTTTCTTATGAATAATTGAATATACATTTCACAACTTTATTTAATCATATTAAAATGGTATGAAAGCCAAGGAACAAAACGATTTAAAAAACGCTAAACTGACCCGAATGCCACAAGAAACAAGTGATACGCATTTACAAATACAAAATTTACAGAATCAGCGATATAACCGATAATAGTTAAATATACGATTTCCAGAATTACCGAAATGGAACCGAAATCACGAATGGAACCGAAATCATGAATAGAGCGAAAATAAATTTCGATTTGACACATTTCAAGTCCATTCGAAAAATCCAAAAAATTTTCGTTTCGGCTCGGAAAACTTTTTGGATCTATCGGTTTTCGGGTCCGACCCGATTCGGAAATTCGGCCGAATCGGAAGACACGAATCGGGAAATTTCATGAAAATTCCGAAATTCCGAAACCCGAAACACACATCCCTAGTCACTAGTTATTCTCGCTTGCAGCAAGCATGTGTTACATGATGTGCTTTAGCGTTAGTTCTCTTCAGAGGTCAAGACTTAAAAATATAAGTGTAGGAACTCCATGAAAATGAAGCAAGTTATCCCTCACTTAACTCACCACTCACAATCGAACTTTATATTAATGTTTTAATACTTACTAGGTTGCATCTGTGCAAAAAAAATTTGAAAAAATAACTTTATCAATGTCGCGGTTCATTATTCACGGGAGACGCCGTCCATTCCGCTTCTTGTTCTGAAATACAATCAGGGTTATTCAAAGAGAGACAATCTGGCCCCGAAATGTAACCAGACACTGAAAATCAGCGTTCGGTTACCTTTCCTGGCCATTCGGCTATCCAGAGATCAGGCAATACGCCAAATCCTGGCGAATTGCCTGCACATTCGGTGCCTGTTCGAGGGCAGTGAAATCCCCATAGAGAAGCACTGCTTCGTCTATTCAGAGAACACAAACCAGCAGTGAAAGGTTCCCAAAATGCCCTGCCATTCGGTGGTTTAATTCGGCAGATTTATTCAGGCGAATCCCATAGGCTTCAATGTTAAAAATATTCCCCTTTTAATCCAATATCTAATAAATTGTTTATTATTATATTCTGCAGCAAAAAGTCTCTTTATTCATAGATTTTTTTAAGGCATTTTTTGGGATTTTTTTGGCAAACTTTTTTCCGTTATTTTTTTAAATCGTTTTTTCTTTTTTCTGTAACAGCCCTTTTTATTATCATTCATTGGATTTTATATGTAAATTTCAGACGTTCTCGTTCAGTAGTTTTTTTTGCAAACAGCGTTTCAATTGACAAACTTTCAAGTGTACGTTTTTTTTTTCACCTCGTTCGTCTGCGTGTCGGTTTTTTCCGGCGGCTGCTCTGCGCTGTGATCGGCGGCTAGTTGGTTTTTCTCCGGCGTGTTTGGCGGGGTTAATCCAGCTGTTTCTGCGGGTTTCGGTGAGTGTTCGGCAGGTTTTGCAGTGAGTGTTCCGTGTGTTTGCGGCGAGTTTTCAATGCACTATGGGGGGCCCTGTGGTGCTTGCTGAATACACCGCAGGGTCGCCGAACTAGGATCGCCGAATCGCCCCGAAGTGGGGGGACGCAAAATCACCGATCGTGCGGTGACTTTTCGAATCTCGTCGAATAACCCTGAATGTGACAATGTCTGAAATGAGCAGATCAGACAAACCCTGATATTCTGTGACAGAAACTGTTAAAATATTAACTGAAAATGCTGAAAATAAATAAATAAACAGTATAAAAGGAGGGGGGCACTAGAGATGCTCCAGGGATGTGTCTTGTTTTAGGAGGTGCCATGTTTGGTCCAAGACTGACTTCATCGGCAGCAGTGATGTATCTCATCCCCCACGGCACAGCCTAAGACCGGGCTTTGAAATATCGCCCTCATGTAACGCGCTTTATCTGAATAATGGCATTGATGAGTAATGCTGCAAAAAACGCCAGAGAATGAGTCACGATTTGCTTTCCCTTCAAATCCACCAGAAACAAACTAATGGCGCATTACAATGTTACTTACTTATTTTGAATCATTCATTGAAAACCCCAAATTGTATCATTTTAGATTTTTTGGTGTTTTTGTTTTGCCCCAGAAATAAAAGCAGATACAGGTTGGGCGCCCCTCATCTGGAATTCTAGAAATCGAATGATTACAAAAAACAAGCCTTTTCGCAGGTCTGCCCTTAGGGTGGGGGTCGAACAGGGCTCACGCCCTTGGTCCTGCACTTTGGGAGGCCCCGCACCACTGCTGAAACCCTCTGTGTGATAAAAAGTGTCAGTGACCACCACTTTTCTTCCTGGGGTACAGGGGATGTCTACCTATGGAGAGGTGTCGAGGGGGTGTGTATCTGGGGGTGAGAGGGGTCAGAGGTGTGTATCTGGGGGTGGGAGGGGTCAGGGTAAATTCACTGAAGGGTGGGGAAATTTGATACCCTGAAATGCAGGGAACAACAGAACACCAAAATGTTGGCATCATTTCGGTGCTCTGTGAGTAACCCCTTTAGTGGTGTTTTTTTTTTGCCGCCCCCTGGAAAGTGCCAGCCTAGGCCTTGCCTACCCAGGAAAATACTTGAAAATTAGTGAAATCTCAATATATACTTCCTGGTAAAATATTTGTAAGAGTAAAAAAAATAAAAAAAATGTAGGGTGTCACCCGGTGCGGGCCGCCCCCCCCTAGGGACGTGACTGGGTGGCCCTGTCTTTCTGTCATTGTCTCCACTAGCTGGAAAACCCTTCTTCTTTGCAGTGGTCAAAGGTCAATACCCTTCTCTCCCTTCCTGCTCAGGCGCCAGAGTGTTCCTCCGCACCAGCGTGCTTCTCGAGGGACATACTGCGCTGTGCCAGCAAGCAGACGCTGTGCAGGGGCAGCGAGGTACACTCTGGCAAGGTTCAGCATATCTCTTGCTGGCGCTACGCAGTACGTCCCAGCATCTCCCTCGCTGCCACTTCGCAACGTGTCCCTCTCGGCCCTCCTACAGCGTCCATCACTCCCCTCCAGGTGCGTGAAATCCTGAATTCCCCCAAAAAAACCATAAGAATCCGGCATAATCCGAATTTCTCTGGTCCCTAGCATGTCGAATACGGGATGCTCAGCCCATATTGAAATATATTCAGATCGTGTGGAGGAGCTGTGAGATATCTGTGATGATTTGCTGCCGGTTATTTTGTTTCAATATACCGTGACTCCATGGTATGACATAAATAATAGAGATTATTAAGGCCATGGATCAGCGAGTGTACCTGGCAGCTCGGCACATGCATCCCATGGCACGCTACGGCAGCGCTTAATAGTGAGTCAATAATCAGGTGCACAGATGCATCATGCTCTGTTGACACCTAATATATATCAATCCTCCCGGTGTCTCCGGAACGGGAACGACGCGCAACCAAGAGCTCTCGCAGGACAGGTTTCTCATTCCGAGTTCCATGGTAAGTTGTCCGAATCGGCATAAAACAGACCTCGACGCAGATGGATTTGTTATCGCAGCTGGGTACAGCCTATCTCTACTGAGTATTTCCCTCCTTCCAATAAATAAACTCTTTAATCAAAAGTCTCCATATTGAAATGTTTCGGAAATTCGGATCGACAAAGAGCACACCAATGACCCATATGTCACAGGTTGCCCGGGTGTCGAAGGGGGATCTGAGTCCACGGGGCGGCGATACAATACACAGGGAGTCTGGAAAGATGGCACAATAGGGTTTTATTGAGACATGGCAATGGTAGCAGGGCACGGCAAGAGGTAGCAGAGCTGGACACAGATATAAGGGGTTGTAAACTAACCTCCAAATTGGCCCCGAATTGCACTGATTGGTGAATTTTAGGGATGTGCGTTTCGGGTTTCGGAATTTCGGAATTTTCACGAAATTTCCCGATTCGTGCATTCGGATTCGGCCGATTTTCTGAAAATTTTCAGATCCGAAAACGGCAGATCCGAACAAATTTTCGTGCCGAAACGAAAACTTTTCGGAATTTTCGAATGGACTAGAAATGTGTAAAATCGAAATTCATTTTCGTTCCATTCCTGATTTCTGTTCCATTTCAGTAATTTCGGACATCGTATTTATATCGCTGATTCTGTAATTAAATTTTGTATCATTCCCATCTCAATGTTTCCTGTCACGGGATGGCCCAGCACCCTCAGCCAGGGGCGGTGCACAGTGACAGTGGTGGCTATGGACACTTGGGTGTGGTGGCACGCACCTAGTTTTACAAGTACTTTTATTTAGATGTGATTATTGTGTGGTGTAATAAAGTGTCCCCTGTTGGTATTGTGAAATGTAATTCCCTTTGTCTGCCACGCCCGCCGCCATTTTCTGATCACCTCGTGGTTCAGATCAGAATACTCGGATCGTAAAATGGCCGAATCGGCAACTCCCCGATTCGTAACGGCCAATACGAATCGGGGCCAGGGTGCCTCCTGCCAGCGAGGGCCAATGGGACTTGTGTGGGCGGGCAGGGATCCCCATTGTATTCATAAGTGTGTAAAGTGATAAATGCGTGTGTTGTGAAAAATAAAGGCAGATTTTCCAGTGCATCCAGCCTCGCCTGATGTCCTTTACTCTCCGCCGCATATACTGTCTGAGCATCCCGCGCGGTCTCAGGGTGCGGTGTCCAGACTTAAGATCAGAACGGACTTAAGATCAGAACGGACTTAAGATCAGAACGGACTTAAGATCAGAACGGACTTAAGATCCGAACCGAAGGCGCGGCCGCGTACCGCGCTTCGGTATACCAAGTGAGCGGTGATCAGATCCGAAGATTCAGCCGCTCCCGTAAGATCCGAAGATTCATCCGTTTAAAGATCCGAATATTCCTCCGCAATCAGATCCGAATATTCCTCCGCGGCAGATCCGATCCCCAGATTCGCACGGCCGCCCGCAGACGCACTCCACACCCACAAGGTCAGTGAACCAGCTGCTCGGGACGCTGAGTGCCGTATGGCTCAGTGGTCGGGCTGGTTCTAGGCAGGGGTCCCCTCCACCGCCCGCTAACCCTTCCCCAGGGTCACGCCAGGCCGCACGAGACGCCGAGTGCGCGTCACTCGGTAGTCGGGCCAGCGGTAAGCGACGGGGGTCACGCAGATAGAGCACACCCGCAGGCGGAACAACATCTCCATTCCGTCATATTTCCTTCCTGGAAAACCAGAGAAATCTCAATGTTTCCTTCCTGGAAAACCAGAGAAATCTCAATGTATCCTTCTTGTAAAACCAGAGAAATCTCAATGTATCCTTCTTGTAAAACCAGAGAAATCTCAATGTATCCTTCTTGTAAAACATGTGAAATCTCAATGTATCCTTCTTGTAAAACCAGAGAAATCTCAATGTATCCTTCTTGTAAAACCAGAGAAATCTCAATGTATCCTTCTTGTAAAACCAGAGAAATCTCAATGTATCCTTCTTGTAAAACATGAGAAATCTCAATGTATCCTTCTTGAAAAACATGAGAAATCTCAATGTATCCTTGTAAAACATGAGAAATCTCAATGTATCCTTCTTGTAAAACATGAGAAATCTCAATGTATCCTTCTTGAAAAACATGAGAAATCTCAATGTATCCTTGTAAAACATGAGAAATCTCAATGTATCCTTCTTGTAAAACATGAGAAATCTCAATGGCAGAATTATCGTATCGGCAGAATTATCGTATCTTATAATTATTGTATCTGAAAAACCATTAGTTTACGTCAAAACGAATAGACACTTTGAAACGAGGAGAACAGACGTTCCGAAAAACACGAAAATTTCCGAAATCACGAAAAAAAAGTCAATACGAAAAACTAAACGAAACGAACCGAACCGAAAATCGTCCGAAACGAGTCGAAACGAAAATTTACAGAATCCGAACGAACCGAATCGAATTGAACCGAAAAAAAATCGGTGCACAAGCCTACCGTTTGGTGCAATGCTGGGCCAAGTCGTCTATTCACTAAGCGGTTAATTCACCAAATACAGGAGAAATGACAGCGAAATACGGTGCAATTCACCGGTACCAAAATCATAGAAGACTACTGTGTCTCTATCCACAGAACGTCGAATTGCTCCAATGTTCTGGTGAAATGCCCTGATTTTTGGTGTTTCAGTTCAACAGATTTAAACAGGCGAATACCATAGGATTCAATGTAAAAAAATGATATTTATTAGATTTGTTTTATTCCTTTTATTTTCAATGACAAACCAGTAACAGATATCCAGGAAAATTTTAGAGGGAACAAATGCAGCATCCAAAATACAAAGGCGGGTCAAAAAAGTCACCTCCTGGATTTAATGAAGCCAATAGGAGCTCGCCTTCCATTGGATAATTACTGCAGTGATTAACATATTTCAGCATAAAATGAGGTCATGTGACTCCCTAAATATACTGAATGAGCAGGTTTTTCCATCAATGGGTTTTTTCTCCCCTGATGGCACAGCGGGCATATTCCAAGTTGGCAATGCCAGGATTCATCGGGCTCAAATTGTTAGGGATGTGCATGGCTGAAAAATTTATTTAGTTTAGCTTCATTTTGTTTTTAAATAATTTTGTTTTCGGAATTTCATAACTAATCTCGTTTTGTTTCAGATCGATTCAAAATTTTGTATCGATTTGAATTGCATATATCAATTCGATAGTTGATATCAATTCGAATTTCGGATCACTAAATAAAACCCCGATTAATCAAATTTTGCTGTTAAAAGAAAAAGCTAGGGTTAAATATCGAGCCGTGTCACAAATTTGGTATTTGAGTCAATTTAACAGGGACAGGAGCTTGTGAAACTGTGAAACGAAATTAATTTGTTCCATAAAGTTATTTGCTGACTGCATTACTTGTATTGTATGTATTTTAATTTAAGATCAATTCGATAGTTGATATCGATTCGAATTCCGGAACACCAAAAAAACAAATTATTCAAATTTTTCTTTTATGATGATGACACAGTGTAAAACGAAATAAATTTGTTATATACCATTTAGTTTTGTTTCGAATTCGTATCGTATCGATTCGTTATTCGGAAGTACTTCCAAAATATGAATTAATGGATTTTGCTCCGAATTTTTCCAAAACGAATGCACATCTCTACAAATTGTGCAAGAGTGGTTCAGGGAGCAGGAGGCATAATTTCCACCCATGGATTGGCCACCGCACAGTCCAGACCTTAACCTAGGGATGTGCGTTTCGGAATTTCGGAATTTTCACGAAATTTCCCGATTCGTGTCTTCGGATTCGGCCGAATTTCCGAATCGGATCGGATCCGAAAACCGATAGATCCGAAAAGTTTTCCGAGCCGAAACGAAAAAATTTCGGAATTTTCGAATGGACTTGAAATGTGTCAAATCGAAATTTATTTTCGCTCTATTCATGATTTTGGTTCCATTCGTGATTTCGGTTCCATTTCGGTAATTCTGGAAATCGTATATTTAACTATTATCGGTTATATCGCTGATTCTGTAAATTTTGTATTTGTAAATGCGTATCACTTGTTTCTTGTGGCATTCGGGTCAGTTTAGCGTTTTTTAAATCGTTTTGTTCATTTTTTTGTTCCTTGGCTTTCATACCATTTTAATATGATTAAATAAAGTTGTGAAATGTATATTCAATTATTCATAAGAAAAAAAGGATATTTATTTAATAAAAAAAAACACGATAGAATCGCCAGAATTATCGTAGACACTTTGAAACGAGGAGAACAGAAGTTCCAAAAAAACGAAAATTTCCGAAATTTCCGAAAAGTCGATACAAAAAACGAGCAAAGTGACCCGAAAACACGAAAAATGGTCGATATTCCGAAAAAAAAATGTACACGAAAAACGATCCGAACCGAATCGAAACAGAAATAGGTCGAAACGAGCCGAATCGAAACGTTTAAACATCCGAACAAATCGAACCGAATCGAACCGAAAAACAAATCGGTGCACAAGCCTACTTTAACCCCATTGAGGTTAATCTTTGGGATAATGTGCTGGAGAAGACTTTACGCAGCGCCGCGACTCTCCCATCATCAATACAAGATCTTGGCCACAAATTAATGCCGCTCTGGACGCCAATAAATGCTGTGACATCGCATGAGCTTATCCACACGATGCCGCGGCGAATGCGTGATGCGATGACAGAAAAAGGTGACACAACCACATATTAGAGTGTGTGACTTATTTTGGACAGGCAGTGTGTAATTACAGGTTTTGCATCCCTTATCTGAAATGACCGGGACCAGATGTTGTGGATTTGGGATTTTTGGGGATTTTGGAATATTTGCATATTATAATGAGATATCTTGGGGACCGAAGTTTAAATAAGAAATCCATTGTTGTATCATACACACCTTATACACAGCCTGAAGGGCGTTTTACTACCAGCTGGATGGAGTAGAGGTAACATCACTGCTCTATAACCTTGGAGTGGCGACCCAGGTTTGATCCCGGCCAGAGCACCTCTCCAGTAAGTGGGCGAGACACCTAACGGTAACGGTACATACTCGCCTATCACACAATATTGGCTGTGGAGTCCAGTGGTGACGTCACTACCCTTCGATCACGGAGAAGCAAGTCAAATCCCGTTCAGCACATCCCTCCAATACAACTGTGGAGAAGCAAGTCTCGACTTAACGAGAAGCGGGTTCAACCAAACCACCAGGTTGCTGATCTACAATCATGGAAAGACGACTCGATCCCACTCAGAAGACGCCACCAGCGAGTGTCCTCGGGCAAAACACCCAACGATATGGATGCGCCTACCTCACAAATTACTTCTACATCTCATAGATTGTAAGTTCTTGGGAACAGGGACCCCCTGAATCAGGCCGTATCATCCATGTGTGATATTCCAATGTATTAACCCCTTGTACACTGATCCTGTAAAGCGCTGCAGAATATGTGGCGCTATATAAATAAAAGATAATAATAATACAGGATTTCTAATCATTTTGTCCCCCGTCACATGAGGGCAGGGGGCGGTGTTTTACGCTTTTAGTGTAATGTCGCTGCTCTTAAATATCCAGAATTCTGGATAAAGGACGCTCGGCCAGTGTTACGATACAGCTGTAAAGCTACAGTATTTGCACGAGTGGTTTGAATTATTTGACTTTATAGAAATAAATAATATGTGCATCGACGAGGGCTGTCACACTCCGTCCCCCCAGATGTGTCTGAACTACAGCTCCCATGATTCCCTGGCCATCTATTACATTTAAAGAATTCTGGGGATTGTAGGCATCAGCATCTGACAGCTTTGCTCTAGACGCCCCCCCCCCCCCACAGAATAAAACCTCCCCAGATGCTCTGTGACTCATGGATAAATGAAAATCATCCTTAATAAAAATCAATCGATGTGTTACAAAACATGAAAAGAAACCTCATCACCGAGAGGAAGCCTCGTCTTCCAGCAACGCGACAAAAAGGACGCAAATCACTGCGGACAAAAGAATAGATTGTGTTTTGTGATTGCTGTTATTAACGGGTAGAAATAAGAGGCGGAACGCGTCGTATTTTCCATAACGGTCATCTTTTTTTGTAGCACGGTTAAAAGATGCTCTAATACCTGTAATTTCCAATCAAATAACGTCGCCTGCGCCCGGAACGTGTGTTTTAACGCAGAGCTGGACCTGCCAAAACAAGGTCCAGGAATGAGCCTTCATGCAGATCTAAATGTCAGACAGTTTGTTATTTGTTTTCGGTTGGGGCTCAGAACGCGGCCGTTAAATTCAGAAATAAAAAGAATATAAACATTGCGCTGAGCTTTGTTATCTGAGCTGCGCTGCGCCATTGTTGCTCTCGGCTGACCTCAGGGTCCTCCATTCCACTTTATTCCCTGGTGGATCGATGTGGTGGTCCTCTGAGAGGTCGGACAGAATATTTACCTGTCAACACACCACCTCTTGGAACACCACAGCACTGGGAAGATAAACATTTTGTCATACCTACATTTAAATTAAATAATCTATTAAATCGTTCTTCGTGCCTTCCTTCCTCTTGAAACACCACAGGCTCTTTTGAGCGCAAGCGTTAGGGGTCGTTACCACCAGGATACGTGACTTTAACGCATGTCCCTCTATCAGGGCCGGTGCTAGACTATTTTGAGCCGTAGGCAAGCCCAGCTACTTGCCCTCCCCAGGAAGAAACACACACATTGTGCACGGGGACACACACACAATGCGGGGGGACACACACTGTGCACGGGGGCCACACACGGTCGTTCAGTGCCCAAATTACCCCTCCTCTGGTCAGGTCTGGGATCGGTCTGTGCCTCTTTCTTTCCTCTGCCTCTTTCTTTCCTCTGCCCTCTGTGCCTCTCTCTTTCTTTCCTCTGCCCTCTGTGCCTCTCTCTTTCTTTCCTCTGCCCTCTGTGCCTCTCTCTTTCTTTCCTCTGCCCTCTGTGCCTCTCTCTTTCTTTCCTCTGTCCTCTGTGCCTCTTTCTTTCTCTTTTCTGCGCCTCTTTCTTTCCTCTGCCCTCTGTGCCTCTTTCTTTCTCTTTTCTGCGCCTCTTTCTTTCTTTCCTCTGCCCTCTGTTCCGCTTTCTTTCTTTTTTCTGTGCCTCTTTCTTTCTTTCCTCTGCCCTCTGTGCCTCTCTTTCCTCTGCCCTCTGTGCTTTATTTCCTCTGCCCTCTGTGCTTTATTTCCTCTGCCCTCTGTGCTTTATTTCCTCTGCCCTCTGTGCTTTATTTCCTCTGTCCTCTGTGCCTCTTTCTTTCTCTTTTCTGCGCCTCTTTCTTTCCTCTGCCCTCTGTGCCTCTTTCTTTCTCTTTTCTGCGCCTCTTTATTTCCTCTGCCCTCTGTGCCTCTTTCTTTCCTCTGCTCTCTGTGCCTCTTTCTTTCTCTTTTCTGCGCCTCTTTCTTTCCTCTGCCCTCTGTGCCTCTTTCTTTCTTTCTCTTTTCTGCGCCTCTTTCTTTCCTCTGCCCTCTGTGCCTCTTTCTTTCTCTTTTCTGCGCCTCTTTCTTTCCTCTGCCCTCTGTGCCTCTTTCTTTCTTTCTCTTTTCTGCGCCTCTTTCTTTCTTTCCTCTGCCCTCTGTTCTGCTTTCTTTCTTTTTTCTGTGCCTCTTTCTTTCTTTCCTCTGCCCTCTGTGCCTCTCTCTCTTTCCTCTGCCCTCTGTGCTTTATTTCCTCTGCCCTCTGTGCTTTATTTCCTCTGTCCTCTGTGCCTCTTTCTTTCTCTTTTCTGCGCCTCTTTATTTCCTCTGCCCTCTGTGCCTCTTTCTTTCCTCTGCCCTCTGTGCCTCTTTCTTTCTCTTTTCTGCGCCTCTTTCTTTCCTCTGCCCTCTGTGCCTCTTTCTTTCTTTCTCTTTTCTGCTCCTCTTTCTTTCTTTCCTCTGTCCTCTGTTCCGCTTTCTTTCTTTTTTCTGAGCCTCTTTTTTTTGCCTTTTCTTTCCTCTGCTTCTTTCTTTCCTCTGCTTCTTTCTTTCCTCTGCCTCTTTCTTTCATCCAGTGGCGTGACAAGGGGGCGAGGTGCGGCTCGCACCGGGTGACACCACCCCCTAGGGTGACACCCTAAAAAAAAAAATATTTTATTTTTTATTATTTTTATTTTTTTTACACAAGAATATTTTACCAGGAAGGATACATTGAGATTTCTCTCGTTTTCAAGTATGTCCTGGGTAGACAAGGCCTAGGCTGGCACTTTCTAGGGGATGGTAATAAAACCACCACTAAAGGGGATATTCACAGAGCACCGAAATAACGCAGACATTTCAGTGTTCTGTTGTTCCCCGCACTTTGGGGAATCAAATTTCCCCGGTGAATTCAGCGCAGGGTCCCTGAAGTGTAGGGAATCGGCCACCGAATGCTGCCGCAAACCCGTCGCCCGCTGTTTTCAAAAAAACTACCAAACGAAAATGTCTGGAATTAACAAATAAGATCCTCTGAATGATAATTTCTGTTACAGAAAAAAAACAAGCCGCTATTAGAAAAGAATTTTTTTTTTTTTTTTTTAAAAATGCCTAAAAGATACAAAAAAATAAATAAAGAGACTTTTTACTACAGATTAAAGGAATAAACGGTTTATTAGATATTGGATAAAAAAAACGGGAATATTTTTTATCATTGAAACCTATGGGATTCGCCTGAATAAACCTGCTGCATTTCACTGACATTTTTCTGTTGTTCAGTGTGTCTGAATAGATTAAACATTGCGTCTCTACGGGGACTTTCACTGCCTTTGAACAGGCACCGTACTTGCTGGCAGTTCGCCAAAATTTGTGTGTGAGTATATCACAGAGCTCCACAGCAATAAACCTCACAGTAATGTGCGCCGTGTATTATGAATATTCAGTATTATACGGGAGTACTGATTTATGAGTAAGAGTAGTTATAGAAGAAAACCGTAAAACTCAGGGGGGGGGGTGACACCATGAATTACCGCACCGGGTGACACCAACCCTAGTGACGCCACTGCTTTCATCTGCCTCTTTTTTCTTTCTCTCTTTCTTCTGTGCCTTTCTCTCTTTCTTTTTCTTCTGTGCCTTTCTCTCTTTCTTCTGTGCCTTTCTCTCTTTCTTCTGTGCCTTTCTCTCTTTCTCTTTCTTCTGTGCCTTTCTCTCTTTCTTCTGTGCCTTTCTCTCTTTCTTCTGTGCCTTTCTCTCTTTATTATGTGCCTTTCTCTCTTTCTTCTGTGCCTTGCTCTCTTTCTCTTTCTTCTGTGCCTTTCTCTCTTTATTCTGTGCCTTTCTCTCTTTATTCTGTGCCTTTCTCTCTTTCTTCTGTGCCTTGCTCTCTTTCTCTTTCTTCTGTGCCTTTCTCTCTTTATTCTGTGCCTTTCTCTCTTTATTCTGTGCCTTTCTCTCTTTCTCTTTCTTCTGTGCCTTTCTCTCTTTATTCTGTGCCTTGCTCTTTTTATTCTGTGCCTTTCTCTCTTTCTCTTTCTTCTGTGCCTTGCTCTCTTTCTTCTGTGCCTTGCTCTCTTTCTTCTGTGCCTTGTTCTCTTTCTCTCTTTTGTGCCTTTCTCTCAATCTTCTGTGCCTTTCTCTCTTTATTGTGTGCCTTTCTCTCTTTATTCTGTGCCTTTCTTTATTATGTGCCTTGCTCTCTCTCTCTCTCTCTTTCGCTTTTGTGCCTTTCTCTCTTTCTTCTGTGCCTTTCTCTTTTTATTCTGTGCCTTTCTCTCTTTCCTTTTCTTCTGTGCCTGTCACGATTTCACATTCCAGCCAGGCCCACTGGTGGTGAGAGCGCAGCTCATCAGCTCTGGTGGGGTTTTGGGCTAAGCCACTGCAGACCATATCTACTGTGGCTGATAGTCTACAGTCACATGACTGGTCCTGCCCTATTTATATGGCCAGCAGTAGATCAGATCCTTGCTTCAGTATAAGTCTTCTTACTGAGTGCCTACCTTGTAATCTATGATATTCCTGTGTATGACCTATTGGCGTGATTTCTGGACCTCTCTCTTGTCAGTACCCTGTGCCGTGTATCCCGATATTCCTGTGTATGATTACTGGTGTGTTTCTGGACCTCTCTCTTGTCAGTACTAGGGATGAGCCGAACACCCCCCGAGTTCGGTTCGGGCCCGAACCCGAACTTCCCATTTGTTTGGTTCCGAACTAGAACCCCTATGCAAGTCAATGGGGCTGAAAATTCGGTTTTTTAGAGTGCCCTCCAAGAGGGCATATATGCTACATATTTGCCATAAAAGGTGTATGGGGGTCCGGGTAGTGCCCTGGGGGACAGGAAACAAGGACAAAAAGTAAAAAAAAAAAACGTTTTTAAAGGGACAGTGAGTTTTCCATGAAATAAGGGTTAAAAATAAAAACCAAAAATTCCTTCAAATATCGTGCCTAGGAGGTCCCCATAACCTGCCCGTGAAGTGGCGGATTTGTAGGATTTATAGAAATATGTAAAAACCAAAAAATGACATTTCAAATTACGGTAAATGCTTTTCCTTTAATCTATCCATAAACAACTGCTTGAGGCGGCAGTCTGTATGAAAAGAGGAGACATTTTCGGACACGCAGAAAATGTTTACTGATTTTTTGGCGGTGAAAAGCAGGAGAATGACTGGAGAATGGAAAATTCTAGACCATATAGCCGATTTGGAAAGTGAGATAAATGGGAGAATTTTTCTGGTTTGGCTATTTTGACCTAGAATTTTCCATTCTCCAGTCATTCTCCTGAGTTTCACCTTTCTCTGAATAACCCTGTCAGGGTTATTCAGAGAGCGGTGAAGAGCAGGAGAATGACTGGAGAATGGAAAATTCTAGGTCAAAATAGCCAAACCAGAAAAATTCTCCCATTTAGGCTAGGGTCAGACTAGCAAATTTTTAACGTGCGTTTAGGCGCACTTAATCACGGCCGCACTAGCAGCAAATGACGGGCAATGACGGCCAATATACAAAGTACAGTCACACGAAAGTCCGACTGCGCAACGCAAGTGGAAAATGAACGCATTTTTTCGAGAACGCAGAACCGCTAGTACGGACGTACAGAGTGCGCTGCGTCCACTAGCGGCGTGTGTGCGTGATTTGGAGACGTCAGACCCTGCTCATGTCCGGCCAACATAACGTCCAGACACCCAAAGTTTCCTGGTTTGGATCGTAAAAAATCACGCACAAAAATGCGCATCGTATGACCGTTTTCGCGCAATCCGTGAAAAAGTACGGCAATGCGTTCGGACGCACTTTTTGACGGTCGCTGTGAAAAATGCGTTAGTCTGACCCTAGCCTTATCTCACTTTCCAAATCGGCTATTTGGTCCAGATTGTTCTCTTTTCCTGCCATTCTCCTGGTTTTCACCTTTCTCTGAACAACCCCGAGAGAGAGGTGAAAGCCAGGAGAACTGGCAGGAGAAGAGAACAATCTAGACCAAATAGCCAATTTGGAAAGTGAGTTAAATGGGAGAATTTTTCTGGTTTGGCTATTTTGACCTAGAATTTTCACTTCTCCAGTTATTCTCCTGCTTTTCACCGCTCTCTGAATAACCCTGTGAATGTTTAATCCCGAGGTGAAAAATAACATTGCTTTCGATTTTTTTCAAACACCAGTTAATGCAGCATATTAGGATGTTTTAGGAGGGAAATTAATTCTCAAATCTCAATCAGAAGCAGACACCACCCCACCCTCAGTATATTGTACAATGTATAAAATTGATTACCAGACTGAAAACACCTGGTGTTATGCCCGTTTGTGAACAGAGGTCATTTAGAGTTGATAATCTTTCCACGTACACATTCGTTTTTAATTCAATATCTAATAAACCGTTGCTTATAATATTCTGCAGTAAAGAGTCTCTTTATTTCTAGATTTTTTAGTATTTTTTTAAGCATTTTCTATACTTTTTTCAAAATTTCTTTTTTTTTTTTCGACCCCGAACCGAACACGCCCAAAAAGTTCAAAATTCGCGAACTTTCGAACTGCCAAAGTTCGGGTCGAACTCAGAACCGTCCGAACCCGAACAGCTCATCCCTAGTCAGTACCCTGTGCAGTGTATCCCGATATTCCTGTGTATGATTATTGGTGTGTTTCTGGACCTCTCTCTTGCCTCCTCCCTGGAACTTGTATTCTGATTTCCTGTACACTGACCTCGGCCTGTATGACCTGCTCCTCTGGCTCCTGCTCCCCGGTTTCTCCCTGACAATCCTCTCTGGCATTTAAAACCTGGCTATTCCCTAACTATTCTTGATATATTCCTGTTTATGTTCTGTAAGTCTTGTTTTCTTGTCTTTGCCCAGCAGCATAGGGTAGTCTGTGTGATAGAGGCCAACTACAAGGACCTCATATACAGTTCAGGGTTCTATATTGCTGCTGGGCATATTGGTTGTTGCTCTGGTGTTTATTCCCCACCCTGTAATCTGTATTAGATCAGAAGACCACACTAGGATATTTCCCAGTGCAGGGCTTCCTCTTGTGTCTGTATTCTGTCATCTCTTGTTTAGTTCTGTGTACTGGGTTCTGTATCATGCAAGCAACAAACCTGCTTAAAGGGCATAACAGCACTCAGTACAAAGGGCACTCCTTGGCATCTGCCTGGGACGCTCGTGACAGTGCCTTTCTCTCTTTCTTCTGTGCCTTCCTTTCTTTCTTTCTTCTGTGCCTTTCTCTCTTTCTCTTTCTTCTGTGCCTTTCTTTCTTCTGCCTGTGGTGGTGCCCGCACGTCATCTGGTGGCGCCTGCATGTCACCATAAGACTCCCACCTTCTGCGCCGCTAGTGGGGGTCCGCGAGCTGACAATGTTGGCTTTGCGACCCGCCAAGCCGTCTACACGAGCCTCATAATGAGGAACAGCTACAATAATGGAACCTGGGTTGGGGCCAGCTGCAACCCTAGGCGGCAGTACACTCTAGGCGGTTGCTTAGCTTGCCTAGTGGGAGCGCCAGCCCTGCCCCCATATTACCTTCCTGACCCTAAACCCATAAGAAATCAGAAATCACGTAGCACATCGGTGATTGCGCGAGCTTACTGTACTTCGCGCATCCTATACTTAACATGGGGAGTGTAATCATTAATTAGCGTTTCGATAATAAGGTATTACTAAGTCCTAGCACTAATTACTGCACCGATGTGCAAGCCAGAATTTTAGCGACACCTAAAAGCTGGTGTTAAATGATTCGGTGTTTGCAAAATCATTTATAACCCCCTAAAACTCCCCAGTAAATCCCATACTCTCCTCTCATCCCGCTGCAAGAGCAGTAGCCCGGTACTCTGCCTCTTCTGGCCGCGAGCAGAGTGAGACTGGGGATAAATAGTCACCCTCCGCAATCACTCACTAAAATGAGGACGCTACGGTAACTGTTGGCGCTATAGAAATGATGATAATAATAATAATATGATGATGATGCTGTGCACTTAGAGTCTGAATAAGGCTGCCCGTCCACTAGGACAACTACAGATAACTTTTTTCTACGATCTGGGTCGTCCACCGGAAGCGACTTTGGACGACCAGGGTCGACCGACAGACAGAATGCCGAACACCGCTGAATGCTGCTGAATGCTGCAGAAGAAAAAAAAAAACAAACTCTTCTATTCTTGTAACAGGTGTTTAAACCAATAAAAAATGCATTTAAGATGTGTCTAAAAAATTAAAAAGGTACTTTAAAAAAGAATTAAAAAGATAATGCCTTTTTTTAAAAAAATTGGGAATCGAAAATTTTGTCAAAGAATACAAAAAGATGTTGAGAAAAATAAACAAAAACACTTTTTGCTGAAAATGAAAAGAATAAATGATTTAATAAAAAAAAAATATGAAAATATTATTTTACATTGAATCCTATGGGATTCGCCCGTCGAACTGAATCACCCAAAATCAGGGCGCTTGTTGTACCATGCCGTTCAACAAATCCCATTCAAATGGGAAAGATCGCTGGTCTGATGTAGTCGCACAAAGTCATTTGAAGTCGCCTGATGGAAGTTGGAGGCAATGGTTGACTCTCCTCTGTGTTAGACTTGTGCACAGATTTTTTTTTCGGTTCGATTCGGTTCGGTTCGTTCGTATTTTGTAAATTTTCGTTTCTTTTTCGTATTCACTATTTTTCGTAATTTCGGAAATTTTCGTGTTTTTCGGAACGTCTGTTCTCCTCGTTTCAAAGTGTCTATTCGTTTTGACGTAAACTAATGGTTTTTCGGATCCGATATTTCTGTCGATACGATAATTCTGCCATTGAGATTTCTCATGTTTTACAAGAAGGATACATTGAGATTTCTCATGTTTTACAAGAAGGATACATTGATATTTCTCATGTTTTACAAGAAGGATACATTGAGATGGGAATGATACAAAATTACAGAATCAGCGATATAACCAAAAAATATGTTGTCCGAAATTACTGAAATGGAACCGAAATCAGGAATGGAGCCGAAATTACGAATGGAACGAAAATGATTTCCGATTTTACACATTTCTAGTCCATTCGAAAATTCCGAACAAATTTTCGTTTCGTTCCGTAAAGTTTTCGTTTTCGGAAAATTCGGATCTGAAAATATTCGTAAAATCGGCTGAATCCGAATGCGCGAATTGGGAAATTTCGTGAAAATTCCGAAATTCCGAAACCCGAAACGCACATCCCTACTCTGTGTTGTGGGACTAGTCGGACGATGACGGACGACTTGTGTTAGAATAGTGGCACGAATAAGAACCTAGTGGCTGGCCAGCCTAAACCTGCCCGTGTGGCACCAATAGAAGGGCAGACAGCGACTTGGCCTCTGAGCAGCGCGTTATCCTCACGACACAGAATTCCCGTCGCGATATTTATGTACCTACATTTTTTGGAATTCTCTCATCTTGTCCCAGACGACAAACGAGCAAAAAGTCATTAAATCGTGCCCTATCTCTGATATATTCAGGATCTTTAGCCTCTGTTTTAAGCCTTTATTTTCAATGTGTGTTTTTGTAATGGTCAGTAGGCTCATGCACCGATTTTTTTTTTTCGGTTCGATTCGATTCGATTTTTCGGATGTTTAAACTTTTCGATTCGGCTCGTTTCGACCGATTTCTGTTTCGATTCGGTTCGGCTCGACTCGTTTTTCGTGTACATTTTTTTTTTCAGAATATCGACCATTTTTCGTATTTTCGTGTCACTTTTTTCGTGATTTCGGAAATTTTCGTTTTTTCGGAACGTCTGTTCTCCTCGTTTCAAAGCAATAAATTTCGATTTGACACATTTCAAGTCCATTCGAAAATTCCGAAAATATTTCGTTTCGGCTCGGAAAACTTTTCGGATCTGCCGTTTTCGGATCTAAAAAGTTTCGGAAAATCGGCCGCATCCGAAAACACGAATCGGGAAATTTCGTGAAAATTCCGAAATTCTGAAACCCGAAACGCACATCCCTAATGGTCAGGATGTATAGAGAGTCCCCCTCCGCTCCTCCCTGCTGCCCTGACATTGCAGAAAACCTGGGGTCGATGTGGAGGAGTTTCCTCCACCCACCCAGCGTCACCAGAAGCCGAGATTTTGAATTTCCTTTCTCCTGGTCACTAGATCAGTCACTAGTGACGTCAATATGGAGACGTCACCCTCTCTGAGACCACCCATATAATGAGCGGTCTCAGAGAGGCAGCCGATGGATCGGATACGTGCATGCGCGCAGCTCCAACCCATCGTTCGGCGCAGACACTGGGCAACATGCGTACGTAAAGTACACTTGTCCGTAGCGCTGAGCAATTTGCTGGTCCTACACTACGCAAGTTGCGTAGGAGCGCAAATTGCGCAGAAAAGCTGCAGGAACTTGCGGGTTCGGGCGACTCTGAGTCATAGAGGAGAACCAGGGCGCGACGAGCGAGAAATGTTAAGTAAAATCACCGAGAACAGAAAAAATATAAAAAAATAGTAGGGCAGAGGCTGTCGGCAGCAACTAGAGGTGTGCACGGCTGGAAAATCCATTCTGTTTCAAAATCATTTTGTTTTCGTTATTTTGTTTCGTAATTTCGTTTCATTTCGTTGTTTTGTTTCGTTTGGTTTATTGGATCACTAAAAACCCCATTGAAAGTTAAGCTCGATTCGATAGTTGATATCGATTCGAATTTCGAATCACATACAGGGTTATTCAGAGAAAGGTGAAACTCAGGAGAACCGGCAGGAGAAGTGAACAATCTAGACCAAATAGCCGATTTGGAAAGTGAGATAAATGGGAGAATTTTTCTGGTTTGGCTACTGTGACCTAGAATTTTCACTTCTCCAGTCAGTCTCCTGAGTTTCACCTCTCTTTTAAATCCCAATAAATCAATCCTGCTGTTAAAAGGCAAACTAGGGTTAAATGTTGAGCTGTCCATTGACCTGTGGTGCTGAATACTACAGATTCAGCACCACAGGCCAATTTACGGGGACGGGGAGCTTTGTGAAACAGTCGTTTCATAATGTCGTTTGCTTTAGTACTTGTATATATTATAAGTTGGGATTGATTCGATATTTGATATCGAGTCGAATTATGGATCACTAAATAAAACCCAGATAAATCAAATCCTGCTGTTAAAAGGCAAGCTAGGGTTAAAAATGTTGAGCTGTCAATTCGCCTATGGTGCTGACAGCAGATTCAGCACCACAGACCAATTTACAGGGACGGGGAGCTTTGTGAAACAGTCAAACAAATCTGATTCATTTCATAATGTCGTTTGCTTTAGTACCTGAATGTATTGCAAGTTGGGATCGATTCGATATTTGATATCGAGTCGAATTACGGATCACTAAATAAAACCCCAATGGATCAAATCCTGCTCAGTAATCATTTAATCAAAGGTTCTCTTGTGAAACAGTATAAAGAATCAATTTCGTTATATATCGTTTCGTTTCAATTCGGATGAAATCATGTCGTTATTTCAGAAGTACTTCCAAAATCCGAATTAACGAATTTTCAAACGAATTGCGATTCATTAAGAAACGAATGCACACCTCTAAGCAGCACCTGCCCAATTATTTAAGGGCAAAAAAAGGGGAACTCTGTTTCTAGTAGACTATCCTTTTAAAAAAAGCAATGACTTGCTACTTTGTAACGGTTCCATGTTGCGTGGGGGACCACTAGGCTTGTGCACCGATTTTTTTTTCGGTTCGATTCGGTTCGATTTTTTTCGGATTTTTAAACTTTTCGATTCGGCTCGTTTCGACCGATTTCTGTTTCGATTCGGTTCGGCTCGACTCGTTTTTCGTGTACATATTTTTTTCGGAATATCGACCATTTTTCGTATTTTCGTGTCACTTAGCTCGTTTTTTGTATCGACTTTTCGTAATTTCGGAAATTTTTGTTTTTCGGAATTGTACATGTTTTCGGAATATCGACCATTTTTCGTATTTTCGTGTCACTTTGCTCGTTTTTTGTATCGACTTTAGTAACTTCGGAAATTTTCGTTTTTTCGGAACGTCTGTTCTCCTCGTTTCAAAGCAATACATTTCAATTTGACACATTTCAAGTCCATTCGAAAATTCCGAAAATATTTCGTTTCGGCTCGGAAAACTTTTCGGACCTGCCATTTTCGGATCTAAAAATTTTCGGAAATTCAGCCGCATCCGAAAACACGAATCGGGAAATTTCGTGAAAATTCCGAAACGCACATCCCTAGGGACCACCCCGATGTAACCAAGTGATGTGGATGGAAGTGACTTCATAAGGTTTGACGGATGGAGAAACAGACACCACTTCAGGCTCCATTGAGCCTCTTTAAACATAAGTTTTCTGCCCAAACAACGATTTAATGCAAATAATGGTAGCTAAGCTAACCCGTAATGTGCCGCCCCGGTGTCCCGCATGCGTGCCGGGGCCGCGAGGCTGTAATAATGCGGGCGAGGTGAAGATGAGGAGATGTGATTGACTCGAGCCGGTGATTATGAATCAGCCGGCTTGTTGCGCTGTGCATGTCCCTCGGTGAGGGATGACAGCTCCGTGGCATCCTAATAAGCAGGCAGCCGGGAGAGGGGACGTCTGAGGTCACCGAATAGATCCGCTGCATGGCGATCGTGCCAGACGCAGGTTTTACAGGCGCACGGATATTGTCCCCGCTCTTAATTAATCTGCTCGGTCTTGCTCGTAAAAGAATAAAAAAAATAAAAAAAATCACCTCCTGCCTCCTGCACGTACAGATATATTTCACTTTGCTTTTATTTTGTTCTGGTTCGGTTTCTTAGTGGTGTTTAATTATTAATTTATTTATAAAGTGTTTTATCAGGAAGGATACATTGAGATTTCTCTCGTTTCAGTCTGTCCTGGATTCAAGAACATTGAATTGTTACAGAAATACAAAGTAATAAAATGCAAGATATTAAAAACAAAACAAATATACAGATTAACAGAAAATAAATATTTATTACTCACCGAAACATACAGGGTTATTCAAAGAGATCCGAATTGTGTCCGAAAAGTAACCGAACAGTGAAAATCAGCGTACGGTTACCTTTCTTGGCCATTCGGCTATTCAGAGAGCAGGCAGTTTGCCAAATCCTGGCGAATTACCTGCACATATGGTGCCTGTTCGGTGCCTGTTCGAGGGCAGTGAAATCCCCATGAAAAAGCACTGCTTCGTCTATTCAGAGAACACAAACAGCAGTGAAAAGTTGCCGAATTGCCCTGCCATTCGGTGGTTTAATTCGGCAGGTTTATTCAGGCGAACCCCATAGGCTTCAATGTTAAAAATATTCCCGTTTTAATTCAATATCTAAGGCTAAGGTCAGACTAGCGCAGTTTTAACGTGCGTTTAGCCGCACGAAATCACGGCCGTGCTAGCAGCAAATGACGTCCAATGCCGGGGAACATACGACGAACGGCCGCACGAAAGTACGTCCGCGCAACGCAAGTGGCAAACGAACGCATTTTTTCGAGAAAGTCAAACCGCTACTACTGACGTACAGAGTGCGCTGCGTCCGCATAGCGGCGTGTGTGCGTGAATTGGAGACGTCAGACGCTGCACACGTCCGGCCAACATAACGTCCAGACGCAAAAAGGGTTTTATTGATGTTCCGTACAAAATCACGGACGAAAAGGCGCATCGTATGACCGCTATCGCGTATTCCGTGAAAAAATACGTCCATTCGTTCGAACGCACTTTTTCACGGACAACGCGAAAAATGCGTTCGTCTGACCCTAGCCTCATAAACCGTTCATTAGAAAATGGTGCAGCAAAAAGTCTCTTTATTTATAGATTTTTTAAGATCATTTAGGCATTTTTCGGGATTATTTCGCAAATTTTTCTTCCCGTTTTTTTTAATCGTTTTTAATTTTTTTCTGTAACACCTTTTTATTATCATTCATTGGATTTTATATGTAAATTTCAGACATTTTCGCTCAGTAGTTTCTTTGCAAACAGCGTTTCACTTTTCAAACATTCAAGCGTACTGGTTTCTTTTTTCCCACTCCATTCGGCTGCGGTGTCGGGTTTTTCCGGCGGCTGCTCTGCGCTGTTATCAGCTCCTGCTCGGGTTTCTCCGGCGTGTTCAGCGGGGTTAATTCAGATGTTTTTGCCGGTTTCGGTGTGAATTCACCGGGTTCTGCGGTGAGTGTTCGGCAGGTTTGCGGCGGCTTTTCCCTGCACTATGAGGGCCCTGTGGTGCTTGCTGAATACACCGCAGGGTCGCCGAAATGGGATCGCCGAATCGCACCGAATTGAAGAGAACGAAAAGTCACCGAACGTGCAGTGACTTGGATTCTCTTTGAATAACCCTGATAGTTTTCTTTTTATTTAATAAAAAAAGTGATCATCATGAATATTGTCACCAATATTTTAAAAAATTGTATTCCCAGCAACACGTAATTAATCTTAAATATACTCTATTTAAAACAGACGGTTCTGAAAGCACCGAAATTTCAGTGAAAATTAGGTGTTTTCTCATTCGACAAACTTCGGTGCGCTTCCGTTTCGCCGACCTTGTGGTGAATTCACTATTCGCCGCAGGGTCCATGAAGAGCGCCGAACACAGAATCAACAGGACGCCACCGAAGGCCACCAAACATACCGCCGAACTGCAGGAAAGAAAAAAAAAAAAGAAACTCTGCTATTCTTCTAATAGGTGTTTAAACCAATAAAAATGCATTAATATGTTTCTAAATAATGAAAAAGGTCTGTTGTTACAGAAGTTAAAAAAAAGCTTTACAAAAAAAATTGAGAAACAATAATTTCATCTAAAAAAAAAATAAGAGATACATAAAGGTGTTCCAAAAATTAAATAAATAAAAAGACTGTTTGCTGAAAATGAAAAGAATAAACGGTTGAAAAAAACATGAACGAGATCGATTAATAATAATATATGAGGTCCTATGAATAATAATAAAAAGGTGTGCTACAGAAAAAAAAAGCTGTTAAAGAAAAATAAGAAAAAAAATTGCTGAAAAAATCCCCAAAAATGCCTAAAAAAATAAACGAATAAAGAGACTTTTTGCTGCAAATGAAAAGAATATATGGTTGAATAAATCTTTAATGAAAAATGGGATTTTTGTTTTTACATTGAATCCTATGGGATTCGCCTGTTTACACCTGTCGAACTGAATCACCGAAAACCAGGGCATTTCATTGACACTTTGGTGCAGTTCGTCGTCCAGTATTTGGAGAATTGACAGTTTAGTGAATAGACGAACTGCCGTGAAATTGCTCTGTATGTTGAAATTCGGTGGCAAGTTCGCCCCTTCCTGAATAACCCCTAGAGTTCCCTATTTTTGCCCATAAATAATTAGGCAGATGCCGCTGACAGCCGTTGCCCAAGTATTTTTTATAATATTTTCTTTATATATTCTTTCTTTTGATTTTTACTCAAGTTGTCTCCCTCGTCGCCCGCTGCTCCTCCTCTTCGGCTCAGGGACTCCCGATTCTGGAAGTCCCTGAAGCTTCCTGTGTAATCTGCGCTCCTACACAACCTGTGAAAATAGGAACCACAAACTGGGCAGCAATACGGGACTCGCACATTTTACGTACACAAGTCCCGTAGCGCTTTCGCAGAGCGATGGATCGGAGCTGCACGCGCATGCACAGATCTGATCCAACGGCCGCCTCTCTGAGACCGTTCGCGTTCGCGATTGGTATCAGAGGGTGACGTCGAACGCTCTCTGTGTGTGACACCACTTGTGACCGAACTGGTTACCGGCAGCCTGGAAGATCAAAAATCCTGGCTGCTGGTGAAGCTGGGTGGCGTGGAGGAAACTCCTCCACTTCACCCAGATCGAAGGAGCTGGTGAGGGGGCACTCCTCACATTCGGATCACTTTAAAACTATAAAGGGTCTCTTTAAACATCAGGCCCCGCATATGCAGATGTTGATGTGTAATTGCATATTTTTTTTAGATGGTTTTAATGGCCTTAGTGACTTGAATGTCTTTCACTTCCTGCCTCTGTGGGGTGGGGTTAAAGGAATAGACCCACCCACAAACCAATTAGCCAGTGCTCGCCAGGCTTCCTGGAAAATAGTCAGGATTGAACACTAGAGCATTCCTGCCTCTAGCCAATCGCTCTCAATAAAAATTTACTGAGCCACTGGATTGGCTGGATGCTCGAGTGTCCCCACTCAACTGCTCTATAACGCAGCCAGCTGACCCTCCAGCCATATGGCCAACTAGCACCAGCAGCCAACTGCCTGACCAGCACTCCTGCTGCCCTCTAAAGAGGCTGGTCTGCACCTCTGCTGCACTATATAAGGGGGTCAAGCATCATTCCCATTAGTTATAAAGCAGTATCAACACCCAGGGCAATTAGCCAACCAGCACCTCCACTGACTGTCTCCAACTGCAGACCGGTTACACAGTGACAGACTGGCATACCGCCCTCACATACGTCAACCCACCAGGCAAATGCCCAATGTGCCTGATGGACAGTCAGAGCCTAATGGTTCTGTATATGCCTGTGAGTTTTATGTATTAGTGCACTAGTTTAACCTTTTCAGTTTGACCCCTTCACTACCACCATACATGGTAACATGATCTCCAAAAGCACGACCAGATGCTCAGGATCGAGGTAACTAGATCTGGTCCTATTCAGGAGGAACGCAAACAAATACATTTTAATGCAAACATTTGCAAAGGGGCCCCAGAATATAGACATGTGCACACAGAAAAACTTTGTTTAGTTTCGGATCTATTCGTTCCGTTTTTCAATTCGTTTCGGTGCATTCGTTATATTACTGTGTTAATCGTTATTTCGGATTGATTCGTTATTTCGTTTTTATTGGTAATTCGTTTTTTGGATCAATTCGTATTTCGTTTTTAGTAGTTATTTCGTTTTTATCAGTTATATCGAAATGTGAAACGGACAAATTAATTATTACTTAGATTAGGGTAAAAGAAAAAGATACCGAATCCCCCTGTCTTTGGTGCTGAAAGCTATTCAGTACTAAGGACAGCAGTGTTTAAGAGCTTTTCTGGGAAGCTACCACCCTACCTGAATATGCTGCTTCCCCCGGCAGTTCCCTCATCCTATAACCTATCCCTCATCCTATAAACTATAAAATGTTCGGCAAAGAAAAAAGCATTGTTAATTTAAAATAAATTAGGAATCCAAAAATTTCACCCAAAAAATCCGAAAAAAAGCCTAAAAATTCTAAAAAATAAATAAAGAGACTTTTTGCTGCAAGTGAAAATAATAAACAGTTGAAAAAATATTATAGTATAGTATAGATTACTTCTCTATGGGGAATTTCACTGCTGCCGAACGGCACCATGGCGCTGTCCAGGGCCTGTGGTGCTGAATACAACAGATTCAGCACCACGGCCAATGGACAGGGACGCGGTGCCGAGTTTAAGTGAAACTGTTTAACGAATTAATCCGTACAAATGAAATCAATTTGTTTTATATAGTATCGTTTTGGTCCAAATCGATACGATTTTGTTTTCGCACCGTTTCGGCCGGAATCGATTCATATTTCAGAAGCACTTCCGAAATACGAAAAGGGGAAATTTCGTCCGAAATTTGATTCGGAACTAAACAAAACACACATCACTATATGTCACTAAAGCTACAATACATCTGACATAACATCATTGTACTGTAACCCTTTGAAGTGCTGGGACTCAGAGACGTGTAACCAACCCAGCTGCATTACTGCAAATGACCAGCAGAGGGAGCGCTTTGCCTGTAACCAATGCATACAGTCTCTAAACAAACTGTAATAACATAACAATGCAGTAAGATTGTGAGTGTAGCTGTGTGTGCGGTAGGTTTGCATGTGTGTAGGTTCCTGAAGATGTGTGTGCTGACGACTGAATCAAGGGAGGTATGTAAAGTGGTTTTCCACAAATCCTTTGGTTGCTGGTTTTGATGGGACACTATTTGGTAGGGAAGGGGTTAATTCACTTATTTCCTGCTGCCGTCGCTCGTCTTCAATCCTCGTCTAACTCTCAGGACCCGACTCTAGCGCTGCACAAACTATTTCATCAGTTCTACTGAAAAATGTTCGGCCTTGGAGCTTTTTAAAGACCATTTTAACTGAATTAAGGGATATGAAACACAGGGACCTTTTCCGGCGGCTGGTTCGTCGCTGCGTTCGGCACTTTCTGGACGGATTTGTTGCGGATTATCGGATCGGATCCGATAAATTTTGCAGATTTATTAAAAAAAAAAAAAACACGCAACAAAATTGTCGAAATTATCGTATCCAGTAATTTCAGCGGTTTTGCTGCGTTTTTTTTATTCTGAATCTACAGTTTTCCGGCGGCTTTTCCCTGTACTTCGTGAACCTATGGTGAATGCTGAATACACTGCAGGGTAAGGAAATTAGATTTCCCGAAGTGCAGGGAAGTGCGGGGAATGAGAGCTCTGTGAATAAGCCTTATATTGAATAACACCTTTTGGTCCCTATTACATTCTTCGCGCAGTGCGTTTTGCGTGCTCAAATGCGCATTTGCGCGAGGGGCAAAACCCTTTGCGCTGAACGTCGTATTACAACGTTCGCGCAAACGTTGTGCGTTATCGTTTAACGCGGATGGACCTGCGCGAGCGTGATGAACTGTGCGCGTCCTATACTTAACATTGTGAGCGCAAATTTGTTCGTGCGCTGGTACGAGGATGGTATTACAATCGATGCGCATCTTTTTACAAACGACGTTTGCTTGCATAATTGTAACGTCTTTGAAAAGCTGGTATTAACTGCAAATCGTAACGTTCTGGCCGAAACGAAGAACACCATCACGAAAAAAAAATACAGCGCAGTATAGTTACACATTCTACACATACCCAAACAATAAAATGGTGAATTCGTGCGTGTTTTTTTTATTGCTGCAGCATGTATACTCAGATTTACTTTGACAGGCACAAAAACGTTAGTGAGTCAATTAAGGTAAATTAATGTCAATTAAGGTTCTAAATTCTGATTGTCTGAATCCGGCGAAAAAAACAGTCCGCACACAGATTTACGTGCGCTACGTTACTGCGCGCGTATTACTCTTCGTTTTGCGGGTCATTTTTACGAACGTGATTTTTGGACGGATGAGAAAATGCGTTCAGATCGGAATGCCGTGTTAATTTTCACACGCGATAACGCTTGACGCTGCGCGCAAAACAAATTTGCGCTGCGCGAACGAAATTGCGCAAAGAATGTTATAAGGGCCTTTGTGTGTGGTCACCAGTATCTGCTGCTATACATTACTGCCACCTACTGGACAAATATCAGATTGCATGCTTTGTAAAAAAATATACCTGCTTCCATATATTGCTTGGAGGGTGTATTATTATTATTATTATTATTGTCATCATTTATATGGCGCCAACAGTTTCCGCAACACTTTATCTCATTCCCTTTGGTTATTGTAAACAGACATAGGATGGAAAGAAGAGGGCCCTGCTCATAGGAGCTTGCAATCTAGAGGGCAGTGACGTGCGGTGAGGTCAGTGGCTGGTGAGGCACTGGCTAGTATCAGAGCCAGATATAAACAGGTTACGTAGGTTCAGGTTCAGTGCTCCCCAAGATCTGGCTGCTGTCGGTGCTCGCCAGGATCTCTGTGTCGTCCTCCAGGCAGCCTAGTGTGACACTGAGGCCACACCTCGAGCACAGCCCTGCACCCACTGATTGTGCGAGACAGGGCAGTCACATGACTGTCCTGCGCCAATCAATGTATGGCAGGCCTGCCTCCAATGCAGGTGTTTTTTTGAATGGCTTGGACCAATAGCGCTTTCCTATTGGTCCAAGCTATTCCATTGCTCTCCCAGTGCCTCTGAGGCACTGGGAGAGCAATGTTCAAGAAGTGGGCAGTGCTTGGTCGTCTGTTCATTGAACAGACGCATCGCGCTGCACACTTCTTGGCAGCCTACACGATTTGCGTAGCGTCCCGCTACGCAAATTGCATAGGCTCAGGCTGCTGAAGGGGAAAAAAAAGAAGAATGCACACAGAGGACGGACAGAGCCGACAGCAGGGGAACGAGTAGCAGGTGAGCTTGACTGCAGCTGCCCTTAATGGCAGGTGAGGCTCTGCCTCACCTGCCGCCCCTGACCGCACGTCCCTGCTAGAGGGATCGGTGTTGAGGAAGACGAGGGCAGTTTTGCTGGACGGCACGATCGGTGGTGCCAGTGGTTTGGGAATGGTGGGGCCATAGAAGCAGCTTCGATCATGTGTGAGTAGGTGAGCAGAGAGTTGAGTTGCGTCAGTGATGTGGTACAATAATCTGAAGAGATTGGTTTTGAGGGATCTCTTGAAGGCCTGAAGATCAGGGGAGAGTTTGATCGGAGTTGTCTAGATGGGACGTGCTTGCAGAGTAACGAAGAGTCCCAGAAGCGCATGCGTCCATTAGGCTTGTGCACCGATTTTTTTTTCGGTTCGATTCGGTTCGATTTGTTCGGATGTTTAAAATTTTCGATTCGGCTCATTTCGACCGATTTCTGTTTCGATTCGGTTCGGTTCGGCTCATTTTTCGTGTACATTTTTTTTTCGGAATAGCGACCATTTTTCGTGTTTTCGGGTCACTTTGCTCGTTTTTTGTATCGACTTTTCGTGATTTTGGAAATTTTCGTTTTTTTCGGAACGTCTGTTCTCCTCGTTTCAAAGTGTCTAACTCTATTCGTTTTGACGTAAACTACTATGGTTTACTTTTTTTATACTTTATATATTTTTTTATAATAAATTTTTGGTTTGTTTTTTGGATCCGATAATTCATTCCGTCGATACGATAATTCTGGCGATTCTATTGTGGTTTTTTTTTATTAAATAAAGATCCTTTTTTTCTTATGAATAATTGAATATACATTTCACAACTTTATTTAATCATATTAAAATGGTATGAAAGCCAAGGAAAAAAAAAATGAACATAACGATTTAAAAAACGCTAAACTGACCCGAATGCCACAAGAAACAAGTGATACGCATTTACAAATACAAAATTTACAGAATCAGCGATATAACCGATAATAGTTAAATATACGATTTCCAGAATTACCGAAATGGAACCGAAATCATGAATGGAACCGAAATCATGAATAGAGCGAAAATAAATTTCGATTTGACACATTTCAAGTCCATTCGAAAAATCCATTCGAAAAATTTCGGGTCCGACCCGATTCGGAAATTCGGCCGAATCCGAAGACACAAATAGGGAAATTTCGTGA
Organism: Leptobrachium leishanense; assembly: GCA_009667805.1. Classification (NCBI taxonomy): domain Eukaryota; kingdom Metazoa; phylum Chordata; class Amphibia; order Anura; family Megophryidae; genus Leptobrachium; species Leptobrachium leishanense. The sequence goes on from CM019063.1 coordinate 44,054,872, forward strand.
AGATTCCGAAATTCCGAAACCCGAAACGCACATCCCTAGCGCCCATGGGGTCCTATACTTGAGGTGGGGCGGGTATCAGGGAGCTTAGCGCTGTGTTCTGGGGCGAGATGCCGAGATAGCACCTTCTCCAGAATAAAATGCCAACATGAAGACGATAAGGGGAATATCTGCAAGCGCACATTATCCTGTATACCGACTCCATGATAGGCCGTGGCCACACCTGCGTTCTGAGAGCGGAAGGAACATCAGTGAGAGTGAACGTTCCTTCCACTCGACGCCCGCCTGGCCACTTCGCTGAGTGCAGTTAGTGCGCTCAGCGCTGCATGGCTCCTATGGAAGGGAGGATAGCGCTTTGTAGCCCAGCCTACGTCCATCGTAGCTTTTTGACGAAGAGGCTTAAATCACGTCGACTGGCAACTAGTGCGCACGTTACACCATGTGGCCGTCCCCGCCGAGCTGTCACAAAGCTGCGACGGACGCAGGGAGGTGCAGTCACACGGATACACTCAGTGCGCTCGTGTGACCGCAGCCTACGTGTCAACATTGGAATACAGCCCTAAGTATTCCGGCTGAGCTGCGCGTGTTTGGATACGGTTTGGTTCCGCACATGACGGATACTTTGTCATTTCTCATTTGGTTACGGGTCTGTTCCCTGATCGTATCGTTGCCGGCAGACGGTCCAGGCCCAAAGTTGGTGTAAATTTAACCAGAGCCGGTGTAATGAACAACCGCATATAAAGGCTCTGTTACTGTTACACCAGCCTTGGAAGAGAGCCCGGAGTTTACTGGTAACAAAGGGGAACATCAACCGAACGGTGACACAGAGAGAGCTTCCACCTCGCCCAGTACAAGAGTGACAATAAATCAAGACAAGAAATGGATAAACGGGATTGGAGAATAAGGCTAGTGTAGCGCTCACTCCCGGAGGAGCCGCTGAAAATTGAACCACGGGTCAGTCTCCCCGCACTAGGGAATAAATATACTCCAACACCGTTGTGAGTTTTTATAATTTAAATAGTTTACTAAATAATAAGCAGATGTTGAGACACGGTATCCACAGATATTATTACAGTACTTTCGTATCGCGGTAAAAACGCGTTGCGGAAAAGAACCGAAACACGAGGCGTCGTATTTCGGAAAATAAAATATTCGTAACCGAACAGAAAAGAAATGCAGTTGCACGAATATTCGAAAAAGGGACACGTAGCGGAACCCAAGAATACAATCTCTTCGTATTACGATAAACGCGCAGCGGAAAAGAGAAAAATATATTCGGAACGTATCTTTAACCCCTGTTCCGATTCGTAACAAAAGTGAGTCCTGCACAGGTTAAGTCCCGGAATGTAAAAGGTGTGTATGTGTGTGTATGGTACCCGGGTACTGTTCAACTGGCCAGTGAATTTACTTAAGGAATGTCTTCGACTAGTCAGTTGGGGCCCTGTGGACTTTAAAGAGAAAACAGCAGCGTGTCCTTTAACCACAAAACAGCCTTGGAGGCCTCTCACCCATCCGACGATTGCTTTAGGCTCCGCTGACCCAGGACGTCTCTCCGCTCGATTTTAACTGGGGATACTAGCGGCCGGATCCGTTGTCTGACTTTCTGCAGCTTGTCCAGCTCACCGCCTGCTCTCCGTACCCGATCAACTCGCGGTGACTCCTCACTCGAGGTCTTTGGTTCCTCCGGTCTGCAGCAATTCCTGGATTCTGGCAAGTCTCCTTCTCTTCAGGTTGAGTGACCCAATAAGGACTGACAGGTCTCACTCGGGCTCTGGCCTAGGCCCTCTCGCGATGTCTTCAGTGCGTCTGCTTTCTCTCGTTCCCTGGCGCGCTCTGGCGCGTTCTCCACGAGGTGGAGGATGTAAGTGTCCAGTCCCCACCCACTTCCTGTCTCCTGCAAAGCATGCCGGGAAATGTAGTCCCAATGTCCAGTGTCTCTAATCGCGACTGTCTCCATCTTGTGGCCAAAAATAGGTAATGCCACAGCAAGATTTTAACACAGCGCTACACTCTCCCCCTCCTAGAACTCTTGGGTCTCTCCAAGGAGGTACAACAGTTACATTTCCACAATATTGAATACAGTTTACATAACATGCACAGGTTCAGCAGCATACATATAGTGAGTTAGGAACACTTCCTCAAGTTGACTCATATTTTGGGCTACCTCAGCTAGCATAGCAGACACTTCGGCAACCTCTGCACTGTGGTGATGGCCTCTTCAGTGCTATGTCCTGGTGAGTCGTAGGTGAGTCGTTGGGGCGGTCGAACAGAGCGTTTTGGTTCTGGCTCAATCAGTTCCTCTTCAGGTGGAAGTACTATAGGTGTTGGCTCAATCCTTCTCTCTATCACTGGAGCAGACGTTTCTTCAGAGTATGATCCCTCCAGCGAAGGCATAGAACTATAATCACCTGAATAAGCTTCCGGAGCTACCGGGATTCCCACAGCCTCAGGGACTTCCAACTGAACTTCAAGAGGCTCAGGGATTTCAACAGTCTCAGGGACTTCAACAGAAATTCAGGAGCTTCAGGCCTCAAATTACTCTCCCACCGCTCAGGAGCAACGACAACCTCCTCAGGCTCCGGTGAGCGCATCCAGTCTAGACAATAACTCTCTTCTTCACTGTCTCTTCCGCTCTCTTCGACAACCCGGGTCTGTTGAGACCGAGTAACAGGGGCAAACGTGGAGCAGGCGGATTTGGCAGAGGCGGTTCGTCCCCAACTGGCATCCTTACAGCCTCTCTCAAAGGTAACAAATGATTTCGGTGCCAGTTCTTAAGAGGCCCAGCCTTTCCATCCGGGCGAATCTGATACACTGGTAAACCCGGCAGTTGTTTGCAGACAATGTAAACCTGGGAACTCCACCTATCCGCCAACTTGTGTCTCGCAGCAGCACCCAAGTTCTTCAATAGAACCCTATCACCGGTTGTAGATCTTGTATTCGAACTTTCAGGTCATAGTTCCTTTTGTTTCTTTGCTCCCTGTTTCCCGAGGTCAAACGGGCCTGTTCAAACGCAGAAGCCAGATTCTTTCGAAGTCTATCCACGTAGTTTCTATGGGAAGCTACTGATGTCTGGTCTAGGGATAACCCAAATGCCAAATCAACCGGCAGTCGAGCCTCCCTTCCGAACATAAGACGGTACGGTGAGTATCCAGTTGCATCGCTCTCCGTACTGTTATATGCATGCACCAGAGTAGCTATGTGACGACTCCAACTCTGCTTCTCCACATTCGACAAGGTCCCCAGCATGTTTAGCAGTGTGCGATTAAACCTTTCAGGCTGAGCATCACCTTGAGGGTGATATGGTGTGGTTCGGGTCTTTTGGATTCCCAACAGCTCTAACAACTGCCCCACCAGTCTGCTTTCAAAGTCTCTACCCTGATCAGAGTGTATCCTCCTTGGCAGTCCGTAGTGAACAAAGAACTTTTCCATCAACACCTTGGCTACAGTCGGAGCGCGTTGATCTTTCGTGGAAAAAGCTTGGGCGTAACGGGTGAAATGATCAGTCACTATTAGAATGTTCCCTTGCCCACTAGCATCCGGCTCTAAGCACAAGAAGTCAATGCACACCAAATCCATGGGTCCCTGGCTCTGCAGATGGCTCATTGGAGCAGTTCGGGTCGGTAGAGTCTTCCTCTGAATACACCTTAGACAGGAGTGACAATAGCTTTCCACTTCAGCTCTCATGCAAGGCCAATAGAACCTATCTCGCACCAGCTAAAAAGTTCTTTCAGCACCCAAATGTCCATGCTCATCATGTAGTGATCGCAACACACTCTCCCTATGTTTAGTAGGGAGGAATAACTGTTGAATCTCTTCAGCGCTAGTTGAGGGGCCCCTTCGGTAGACCACCCCATCCAACATCTTTAACCGCTCCCACTCTTTGTAGACCAATCTGGCTCCACTCGGGGAGTTGGTTAAAAAAATCTCTCGCTGGTTTGCAGACAGGGCCTTTATGGTCAAGGCAATTAAAGGGTCTCTGGCCTGATCCGCTTTCAGGTCCTGTCTCGAAAAGGTAGGTAAACTTTCATCCCTTAACTGCCTAGGGTTACAGTAGAACTCAGGAACAGCCGCAGCCATAACTCCTATGGCCTCCGCTTCAATCCCTCCTTTGACCCGGCGCTCTGTTCCTTGACACAAAGCTTGCACCCCGTCTGGAGTCAACTGAGTCCATTCTGTAGTGTAGGGTCTTCTCGACAACGCATCAGCATCTCGATTATTCACCCCAGGGCGATACTTCAGGCTGAACCGAAACCCTGACAGAGCGGCCAACCACCGATGTCCCGTTGCGTCCAGTTCTGCAGTAGTAAGGATGTATGTAAGAGGATTGTTATCCGTCTTGATCACAAACTCGGCTCCATACAGATAGTCTTTTAACTTGTCTACCACTGCCCACTTCAAGGCTAAGAACTCCAGCTTGTGAGTAGGATAGTTCTTCTCTGAAGGCGTAAGGCTCCGGCTCACGTACGCTACAGGCCTCAGCAATCCACCATACTCCTGATATAGGACTCCTCCAGACCTTCTCGGCTGGCATCCACATGTAGTTCATACGGCTTGTGAGGGTCCGCATAGGCCAAAACAGGAGCTCGGGTTAGACTCTCTTTCAACTTTACGAAAGCTCCTTCACATTGACTGGTCCATTCACCTTGTATAGACTCTCGAGCTTTCCTTGGCCCCGGAGCTGACGGGTTTTTGTCAGAGACCTTGCAGCCTTCTTCTGTGGTTTCCTTCTGCAGGAGTTTGTTCAGTGGTTGAGCTATTTTCGCGAATCCTCCCACAAATCTTCGATAGTATGAACAGAATCCCAGAAAAGATCTAAGTTCAGTGACGTTCCGGGGTCTAGGCCAAGAAGCTACGGCCTCCAACTTCCGAGGATCTGTCGAAACACCTTCTGCTGAGACCACATGTCCTAGATACGTAACAGACGGTAGACAGAATTGGCATTTCTCCAGAGACAGTTTCAGCCCCTCTTCATGGAGCCTCTTCAAGACCTTCTCCAGACGTTGTTCATGTTCTTCCAGAGTCTTCCCAAACACAAATGTCATCCAGGTACACTAATACTTCGATTAAATTCATATCCCCGACTGTCTTCTCCATCAACCGTTGGAACGTGGCTGGAGCCCCCGTAAGGCCTTGAGGCATTCTGTTGAATTCAAAGAACCCTAGTGGACAGATGAACGCAGTTTTCTCCTTGTCTTCAGGATGCATGGGTATCTGGTGATATCCGCTTCGCAGGTCTAGTACACTAAACCACTTTGCTCCAGACAAACACTGTAGGGCATCTTCTATCCGAGGAGTGGCATATTGATCGGGGATGGTTCTCCGGTTCAATGTGCGGTAGTCTATACATAGGCGGACAGAACCATTTTTCTTCCGGACCAACACTATGGGAGATGCATATGGACTCCTGAACTCTTGAATCACCTTGGTTCTTTGCAATTCATTCAGTTGCTCTCGCAGATCATCCAAGTCTCCCAGCGGAACTCGCCTTGATCTTTCACGAAACGGCTTGTCTTCTTGTAACCGAATGCGGTGCTCAGTACTCTTAGCTAGGCCCACATCGAACTCATCTTTCGAGAACAATTCCTTCCACTTTAGGACTTGAGACTGAAGACGTTTCTTCCACTCAGGTGAAATGGGAGCGTCTTTGGGGTAGAATCTTTCATCTGGAATCTCTTTATCCACTCCCCCTCCTAAATCGGTAGAGAGGGGTGTAGCAGACTCCACTTGCCCGATAGGCATTCGTGCTTTAAGGACTACTGGAGAATCTGTCACATTGCACACACTGACCGAGACTCTTCCTCGTGTTCTCTTCAGGGCTTTGGTGGAGATTATTTCAGGAATTACTTCGACTCCGGTTTCACTCCCATGATTGACATCGGTTCCCAGCACCACATAGGGACCTGGTTGCGATCCGTTCAACTTGACTGAAACCCGGAAGCTCGCTACTTCTCCTGCTTGCAGAACCTTCTCTGTCCCACCCAGTCTCCACAGTCTTCCCACCTCGGCAGGTGCCTTTCGTTCTTCGACCATCCTCTGATAGACCGGACGTAACATTGGGTGTACTCCTTGAGTTGAACCTTCTTCCAACACGATAGGCGTCAGGAGACGCCGCACTAGGTCAGTATTCGTCCCCACTATGAGGGAGCTTCTGTTCGCACCCGAGGGTCGAGGACACACAATGGCCAATGCATCACAACCTCCAGACTGTCCGATGACTTCAGATCCGATCTCCAACTTCACTTGCAGGTACCCGTCATAAGGGAGTTTCTCAGTGCCGATACCCCATATTTCCAAATCCTTCAATTCTTGCAGAGGAATGTGCTTTAAGTGTTTCTCATAGAAGTCTCTATAGATCAATGTCACTTGAGCCCCTGAATCTAACAGGGCTTTAGTGTAGACTCCTTCCACTTGGATTGGCACAATAGGAGAAGGACCTATCAGTTGGTCAGGAAACTTGGTGGCGGTATCCGGACGCTTAGACCCAGTTTGCTGTACCCTGGCCCTTTTCTTGGCCTGTGTAGGTTTTGGGTGTGCATTGCCTCCCCATGACGTAGACCCGGATGCTAAGGGAGTGACTCTTTCAGTCCTGGCAGGCTCAGCAGTTGGCTCGGCTTTGGGCCCTCTCGCCCTCTTAGTCTTGGCTTGGTTTTTGGAGCGGGGTTCAACCTTCGGGCACTTAGGTTGCTCCTTCACTGGTGCCCTCTGGCGTTTCCCGCCGGTGGGGTAGATAACAGTCCTTCTAAAGCTTTCAACAGTCCCTCGACTCTATCCTTCTCAGGCTTTCGGCCTTTGCACTGTGCGCGGAAATGGCCCATTTCTCCACAACCGAAACATCTCTTCTTAGAGAGCGGAGACGTAGTTGCTTGTTGGGATTTGGTTAAAGGACTTGGATCGGACGCTATAGCAACTCCCGTCGCCTGCATACCTGTGAGGAATTTCTGCATTTCTGCCTGCATTTCGGTCACCTTCATCAACACTCGGCACAGTTCCGCGTGTGCTTGTTGCAATTCAGTTTGAGCTTCCTGTACTTTCTTGACGGTTTTGAACAATTCACCACGTTCAGAGAGGTTCGCTTCTTGGCAGCCCTTTCCGTAGATTTAAAAACGACTAGGTGCTCTTGTTCGTCCTCGTCCGATCCATAAGTATCTAGAGAGTCGCTTTCAGGCTGCAGACCGTCGCTATGTCTCACAGGTTGTGCATAAGCCCTTTCCCCCCGCCTGAAGGATTTCTCTTCCAGTAAAGCCTCTTCTTCTCGTACAACTCGGATCAGTTCCAGGTACTTCAATTCTTGGTTACCTGCTCTGCTTCTCAGCTGCATCATTACTGGATCTAGAGGTTGAGAGCCCCTCAGGATCTGTTTTATTCGGATCTTATCTACTTCGGCCGGTTCGGCCCCTTTCTTGAGGAGTATCTGGTGTAGAATCTTATCTAGGCGCCTCATGTACTCGGTCATCCTTTCACCTCTTCTCTGATAGGTGTGTTCGTACTGATATACCAGTTCGGCCGCCTTTTCGGTTCGCCCAAAAACTTCTTCAAGAACGTTTAAGTAATCTAAAGCAGTACAATCTTTTCTGCTCAGTTTCAGGTTTCTCACCGCTTCTGACGCAGGTCCCTTTAAACTCTCGGTGATCCTTTGCTTTTTCTGGGCCTCAGGGACATCCCACTCGTCCAGAGCCTGCATCGCCTGTTCCACCCATTCTTCAAAGGTTTCTTCTCCCGCCGGAGTTGGTACGTTTCCTGTAAAATTTCTTAACCGTCGATAACCGAAGTTAGTGTGAGGAGGGCTTGTTTTCTGACATTTAGCCAGTAGATCTCCAATAGCCACGATAAATTCAGGCCCGATCATGGCCAACGGACTAGGCGCGGGAACACTTGCGGATTCGCCACGTGGCGCACTTGGCTGAATTAGTTGGACTTCCACCTCATCGGTCAGCTTCACGCTCGCGCCCTGAAAACATGGTGGAACACCCTTTCTCCATTCAAGAAGAACATACGTGTGAGAGGTATCTGTGTTCTTTACAATGTCCAGAATTAACCCCCGATGGTCTGGTGTCAGCGCGGCCACGGCCTGGCGAATCTGATCTTCGGCCCAAGTGTCTGCGGGAATATCCATGACTATACAACATTCTAACTGACTACTGTGCTCCTCACACCACTCGGCAACAGTGTCTGGATCCATATTTAACCCTTTAGATGCGGTTTTTCCAGAGACTGGATCCCGGACGAGCCCCCACGTGTAGCGCTCACTCCCGGAGGAGCCGCTGAAAATTGAACCACGGGTCAGTCTCCCCGCACTAGGGAATAAATATACTCCAACACCGTTGTGAGTTTTTATAATTTAAATAGTTTACTAAATAATAAGCAGATGTTGAGACACGGTATCCACAGATATTATTACAGTACTTTCGTATCGCGGTAAAAACGCGTTGCGGAAAAGAACCGAAACACGAGGCGTCGTATTTCGGAAAATAAAATATTCGTAACCGAACAGAAAAGAAATGCAGTTGCACGAATATTCGAAAAAGGGACACGTAGCGGAACCCAAGAATACAATCTCTTCGTATTACGATAAACGCGCAGCGGAAAAGAGAAAAATATATTCGGAACGTATCTTTAACCCCTGTTCCGATTCGTAACAAAAGTGAGTCCTGCACAGGTTAAGTCCCGGAATGTAAAAGGTGTGTATGTGTGTGTATGGTACCCGGGTACTGTTCAACTGGCCAGTGAATTTACTTAAGGAATGTCTTCGACTAGTCAAGTTGGGGCCCTGTGGACTTTAAAGAGAAAACAGCAGCGTGTCCTTTAATCACAAAACAGCCTTGGAGGCCTCTCACCCATCCGACGATTGCTTTAGGCTCCGCTGACCCAGGACGTCTCTCCGCTCGATTTTAACTGGGGATACTAGCGGCCGGATCCGTTGTCTGACTTTCTGCAGCTTGTCCAGCTCACCGCCTGCTCTCCGTACCCGATCAACTCGCGGTGACTCCTCACTCGAGGTCTTCGGTTCCTCCGGTCTGCAGCAATTCCTGGATTCTGGCAAGTCTCCTTCTCTTCAGGTTGAGTGACCCAATAAGGACTGACAGGTCTCACTCGGGCTCTGGCCTAGGCACTCTCGCGATGTCTTCAGTGCGTCTGCTTTCTCTCGTTCCCTGGCGCGCTCTGGCGCGTTCTCCACGAGGTGGATGATGTAAGTGTCCAGTCCCCACCCACTTCCTGTCTCCTTGCAAAGCATGCCGGGAAATGTAGTCCCAATGTCCAGTGTCTCTAATCGCGACTGTCTCCATCTTGTGGCCAAAAATAGGTAATGCCACAGCAAGATTTTAACACAGCGCTACACTAGTGTCAGACGAGCGTCTTTGGCGAACGGAAGGAACGTCCATGACAGTACAAGCGTGTGACCGGCCTCATTGCGCGTCAAAACGCTGCAACGGACGCCGGTAAGCACATCAGTACATGCGCACATAACGCGCTCGTCTGACGCCTAAGGGGTCCGACTTCCCTAAGGAGCTTACAGGTTAAAAGATGGTCGTTCAGTGTATGACGGGTCCAACCGGTCTGACAAGCACATTAGATTGGACAATGGCTAGAACATGTGGTCACCATCTTTCCTCTGCAACAATGCACACTACCCTCAGCCATCTTTCCTCTGCGGAAAACAACAAAGCACGCTACCCTCAGCCATCATCACCATGTTTCCTCTGCGACAAAGCACACTACCCTCAGCCATCATCACCATGTTTCCTCTGTGACAAAGCACACTACCCTCAGCCATCATCACCATGTTACCTCTGCAACAAAGCACACTACCTTCAGCCATCATCACCATGTTTCCTCTGTGACAAAGCACACTACCCTCAGCCATCATCACCATGTTTCCTCTGTGACAAAGCACACTACCCTCAGCCATCATCACCATGTTTCCTCTGTAACAAAGCACGCTACCCTCAGTCATCATGACCATGTTTCCTCTGCAACAAAGCACACTACCCTCAGCCATCGTCACCATGTTTCCTCTGCGACAAAGCACACTACCCTCAGCCATCATCACCATGTTTCCTCTGTAACAAAGCACGCTACCCTCAGCCATCTTTCCTCTGCGGAAAACAACAAAGCACGCTACCCTCAGCCATCATCACCATGTTTCCTCTGCAACAAAGCAAGCTACCCTCAGCCATCATCACCATGTTTCCTCTGCAACAAAGCATACTACCCTCAGCCATCATCACCATGTTTCCTCTGTGACAAAGCACGCTACCCTCAGCCATCATCACCATGTTTCCTCTGCGACAAAGCACACTACCCTCAGCCATCATCACCATGTTTCCTCTGCAACAAAGCACGCTACCCTCAGCCATCATCACCATGTTTCCTCTACAACAAAGCACACTACCCTCAGCCATCATCACCATGTTTCCTCTGCAACAAAGCACGCTACCCTCAGCCATCATGACCATGTTTCCTCTGCAACAAAGCACGCTACCCTCAGCCATCATCACCATGTTTCCTCTACAACAAAGCACGCTACCCTCAGCCATTATCACCATGTTTCCTCTGCAACAAAGCACACTACCCTCAGCCATCATCACCATGTTTCCTCTGTGACAAAGCACACTACCCTCAGCCATCATCACCATGTTTCCTCTGTGACAAAGCACACTACCCTCAGCCATCATCACCATGTTTCCTCTGCGACAAAGCACACTACCCTCAGCCATCATCACCATGTTTCCTCTGTAACAAAGCACGCTACCCTCAGCCATCTTTCCTCTGCGGAAAACAACAAAGCACACTACCCTCAGCCATCATCACCATGTTTCCTCTGCAACAAAGCACGCTACCCTCAGCCATCATCACCATGTTTCCTCTGCAACAAAGCACGCTACCCTCAGCCATCATCACCATGTTTCCTCTGCAACAAAGCACGCTACCCTCAGCCATCATCACCATGTTTCCTCTGCAACAAAGCACACTACTCTCAGCCATCATCACGCACAACTTCTCCATTTTATTGGTTTGGGTATGTGTAGAATGTGTAACTATACTTTTCTGTGTATTTTTTGTTGTGCTGGTGTATTTGGGTTCGGCAGGTTGATAGAGTTTGCCATTAACACCAGCTTTCAGGAGTTGCTAAAATTATGCGCGCAAAGGCTGTGCGTTAAATCCTGTGCATAAATTGTAAAACCATCCGCGTACCAGCACACAAAGGCATCTGCGCTGACAATGTTAAGTATAGGACGCGTGCAATACAGTAAGCTTGCGCAGGTTCACCCACGGTAGACATATACGCGCGTTTGTTGCACTGACATTGTAATACGAAATTGTGCGCAAAGGGTTTTGCCCCTCGCGTTAATGCGTTTTTTCGCGCGAGTAAAGGTTTGCGTGAAGAATGTAATAAGGCCCAGAGAGTTTTAAAAACCTTTTTAACTGAATAAAAGTGCAGCCGATGCTTCTTCTTCCTCTATTTTGTTTATATACTGCAGAGCGTTCAGCAGTGGTGTATTTAGGTTTTGTGCTGCCCTAGGCCTGACTCTTGCACCCCCTAATTTAAATTTGAGGCACCGCTTCCTGTCAAGGCCACACCTCTTCCTGGTTAATCCCCACCCTTCCTCTTTAAGCTCCACCTTTTCCTCTTCGAGCTCCGCCTTTTCCTCTCTTTATATTAAAAGTGGATACCAAGTGCCTACTTGTATATTTTGTATACCATTTCAAATGTATCTATTGAGATAAAGAAAATTATGAAATGTTTAAATACAAGCATTTTTACAAAGAATAGCCGTGCATGTCAAGTATACTGGATCACAGCCGCTCTAATTGGTTGAACAATAAAATCCACAGAAACGTGCACTGCATATGAGCGTATCACAGAGTTGCACAGCAATAAAACCCACAGAAATGTGCACTGTGTATGAGCATATCACAGAACTGCACAGCAATAAAACTCACAGTAATGTGCAGTGTGTATGAGCGTATCCCAGAGCTCCAAGGCAATAAAACTCACAGTACTATGCAGTGTGTATCACAGAATCCACAGCAATAAAACTCCCAGCAATGCAATGTTTGGTGTGTGTCAGCGTATCAGAATCCACAGCAATAAAAATTCCAGCAATGCAATGTGCAGTGTGTATGAGTGCATCAGAATCCACAGCAATAAAACTCCCAGTAATGCAATGTGCGGTGTGTATGAGTGCATCAGAATCCACTGCAATAAAACTCCCAGCAATGCAATTTGTGGTGTGTGTCAGCGTATCAGAATCCACGGCAATAAAACTCCCAGCAATGCAATGTGTGGAGTGTATGAGTGCATCAGAATCCACTGCAATAAAACTCCCAGCAAACCGAGTGTATATGAGCACACAGCAATTATTTATTCTACATTTACCGGCCTCCGTCCGCGGTAGGGCTGTGTGCAGAGTCAGCAGGGACTGTGTACAGACTCAGCAGGAGGTCCCTCCAGGCCATGTTAGGATCGCGGCTGTGCCTGTGCGTGGAGCCATCTTGTCAGCAGTGGGTTGCCACTGCCAGAGGGTGCACCGTGGCTTTGATTCCCTTCCTGGTGGGTGTTCAGTCCAGAATAGAGTGACAGTCCATGTTAACGTAAGGGTGGGCAGCTGCGTGCGTGTCACGTGGTTCAGCCAGTCAGGTGGTACTGAGACTCAGTACCACCTGACTGGCCGGACCGAGTGTGACCTGCACGCACGCAGCCTCACCAGGAGCCAGGCAGCTCAATGACAAGTATGACGGAATGGGGATGTTGTTCCGCCTGCGGGTGTGCTCTATCTGCGTGACCCCGTCACTTACCGCTGGCCCGACTACCGAGTGGCGCACACTCGGCGTCTCGTGCGGCCTGGCGTGACCCTAGGGTAGGGTTAGCGGGCGGTGGAGGGGACCCCTGCCTGGAACCAGTCCGACCACTGAGCCGCGCAGCACTCAGCGTCCCGAGCAACTGGTTCCCTGACCTGGCGGGTGTGGGACGCCTGTGGGAATCGGCCTAGCAGCCGCGGAGAAAGATTCGGATCTTATGGGGAAACGTTTCGGATGTTATGCGGGAAACGTTTCCGATCCGGGGGCGGGTGTCTCTTCGGATCTTGGGCGGTGGAGGTTTCGAGTCGGGAAGGGATGGCGGGTCGGATCGGAACTGGAAGGCTTCGGATCGGTATGGGAGGGAGTTTCGGATATGGCGGGACCAGTGGAGAGTTCGGGTCTTACCGCAATGCCGAAGCGCGGTTCCCGGCGGGGCCGTTCGGTTCGGATCTCCGTCTTCCTCCGACCGAATCTTCCTGAGCAGCGCCTCTGCCCTGATACTCGATGCAGGGTCAGAGCGCTCGATTCGGATCGTATCCGAGTGGGCACCGTACTCTGAGGCCGCGGGGGACACTCAGATACGAAAATACGGTGGAGAATAAAGTCACACCAGTCAAAGCTGAATGCACTGCAGAATCTGCCTTTATTGTTTACAGACCAAGCATTTATTACCTCTGCACACAATTAGAATACAATGGGACTCCTTGCCCGCCCCCAGGACCCATTGGCCCTTGGCCTTCAGGGAGTCGCCAATTCGGACCGGATGGTCCGAATCGGCCATTTTACGATTCGAACCGGATGGTTCGAATCGGCCATTTTCCGAAACGAGAATTCCAACTGCGCCACAAGAATCGGAAAATGGCGGCGAGCAAGGCAAACAAAGGGAAAAGTCATTACACCATAAACCAACGGGGAACACTTTATTAACACCACACAATGTCACATCTAAATAAAAACTGGTAAACGGGGTGCGTGCCACCACACCCAAGTGTCCATGTCCCCACTGTCACTGCCCCGCCCCTGGCTGGGGGTGCTGGGCCATCCCGTGACACTCCTCCCCCTCCCCAAGGTCCGACGCACTCGGTTGGACCCCACCGGGTCGTACCGAGGTAGTCGGGGCTCCCCAATCCCCTGGTTCCCGGGCCGACTGTCGCGATAACCCATCGGCGTTACCGTTCTGCGACCCGGGCCGATATTGGATGGAAAAGTTGAAGGGTTGGAGAGCCAGGCTCCACCGCAACAGGCGGCCGTTCTCCCCCGCCACTCGGTTGAGCCATACCAAGGGGTTATGGTCGGTCATCACGGTGAAGGACCGACCGTAGACGTAGGGTTGGAGCTTCCGTAGGGCCCAGACCAGGGCCAGGCACTCCTTTTCCACTGCAGCATACCCCACCTCTCGTGGCAACAACTTCCGGCTAATAAACGCCACCGGATGGTCCCCCCCGTCGTCCCCCACTTGACTCAGGACAGCTCCCAGTCCGAACATGGACGCGTCTGTGTGGACAATAAAACGTTTATTATAGTTGGGAGCTGCCAGCAGGGGCGCTTGGGTCAGGGCGGCCTTCAGCTGCCGGAAGGCCTGTTCGCACTCCGGGGACCACAGGACTTGGCGGGGCAGGGATTTCTTGGTCAGATCAGTCAGGGGTTTGGCCAGGTCACTGTAATGGGGTACAAATTTTCTGTAGTACCCCGCGGTACCCAGAAAGGCCAGGACCTGGGTCTTGGTCACAGGGGTGGGCCAATCCAGGATAGCCTCTATCTTCGCGGGCTCCGGCCGTTGTATCCCGCACCCCACCCGGTGGCCCAGATACTGCACCTCGGCCATCCCCACCTTACACTTCTCCGGCTTTAGGGTCAGGTTGGCGTCCCTAATCCGGCCCAGGACAGTCCCTACATGGTCCAGTGTTCCTCCCAGGTCTGGCTATAGATGGCTATATCATCCAGGTACGCGCAAGCGAATCCCTGGAGGCCATCGAGGAGGCGATCGATTAACCGCTGGAAGGTAGCAGGAGCGTTCTTCATCCCGAACGGCATGACTCGAAACTGGTACAGGCCGAACGGGGTGATGAAGGCCGACTTCGGGGTCGCCTCCTCGGCAAGGGGAATCTGCCAATACCCCTTGCACAGATCCACCGTGGTCAGAAAATGACCCCCGGAGATCTGGTCTAGCAACTCGTCGACTCGGGGCATCGGATAAGCGTCCGTAACAGTACAGTCGTTTATCCGCCGATAGTCGACGCAGAACCTGGTTGTACCGTCTTTTTGGGCACCAGGACCACGGGCGACGCCCATGGGCTGGCGACGGCTCAATGACCCCCAGCTCCAACATCTCCCGGATCTCGGCCCGCATAGACTCGCGGACTGCTTCCGGGATCCGGTAGGCGGGCTGTCGGAGTGGTTTCTGACCGGGTGTGTCCACCTGATGGACGGCCTGGTCCGTATATCCCGGGAGGGCCGAGAAAACCCCCGGATAGGCGAGAAGCAGCTGCCGCGCCTGCGCCTGTTTCTCGGGCCCTAGCTCCTCCCCCAGCTGCACCTGCTCCACCCCGGAAGGCTGCTTGGCTACCCCGGGAGTTCCTCCAAGGGAAAGGGTTCCATCTCCTCGGCCGCCGGCGCGCATATGGCGTCCACCGTCTCTGGCCGCTCATGGAAGGCCTTCAGCATATTGACGTGGAACGTCCGCTGGATTCTGGTGTCCGCGCAGCTCACAACCACATAGGTGGTATCCCCCAGCTGGGTTACCACCTTGTAGGGACCTTGCCAGGCCGCCTGCAGCTTGTTCTGCCGCTGTGGTTTCAACACCAGAACCTTCTGTCCCACACAGAACGAGCGGCTGCACGCAGCGCGATCGTACCACGCCTTCTGCTGAGCCTGGGCCGTCTCCATGTTCTCCTGCACGAACCCCTGGAGGTCCGCCAAGCGCTCCCGCAGCTTCAGGACGTACTCCACCACGGGAACTCCGTCCTCCTCCGGCGCCCCCTCCCACTGAGCCCTAACCAGATCCAGGGGACCTCGCACCCGGCTTCCATATAGCAGCTCAAAGGGTGAGTACCCGGTGGATTCCTGCGGAACCTCCCGGTAGGCGAACAGCAAGTGGGGAAGATACTTCTCCCAGTCCCTGTTCTCATGCACAAAGGCCCGGATGAGCTGCTTCAGGGTCCCATTGAACCGCTCGCACAGCCCGTTGGTCTGGGGGTGATACGGGGCGCTGTGCAGCGCCTTAACGCCACAGAGACGCCAGAGCTGTTGGGTGAGCTCAGCGGTAAACTGGGTACCCTGATCGGATAGGATTTCTCGGGGAAACCCTACCCTCGTGAACACCCTGAGGAGCGCGTCTGCTACGGTGTCCGCCTGGATGTTGGCCAAGGCCACAGCCTCGGGGTACCGGGTGGCATAATCCACTACGGTAAGAATATACCTCTTACCGGTGGCACTGGGCCGTGGCAACGGCCCTACGATGTCAACCGCCACCCGGCTAAAGGGCTCCTGGATAATGGGCATGGGCCGCAAGGGCGCCTTCGGATGGTCCCCAGCCTTCCCAGCTTTCTGGCAAACTGGGCAGGTGCGGCAATAGTCGCGGGTGTCGTTGCTAAGGCGAGGCCAGTAAAACGCGCGCGCCAACCTGTGCCGGGTTTTCGTCTGGCCTAAGTGACCTGAAAGGGGTATGTCGTGGGCCAAGCGCAGAAGCTCCTGCCTGGGTCCCTGCGGCACCACCAGCTGCTTCTGCGGAATCTGCTTCTTCTTGGCCCCCTCCCTCACGGTGTAACGGTACAGCAGCCCATCCTCCCACTCCACCTTGTCTTTCCCCTGGCCGTCCAGGCCCTGACCAGCTCGGTCCCGGTAGCCCTGTAATGTGGGGTCGGTTTGCGTCTGGTGGCGCAGCGTCTCCGGGGTACTCCACGGGGAAGGGAGGACAGGCGGAGGGGGAAGAATCGGGTCCCGTCGAGGTCGGGGAGGTGATGGCGGTCTGGGAGGTTGGGAAGGGCCTGGGGTTTTGGGCTGTCGGGGGGGTCGGGGAGGTCGGTAACGGTTGGGGGGTCGCGGAGGTCGGGGAGGTTTGGGAGGTTTGGGAGGTCGGGATGGTGTTGGTGGAGGTCTCACCTGGGTCCCATTCGGAGCGCCCCTGTCTTGTCGCCGGCTCTGTTGCCTAGTGGTAACCGGGGTAGCTGCATCTGTGGAGTAAGCGGAAATGAGCTGCCCCAAATCATTCCCCAGGAGCACCTCGGCCGGCAGTTGTCTCAGCAACCCCACCCGCACCTCCTTCTCCCCGTTCCCCCAGTCCAGATGCACCCGGGCCGTCTCGAGCCGGAGCACTTTTCCTCCCGCCACCCGTACTGCTACAGTGCTCTGCAGGCGGTCGCTTGGCGGGACCAAGTGAGGCCGGACCAGGGTGATGGTAGCCCCGGAGTCTCGCAGCCCCTCAGCGGGCCGCCCGTTTATCCACACCGCCTGGCGGTGGTGTCGGCGGTTGTCATCCGCGGCGGCTTGCACGGGGTCAGCTTCGTGCAACTGCTCCCACCATTCCTCCGGGGCCTCCGGCCACGGAGCTCCGGCGTCGCAACAATGGGCCGCCGGCGATGGCCTGCCGGCCGGCCGGGTCAATTCCGGGCGGTTGGGGCAGTGTTGTTTGTAGTGCCCCTCCTGGTTGCACCCGTAACAGCGGACGTTAGCCATGTTGGTGGGCCGGCTGGGAGCCCGTGCTACAGGCGCCCGGACCGCTGGTGGTGGAGGTGGTGGAGGTAGTGGGGCGGGTAAAACGGGACGGCTGGCCAGGGTCCGCTCCCCCCCGGCAACTTCCGGGTGTCCGTGTACTCGTCGGCCCAGGTGGCCGCTTGTTGCACCGTATGGGGCTTCTTGTCGCGCACCCACTCTCGGATAGCGGAGGGTGTGTGCTCGAAGAACTGCTCGAGCAGCAGCAGTTGGGTGATCTCGGCCACCGTCTCCGCTTGGCTTCCCGAGAGCCAGGTGCGCAGGTCCCTCTGCAGCCGATGGGCCCACTCCACGTGGGTGGCGCCACTGGGCCGGCGAGAATTCCGGAACTTCGTCCGGCTAGCTTCCGGGGTCACGGCATATCTACTCAGCAGCGCCTGCTTGACGTGCGAGTAGCTAGTGGCCTCGTCGTCCGGCACCGTACGATAGGCCTCGGCGGCCCGACCGGTCAGCTTACTCGCCAAGATCCGGATCCAGTCGGCGCGGTGCACTTCATGCACCCGACACAGGCGCTCAAAGTCTTGGAGATAGCTTTCGATTTCTTCCTCGGCTTCCCGGAACTCCTTGAACGCCTGGAACGGCACTTTCCGCCCGGCGTATCGGTCCGATGGCGAGCGGCTACTCCGCCGGCTTCGCACTTCGGCCAGCCGCAGTTCGTGCACCCGCTCTCTCTCCCTCTCCTCCTCCTGACCGAGTTCCCGACCCAGATTCCTCAGCTCTGCTTCCGATGGGGCCGGACCCATCATGGAGATCCGCTCCCGCATCTTCCGGCAGAATTCACTATCCTCGGCCTCAGCGGGGACGGCAGCCGGTACTGGGTCCGCGGGCAACGCCGCGAACGCCTCCTCCTGATCTATTCTCCTCAACTCCTCTATCAGGGTCTCCCGACTCTTGGAGCCCGGGACACCGCCCCGATTCTCCAGCATCCCACGCAGGACGTCCCGCTTGTAGGCAGTATACTTGATCATGATGAGGGTCCCCCTGGGGTCTGCAGAGAGCGATCCCACCGCTGCCACCAGTATGACGGAATGGGGATGTTGTTCCGCCTGCGGGTGTGCTCTATCTGCGTGACCCCGTCGCTTACCGCTGGCCCGACTACCGAGTGGCGCACACTCGGCGTCTCGTGCGGCCTGGCGTGACCCTAGGGTAGGGTTAGCGGGCGGTGGAGGGGACCCCTGCCTGGAACCAGTCCGACCACTGAGCCGCGCAGCACTCAGCGTCCCGAGCAACTGGTTCCCTGACCTGGCGGGTGTGGGACGCCTGTGGGAATCGGCCCTAGCAGCCGCGGAGAAAGATTCGGATCTTATGGGGAAACGTTTCGGATGTTATGCGGGAAACGTTTCCGATCCGGGGGCGGGTGTCTCTTCGGATCTTGGGCGGTGGAGGTTTCGAGTCGGGAAGGGATGGCGGGTCGGATCGGAACTGGAAGGCTTCGGATCGGTATGGGAGGGAGTTTCGGATATGGCGGGACCAGTGGAGAGTTCGGGTCTTACCGCAATGCCGAAGCGCGGTTCCCGGCGGGGCCGTTCGGTTCGGATCTCCGTCTTCCTCCGACCGAATCTTCCTGAGCAGCGCCTCTGCCCTGATACTCGATGCAGGGTCAGAGCGCTCGATTCGGATCGTATCCGAGTGGGCACCGTACTCTGAGGCCGCGGGGGACACTCAGATACGAAAATACGGTGGAGAATAAAGTCACACCAGTCAAAGCTGAATGCACTGCAGAATCTGCCTTTATTGTTTACAGACCAAGCATTTATTACCTCTGCACACAATTAGAATACAATGGGACTCCTTGCCCGCCCTCCCAGGACCCATTGGCCCTTGGCCTTCAGGGAGTCGCCAATTCGGACCGGATGGTCCGAATCGGCCATTTTACGATTCGAACCGGATGGTTCGAATCGGCCATTTTCCGAAACGAGAATTCCAACTGCGCCACAAGAATCGGAAAATGGCGGCGAGCAAGGCAAACAAAGGGAAAAGTCATTACACCATAAACCAACGGGGAACACTTTATTAACACCACACAATGTCACATCTAAATAAAAACTGGTAAACGGGGTGCGTGCCACCACACCCAAGTGTCCATGTCCCCACTGTCACTGCCCCGCCCCTGGCTGGGGGTGCTGGGCCATCCCGTGACAACAAGTTTCTATCACTGCAGTGCTGGTTAAGGAAAGGTCCACTTTAAAAAGCAGTAAGCAGACAGGGCTTCATATTCTGCTGATACCCCCCCCCCTTTACCTGCCGTTTACTGTCATCTTCTCTCTCTGGACACAAATCACATCCCCCTCCTAGAGCTGCTGCGGGGCAGGGGAGGAGCTATGGAGGGAGGAGAGTGGGATTTTTATTCTACTCGATTTTATTCCGTATGCAAACGCCATGCTCCGCTGCTCGTTGTTTGAGAACACAGCTCAAAGCTGACACACAGTGACAGTGGCACCTCCTAGTACCCCCTAATGACACCCCAATAATCACTGGTACCTGGGGCGGCCCGCCCTCCGCCACTCCTCTAAGTACATCAGGTATTCAGGCGAACCCCATAGGTTTCAATGTTAAAAATATTCCCGTTTTTTATGCAATATCTAATAAACCACTTATTTTAATCTGCAGTAAAAAGTCTTTATTTATTGATTTTTTTTTTAGTACCATTTAGTAATTTTTCAGAATTTTTTGGGCAAAATCCCCCCTTTTTTTTAATATCGGTTCTTCTTTTTCTGTAACAGAACTTTTTATTATCAATCATAGGATCTTATATGTAAATTCCAGACATTTTCGTTCAGTAGTTCTTTTGAAAACAGCAGGCCATGGGTTTGCGGTGGCAGCATTCAGCGGCCAACTCCATGCACTTTGGGGACCCTGCGGTGAATGGTGAATTCACTGCAGGGTGGGGAAATTTTATTCCCCGAAGTGCAGGGAACTACAGAACACCAAAATGTTGGCGTCATTTCGGTGCTCTGTGAGTAACCCAATTAGTGGTGAGGTTTTTTGTTGCCCCCTGGAAAATGAAAGCCTAGGCCTTGCCTACCCAGGACATACTTGAAAATTAGTGACATCTCAATGTTTCCTTCCTGGTAAAATAGTTTGCAAAAGTAAATAAAAAAAAAAAAAATATATATAGATATTTTTTTTTTAGGGGTGGGGCCACCCGGCGGGCCGCCGCCCCCTGGAGAGTGCCGCCCTAGGCCTAGGCCTTGTTGGCCTAGGCCAAAATACACTAGTGGCGTTCAGTCTTCCTCTATCCCTCTGTAACACGATCTCCATCCTCTTCCTCCCTGCACACGACTCACAAAGCCTCTGCTGAATCCCCTTCCCACCTCCAGAAGGTAAGACGCACACAATGGAGGTGGGCGACACGCTGACGGCTACTGAAGAAACAGGATTAGCAGAATTTGTTATATGCCTAGATAGGATCATGTTACAGAGGTTTAGAGGAAAACAATAAACTGCTGTAAATTATAAAAAAAAATATTTTTAAATAAAGACAAAAAGTTGAATAAGTGACATAAGGAGGCAGTGTGTGTGTGTGTGTAGCGGGTGCGCAGATAAGGTAAACAGCTGAAACTGCTGCAATGCTTCTTTCACCAGACTGGATTCCTACAGGTTTACAGTATAAGGCACCAGACTGACCCGCCACTATTATTATTATCGTTTATATAGAGCCAACATTTTCCACAGCTCTAAAGCAGGGTCATCTCCTATGATGCTCTGCAACGCATTCGTTTGGGTGAGCCTCATGGGAAATGTAGTTCCAAACTGCGAGGAGGGCCAAGGTCGCCGAGCCCTGCAGAAAAATAATATTACGAATATTTATATATTAGAAAGGCAAACCGGGAGCGCACTCGTTATATTTCCATATTTTATAAAAGGTATATTTCAATCCTATTTTAATGTGTGTATGTGTTATTTACTGCATACTGGAGTATTCCTCTGAGGACTACATCTCCCGGCGTTCCCTGCGCCAGCCATTTCCGCTTTTTCCCGGCTCACGTGATGTGGCAGGCCAGGGTTGTGGGCGGGGCCGTGATGTCACCCTCCTGCATTCTCTGTGTCAGGCAGCAGCCTCTGTCCTGTATCCCTGGCCGGGGCGGCCTCGCTCTTCCGGTGGAACCCATGAGCCTCGGTGCAGAGGGTCTGCCATAGGGAGGTGGTCTGGGCTCTCGGTGGGGCCAGCAGGGCTGCGGCACCCGCGGGGCTCACAGGGGTCCCCCAGCCACGGTAAGGAGAGCATCCCCTGCTACTTGTTAACGTGGTATCACCCTCCTCACTCCCCCCTCCGGGGCAGACAGTGGACACTTCCGTGCAGACTGATCAACGTGTGGTGGGGAGGGGGTGTCAGGTCATTATGGCAGCCTCGGGTCCCCTCTGGTTAGCCAAGCATGCGTTCTGAGACTCCTGTGTGTGAATGTGGCTGTGCCTTGTGGGAGTGATCATGCTGCCCGTGTGATGCCAGCACCTTACTAAGGAATGAAAAAACCCAACACCCCCCCCCCCCTTACATGTGATAATGGAGGGGGCCGCAGTGTTTATAGTCTCCCCCGTCAGGTGCAGCAGTAGTAGGTCCCAGGCAGGGATGGGCATTGCACTGCTGGGGCCTCTCAGCCATCATACAGCAGGTCACCTGGCAGTTGGTCCTGGCATCAGCAGCCTGTCTGCACGGTGTCTCAGGGGTTAATGTGCCTTTCACTGGGCCTGCACTGTCCACCCCCCCCCCTCTCTCTTTTTTTGGCAGCATCTTTGGCTTTGTTTCCAAATAATGAATAATGTATAGAAAGTGGGGAGTGTGTGTGTGTGCCCCCCCTGCCCGCCCGCTCACCCGCCTCGCCTTGTGCCATTTGGCACCTGGGGCCCCAGAGGAATGTGACAGCTGTTACCATGATTTAAATACCAGCGTCACCCAGAAATGGCACACGTCACCCCGGCGCACAGCGCTCCACCGCGTCCAGCCTTTATTATATATCACTTTATTCATAACACTATATTAATAACTGTTATACACCGTCTATACGTATATATTCATACCTGTACATAACATCTATTACCTATACTTTTATACACAGTATATATATATATATTCGTGTGTGTATATCCCTACCCTTGCATATCTTGTGTATACTTTTATTCAGTATGTGTATATATAATGGTTCTGTAAAGGTGCGGCTATACACACATGCATATATGCTGTAATTCTTTAAAAGATAATATAAATTTATTTGCGTGTGCATATCCTTAAGTGTAAAAGTACACATTATATAAACGATATGTAAAGGACGCGGAAATATATACTGTGTATAAAAGTATATGTAATATTGTAGGGTATGTGAAGGTACGGATATATATACACACGCTTGAAAGAAAATTTTATATATATATCTATATATCCGCAAAAGGTTGCATTCGACCTCGAAACTAAGTGGGTGCATCTAAGACGTCAAATACAAAACACCAGGAAAGAGCACTGCGTATTATTGGACACCTTTAGGCTGGGGTCAGATGAACGCAGTTTTAACGTGCGTTTAGCCGCACGAAATCACGGCCGTGCTAGCAGCAAATGACGTCCAATGCCGGGGAACATACGACGAACGGCCGCACGAAAGTGCGGCCGTGCAACGCAAGTGGCAAACGAACGCATTTTTTTGAGAATGTCAAACCGCTACTACTGACGTACAGAGTGCGCTGCGTCCGCTAGCGGCGTGTTTGCGTGATTGGGAGATGTCAGACGCTGCTCATGTCCGGCCAACATAACGTCCAGACGCAAAAAGTGTTTTATTGATGATCCGTACAAAATCACGGACGAAACTGCGCATCGTATGACCGCTATCGCGCATTCCGTGAAAAAATACGTCCGTTCGGTCGAACGCACTTTTCCACGGACGACACGAAAAATGCGTTCGTCTGACCCTAGCCTTATACCATCGTTTTCTGTGGAAAAAAAACACGTTTTAAAAATGCCCAAAAAACCTGACGGAGGTAATAAATGATGGGGATTCAGTTCACAAAGTTATGATCGTAATTTGCTAAAGCCTGTCGTCACAGCTGGGAACTTTGCGAACTGAATCCCCGTCATTTTACCTCAGATTTTTTTTGAGCATTTTTAAAACTGTCAGGGTTATTCAGAGAGAGGTGAAAAGCAGGAGAATGACTGGAGAATGGAAAATTCTAGGTCGAAATAGCCGATTTGGAGAGGGAGATGAATGGGTGAATTTTTCTGGTTTGGCTATTTTGACCTAGAATTTTCCATCCTTCCGTCATTCTCCTACTTTTCACCTCTCTCTGAACAACCCTGTGTGTTTTTTTTTTTTTTCCACAAAAAATGATGGAAGAAGGTGGTCAATAATATGGAGTGCTCTTTCTTGGTGTTTTGTATATATGTTACGGGTAAAGCCCGAAGTGCGGTTAATCCTAGGAGTACCCGGGTAATCCTGACATTACCCAAAACGGCTGGGTAAGGCTGGGGTCAGACGAGCGCAGTATTAACGTGCGTTTAGCAGCACTAAATCACGGCCGCGCTAGCAGCAAATGACGTCCAATGACGGGTAGCACACGAAGAACGGCCGCACGAAAGTGCGGCTGCACAATGCAAGTGGCAAACGAACGCATTTTTTGCGAGAACGTCAAACCGCTAGTACTGACGTACAGAGTGCGCTGCGTCCGCTAGCGGCGTGTGTGCGTGATTAGGAGATGTCAGACCCTGCTAATGACCGGCCAACATCACATCCAGACGCAAAAAGAGTTTTATTGATGATCCGTACAAAATCACGGATGAAAATGTGCATCGTATGACCGCTATCGCGTATTCCGTGAAAAAATACGTCCATTCGTTCGAAACGCACTTTTTCACGGACAACGCGAAAAATGCGTTCGTCTGACCCTAGCCTTAAGCTGCAAAAAAATGACAATTTCAGACTTTACCCGGGTAATTTTAGGATTAACCGACTGCCCTTGGGTAACAGTCTGGAAGAGCTGAAAAATGCGCACTTTACTCGGATAATGTGCAAGTCTGAAGCTTCACCCGGGTAATCTGAGGACTATCCACAGCTTCACCTGGGTAATCTGCAGAGCATCCAACCCCGCTTGGGTAACAGTGAATGTTGCTATTATCTGTGGATATTATCAATGAAAATGGAAAAAGACAAACATTAAAATGTATTGAGGATAGGATGAATATACAGAGTGACAGGATATGTTTCTTATATGAATGTGAAAGAGTCACATGATCTTTATTATGTGTCATATGTGCTTATATATCATTTATAAAACATAATAACCATCAGGTTACTCTTTATATAATATCTTTATCTTCATAAATTAATTTTCAGACAATTAATGCACAGAGTCACATGACGGTTATTTAGTGAGGTTTGTGACTGGATACAATTTCATTAACAAAATTGTGTTTTTTGTTCTTTTTTTTTTAATCCGTCAGATAACAGTTTGTAGTTTTACCCGGGTAATCCTCGGAATTCAGTAACTGTAACCTGCTGAAAACCCAAGAAAAATGGAGAACCCAGAGGCGTTTGGATACTTTGCAGATTACCCGGATAAAGTCCAATGTTTACTTGCACATCACACTTTATCCAGCAACACTAGAGTAATGTGCGAATTACCCGGTTAAAACAGAGCAGAAAACCGGAATACTCAGAGGCCTCTGGATACTTTGCAGATTACCCGGGGAAAGTCCGAAATTTCACTTTGGACTTTTCCTAATGACGCCTGAGTAATGTCAGGATTAACCGCACTTCGGGCTTTAACCGTAACATATAGAAACATAGAAAATGTCGGCAGATAAGAACCTTTCGGCCCATCTAGTCTGCCCAATTACATGGATACTTTACTTGGATTTATCTTTTGTTTAGGATAGCCTTATGCCTATCCCATGCCTGCTTAAATTCAATTACTGTTTTGGCCTCTACCACTTCAACTGGAAGACTGTTCCATGTATCCACCACCCTCTCAGTAAAATAATGCTTCCTGATGTTACTTTTAAACCTTTGCCCCTCTAATCTAAGACTATGTCCTCTTGTTTTGCTACTTTGTTTCCTTTTAAATATACTCCCTTCCTCTACCTTGTGGATTCCCTTTACATATTTAAATGTTTCTATCATATCTCCTCTGTCTCGTCTTTTTTCCAAGCTGTACATGTTAAGATCATTAAGCCTTTCCTGGTAACTTTTCTCCTTCAAGCCGTACACCATTTTAGTAGCCCTTCCCTGAACTCTCTCTAAGATGTCTATATCCTTCTGGAGATACGGTCTCCAGTACTGCACACAGTACTCCAAGTGAGGTCTCACCAGTGCTCTGTACAGTGGCATGAGCACTTCCCTTTTCCTACTACTAATACCTCTCCCTACACAACCAAGCATTCTGCCAGCATTTCCAAGCATTCTGCCAGCATTTCCTGCTGCTCTATTACATTGACTACTTACCCTTAGATCCTATGAAATAATAACCCCTAAATCCCAACCCTCAGAGGTTGAGGTTAGGACTGTATCAAATATATATACGAAGTAAAGTTTACTTGAGAGGTGGGAGCCCTTTTTTGCTATATACAATATATGTGTGTATATCCTTACTTTACATAATGTTTATATATTATTTGTTATGACAGCATACAGAGCATCACGGCGACATTTTATATTTTATTTAAATAATTTTTCTGAGACATGACAAAAATACATTTAAAAAAAAAATATATATTTTCTTTTTGTGATGGGGCGGTTTAGGTTTTTATTACCCTCCTCTTCTCAGTGTGTCTTACCTGTTTTGGTTTTGTTATATCTTTCCCGTTGTACAGGGCTACAGATTCTGCTTTATAAATGCTTGTAATTGTGTGTGTATAATATATAATTTTAAAGGGACACTCTAGGCAACATGACCACCTAAGCTTTTTTAGGTGGTCATGATGCCCAGAGTATGCCGCCCTCTGTCCCCCCTCCCTCCCGCTCAGCGGTTCAGAACTTTACTCCGCCCTCCCAGCTGTCAGTCAGCAGAGCGGGAATCATATTTCCCGCTTCTGCCGAGTAGGAGACGTCAGCGCGATGACGTCTCCAACTCACCGCAGAAGCTGGCGGCTCCCTCTGAGGGTTAGTGTTGCGCGCATCCTCTTGTGCACAACACTAATCCTCAGAGGGAGCCGGGAGGAAGCCTGCCGATTGGCTGGCTTACATGAGAGGCGCGCATGCGCGCTTCTCACGTAAACCAGAAGGCAAGAAGAAGAAACAAGGACGGGAGCGGAAGAGGAGGGAGGTGAGTATAAAAAAAACAGCGCTGGAAACAAGAGGATTTTAGGGTACGTATTACAGTTAAAAACAAAAAATAACTATTTATTAAGAGAATAGGGATAGGATAGGATTAAAAAACGGGGGGGGGTGATTTTTTTGTTAGTGTCCCTTTAAGTTTAGCAGAAATGCATTCTTTATTTTTTTGTTAGAGGTTGTTTTTTAGTTGTTTTTAGTTGTTTTTTTGTGTTTTCTCTTTCCCAGATGTTTGTGTGTAGATCGGGGCCCGGGGTCAGGTATCCTAAATAAAACTGTGCTGTTATTTCTTAAAATGTGTCTTATTGTGCGCAGAGTTTGTGCGCTGAGCGGATACGTACATTTCCGAAGCTTTGAGATATATATAATTTTTTGTTTTTTATTATTGTAAATGTTTATAGTTTCTGGCTTGTGTCCTGGTTGCCGGCTTTCTGATGCTGTGCTTCAGTTGTAAGTGCATATTGGCCGTGTCGGTGGGTTGTCTTCGCCGGCCTGGTGCGATGGGCTGCGCGTCCGCTCCCCCCGGCAGGCAGCAGCGTTCTAGTGTTGCTTCCCTGTCACCAGATTGATATTTTACAGGGTGCCAGTCATGTTACTGAACACGCAGCGGGCATGAGGGGCACACGCACGCTGGGCAGGAGCAGGGTTGACCCTTCAGCGACAGGAATGCAGGATTGGGGACTTATCCACTAAACTAGTGGTCAGCAAACTTGGTCACCCAGATGTTGTGGAACTACATTTCCCATGATGCTCAGCTAACCTAAGGAGTGGCCGATCCCTGCACTAAACAGTCGGACCGTTCCAGAAAAAGCATTTTCCTTTTTTATGGTTCGTTGTCAAGTTTGAGTCTAGTTTTACAGGACGGGCACGATATTTACCCCGTGGAGAGGGGCTAGTCTTTTGACCATGGCGGCACATTTTGCGTGGTTCCTCTTCGTTGTCATCTCCTGCCACCTGTGTGCCCTTTTCAACTTTACGTTGGCACCCAGATTGTGCCAAGTTTCGCCGCACCTTTTATTTCTCTTCTGATGCCACAGAGGTGCCAGATGTTGGCAGAAGAATGTGACTGTCTACGCCGGGGTTCAGCAACTGTGGCTCGCCAGATATTGCGAGACTGCATTTCCCAGGAATCTCCATCAATCCAATGAGTGGCTGAGCATCATGGGAGATGTAGTTCCAAAACATCTTGATTGCCAAGGTTGCCCAGGCCTGTCAAACTCCGCCTCCCCAGATATGTCTGATCTACAACTCCCATGATTCTCTGGCCATCAGATGCATTGAAAGAATTCTGGGAATTGTAGGCCCGACATCTGGGGGGGGGGGGCGTGAGTTTGACAGCCCTGGTGTAGACCATCTGGTGTGAAGCTGCAGGGAGAAGCAACATTCCGCAGGTCAGGACCACACGGTTAACCCTTTCACCAACCAGACGTGGTTCCCTCGATGATGAGAGCATTGTTGGGTTACGTGACGCTGTCCGGGCCCCCCTTACCTGCATAAGTCACGTGCCCTAACATTGTTCAGCGCTGCGGAATATGCTGGCGCTTTATAAATGAAGAATAATAATGATAGTGTCTGCTTAATGTTTGTGCTCGTTCCTGTTACAATGTATCACGAGGTTTGTAACGTTTGTTTGTAAATAATGAAAAGCTCTGTTTTTAAATAATGGTGGGAATACCACGCTGACTGGACACACCGCTCTGTCACGCGGCTCCCATCACGGAGCGCGGCACGTTTTACGTCCTATTAGGCAGCCGGCACACGAGCATACTGTATTGCGTCCATTACAGACGCACTTTTTCACGGGAGATATTGTGAGCACTGCATAAAGTGCGTCCGTAACGCCTGACGTCTCCACAGCCGAGGAAAATACATGGCAGCGTTGTTTCTGCGTCCGTTTAGCTTTTTAACGTCGATGTTATTTTTGCGTCCGTGGCTTTATGCTTTGCCTGTCCGTGAACAAGTGCGCAGGGGCTTTGTGTGGTGTGTTTAATTGACTCCTTTATAAAGCTACGACGGACAGCAAACAGTACGGTCAGACGGACGCAAAATGTTTGCTAGTGTGCCGCCAGCCTAAGGCTAGGGTCAGACGAGCGCAGTGCGAACGCGCGTGCAGGCGCACTTAATCACGGCCGTAGTAGCAGCAGATGCCGGGCAATGACGGCCAATATACGAAGTACGGTCGCACGAAAGTCCGGCTGCGCAACGCAAGTGGAAAACTAACGCATTTTGTCGAACGTAAAACCTCTAGTACAGTTGTACAGAGTGCGCTGCGTCCGCTAGAGGCGTGTGTGCGTGAATTGGAGATGTCAGACACTGCTAATGTCCGGCCAACATAACGTCCAGATGCACAAAGGGTTTTATTGATGATCTGTACAAAATCACGGATGCAAATGCGCATCGTATGACCGCTATCGCGTACTCCGTGAAAAAATGCGTCCATTCGTTCGAACGCACTTTTTCACAGACAACGCGAAAAATGCGTTCGTCTGACCCTAGCCTTAGTGTGTATAATTTCATCCCTCCTTTAAAAATGCAGACATTCTTCCGTCGCTGCGCTCCATATACTGTCAGTGACGTGACCTGCCCTCCGTCAATATATCCTCTCTTCCACTGTCTAATCACAGCGTGGCCTGACGTGTCCGGTAGCCACGAGCCGTGCTCTAATTCTCCCAGCGGTTCCTAAATGTGCAGATTATTCTACATTTTCTGACCTGCTTTTACACTTTATATTTTGAAAGCTGTTACCCCTCCGATGTGCAGCTCCTGGGAATACGCAGGCGCTTTATACTTACAGGTTACACAGATACTGTGCTGCCCTGATCACATGTTTCAGAACTACATGACCCACGATGCTCTGCCAGCCTCAAAGTGGGCTAGATCCCTGGTGGGAGAGTGTTCACTCTGCACCTCTACCTGGCGCACACCATACTAATTGCTCCCTCAGTTTCTCCGGCCCACCGGGAAATTTCCTGGTATCCCGATAGGTCAGTTCAGTTTGGCATGGAGGGGCCCTTTGACAAGTGACCCATTGTTTCACATGGGCCAGGGCCCCCTTGAGCCTCTGGGCCCCTGAACATATCATGGGCTGTCACCCCCTAATGACTACCCTTTTAATATATTTTTCCCATAGGTTCCCTGGATTCGCTGCTCTCTGGCCCTCGGTGGGTATTGCTGTAATATGTCGCATGTGGATTTATAAAATCCCCCAAAATTCACCTGCGCTTGATGTTGCGCCCCTTGCTGAGAGAAGATGCTACTTCCTTTCCACTTAAGCCCCTTGGACACATCCCCTGCCTCCTGCTGACCCGTCTTTAAAGGGTGGGCCATTCCATGCCAAATCGTCACACGGGTTCAGGCTGCCCTCCTCAGATTTTTATGAATTTATTGGAGCTTATTTGTCCTGCGCTGTAACGAGAAAATACACATTTTTAGCAGCTTTATTCATTGATCATTACAAATACACTAAGGCTGGCCGTCCACCGGCACCGTATTTGTACGATCATCCGATATCGTCTGAAGTCGTCCGACTGATCCTACAACATGCAGGTGAATCAGCCCTCTCACACTGCATCCCATCACTGGCGGACGACTTCAGACGATTTTATACGTTTACTACAGTCTAGCGATCCTTACGATTTCAATTAAATTTATCGGATGATGCCGGGATGATCTGATACATGTTTACATGTAAAAGATACATTGTATAGTTAAACCTCTGTGCTTTGGGAAACATGTAAAGGATACATTGTATCATTTAAACGTCTGTGCTTTGGGAAACATGTAAAAGATACATTGTATAGTTAAACTTCAGGATACATTGTATAGTATAACCAGCGTGTGCAAGGGGAAACGTGAAAAGATAGATTGTATGGGGGAAATGTGCCGTGCGCGAAGCCCATAGGATTCAATGGAAAAAAATATTCTCGTTTTTATTTATTCCACGGTTTATTTTTATTTAATCCGCAGCAAAAAGCCTTTTTATTTATTGATATTTTAGGATTTTTTTTTTATTTTTTTGGTATTTATCTGGATATTTTTAGGCGACCATTTCGTTTTTTTCTTTTCTTTTTTAGGGAAATAAGAGGCTTTACTCTTTTACTCCTTTTTTTTTTCTCTTTTTTCTAACTTGCATCCTTTCTTTTTTTCTGCGAGCTGGCTTCAGCATTGCTCTCCCTGGTGCTGAAACACTTTCAGCACCGGGGGAGGTGGGTAATCCTTCCCTGCAGCCTGGCAACCCCCCCCCCACCACTACAAGGTGGCCCAGCATTTTCTCTCTTTTCACCCTGCAGCAGGGTTTTTTTCTTCCCCCCCCCCCTCACCTGGCGGCCTGTCCATCGGCCGATCTGGGTCATCAACCGATGCTTCCAGTGGGCAACCCTGGTCGGCCGATAGTCACCTGACTACAGACAACACCAAGTTGGTCACACGATTAGCGTGCCAGTGGACGGCCAGCCATAAGCAGGAGATCTGACCATTCTATTATCTGTCTTTACACACATTTACAAGATCTGACACATAGGCCATTTCTGCTTGTATGTTGATAATGCAGACCCTGTGACATCGTGCGAGATAAGGGACGCCATCTAGAGTGCAGAGCCTTTCATCCCTGCAGTATTTCTGTAACTGTTTAGGACTAGATGTTCCTCAATGCTTAAGGCTAATGTCAGATGAACGCAGTCTGAGCGCACTCTGCGTGCGTGCATAACGGACGGACGTACGTACTGACGGAAGGTACTGTAGACACCACAAGGCCCGTTTTTTTTGACGGTCGCAGGAAAAAAGGGAAATATGGGAAACAAAATTAATTAAAATGACCGGCACAGTCAGCCAGACCAAAAAAATCTCTCAGCGTCAACATGATGGACGTCGCAAATACGCTCTGCGTCTTATGTTGCCTCATCACCTACACAGGCCGCTATGCGGACGCGGCACACTCTGGGCGTCCATCGTAGCGCTTTTACGTCGATGCCTAAATGGCGTCCATTGCCACCCGTGTGGTGCGTGCGCACTTCTTCAGTGTGCACGAACTTCGTGTGTTGGTCTCTATTGATCAAGAATGCTACGACGGACGTTAAACTGTGCGTCGACACGGACGTGATGACTGCGTTCGTCTGACGCTAGCCTTAACCGCCGGCTTTCAGATATGTAATCCAATAGTTATTCACAATAAATGACAGAGAAACCATTTATTACCTAGAGATACACATTTTATTTATTTTAAAATAAAAAAATTTCAAAGATGTTTTTTTTCTCGTTTCCAGTCCAGACGAAGGCGCAAAACCTGCAATATCTCTAGTAATACGTCTCAAGCAAGAAATTCCTGCCTGACCCCGTATTAAGGCGGCCGGAGATACAGTAACTCTGTCCCTGGATTTATACAGGATTTAATTATAGATACTTAAATCAAGTTTCAGTAACCGTGTGCCTCCAGATGCTTTGGTGCTAAATTTCCCATGAGGCTCAGCCAACCTAAAGACTGAATGAACCTCACAGGAGACGTAGTTCCACAATATCTGAAGGACCAGGGCTGCTGAGCCCTGACTTCTTGGAAAAGGATCTTTTGGACAAGGATAAGAACCAAGGGGCAATGTGAGGGACGACAAGCTCAGAAGAACGCGTAACCTAGTCCTGACGTGTGAAACAAGCGAGTCCAGCTGCTTTGCTCCTCTGTTCTAATTCCTCACATTGCTCCATGACGGTCGTCCGTTGATTTCTTCTTGAGGTCTCGAGCGGCCCCTCGTGTTCTGCGCGAACCTGTCTATTCTCAGGATAAGAGCAGGACCGGCTCTAGTGTTTGTGGGGTCAGGTGCAATGTACGACGCGGGCCACCTTCTGTTTATTCTTTGTATCTTTCTTTATTAGAGAATATTTTTAATATAAGTTTCAGCAAACCGGTATTAAATTAATCAGAATACTTATATATATATATATATCATATTATAACACTAAATCACCCCAAAATGGCTCTAGTATATACAGTGGCCAAAAATATTGTCACCCCCTGCATTTCTGTCAGTGCAACACTTCACCCAGAAAATTGTTACAATTAAAAAAAAAAAAAAAGTTGGAGTTTGCCGAAATCCTTTCGGGAGAATGTGCCGTGGACGAAATAAAATTACAGCTTTTTGGTAAATCCATCATTCTATGAAATGAGGCCTTTTACAGAATACAGACCCTCCAGTCACACATGTTGGAGGTCCACTGGTGTTGTGGGGGCGGGTCCCCTGGTGTTGTGGGGGCGGGTCCCCTGGTGTTGTGGGGGCGGGTCCCCTGGTGTTGTGGGGGCGGGTCCACTGGTGTAGTGGGGGCGGGTCCACTGGTGTAGTGGGGCCACGTCCCCTGGTGTAGTGGGGCCACGTCCCCTGGTGTAGTGGGGCCACGTCCCCTGGTGTAGTGGGGCCACTTTCCTGCTTCGGGCACTGGATGTCTTGACTGAGTGCACAACACTATGAAATCTGAAAACTAACACAGAATTGTGTGGTGCAATGTAGGGCCAGTGTCAGAAAGTTGGGTCTCCGTCAGAGGTCATGGGTCTTCCGGAAGGACAATGACCCAAAGCACATGTCAAAAAGCCCCCAGAAATGGTTTAAGACCAAGCGCTGGAGATACTGAACTAGCAGCAGTGAGTTCAGATCTAAATCCCATTGAGACCCGTGGAGGGATCCCAAACCAGGAACCTTCCAATCTGAGAGACCTGGAGCAGGGGCAAAAGAAGAGCCGTCCAAAACTCCAGTAGAGAGGAAAAAATAACTGAAATGAATGGCTTTCTCTATCAAGAGGTGGGCTACCAAATATTAAATTGAGAGGGCCAATAATTTTGTCCTGTCCATTTTTGGAGTTTTTCCTGGAATGTGTCATATTTGGCTTTTTTTCCCTCCACTTTTTTGTGTCAAACCAATAAAAACAAAAGAAGTAAACATGAGAATGGCAAAAGCGGTGCGTTATCTGATGGAAATACAGGGTGCCAATATTTTTGGCCATGACTATATATATAAAAGTGAGACAGAGGTCATTTGCATATCTTACCCAGAATTCCTTGCTGCATATGGGGAATGTGGCACAGGAGCTCTGGGATGCAATTCTTTGAATTGCTATGATGTGCGGGTGGCTTCTGTAACATTAAACACACTTTTGATAGTGTGGAGGCTTTTTGTCTCACTTTTAGTCCTTCACCACAACCCTTATAGACACTTACTTACCTATGGTCCAAACATCCTCTGCAACTGGTCATGCCTGCCTCCTAGCTGATGAGGGTTTAACAAACCTGAAACAGCGCTGTCCTAGGAGTGGCTTTGACCAGTTGCATAACCTTATCTTTGCTACAAAGCCACAGTGTGGCATAGCATTGATTTTAGGGTTCTGTGTAATAACAGATCCAGGATGTGTAAAAGTGAGACAGAGGTCATTTGCATATCTTACCCAGAATTCCTTGCTGCATATGGGGAATGTGGCACAGGAGCTCTGGGATGCAATTCTTTGAATTGCTATGATGTGCGGGTGGCTTCTGTAACATTAAACACACTATATATATATATATATATATATATTTTTTTAGAATCACTGTGTATGTATACAGTCAGGTCCAGAAATATTGGGACATGGACACAATTCTAACATCTTTGGCTCTATACACCACCACAATGGAGTTGGAATGAAACAAACACAATGTGCTTTAACTGCAGACTGTCAGCTTTAATTTGAGGGTATTCCCTTCTTAATACTTGGTTGCAAATCCTTTGCAGTCAATCACAGCCTGAAGTCTGGAACGCATAGACATCACCAGACGCTGGGTTTCATCCCTGGTGATGCTCTGCCAGGCCTCTACTGCAACTGTCTTCAGTTCCTGCTTGTTCTTGGGGCATTTTCCCTTCAGTTTTGTCTTCAGCAAGTGAAATGCATGCTCAATGGGATTCAGGTCAGGTGATTGACTTGGCCATTGCATAACATTCCACTTCTGTCCCTTCAAAAACTCTTTGGTTGCTTTTGCAGTATGCTTTGGGTCATTGTCCATCTGCTCTGTGAAGCGCCGTCCAATGAGTTCTGCAGCATTTGGCTGAATGTGAGCAGATAATATTGCCCGAAACACTTCAGAATTCATCCCGCTGCTTTTGTCAGCAGTCACATCATCAATAAATACAAGAGAACCAGTTCCATTGGCAGCCATACATGCCCACGCCATGACACTACCACCACCATGCTTCACTGATGAGGTGGTATGCTTAGGATCATGAGCAGTTCCTTTCCTTCTCCATACTCTTCTCTTCCATCACTCTGGTACAAGTTGATCTTGGTCTCATCTGTCCATAGGATCTTGTTCCAGAACTGTGAAGGCTTTGTTAGGTGTTTTTTGGCAAACTGTAATCTGGCCTTCCTGTTTTTGAGGCTCACCAATGGTTTACATCTTGTGGTGAACCCTCTGTATTCACTCTGGTGAAGTCTTCTCTTGATTGTTGACTTTGACAAACATACACCTACCTCCTGGAGAGTGTTCTTGATCTGGCCAACTGTTGTGATGGGTGTTTTCTTCACCAGGGAAAGAATTCTTCGGTCATCCACCACAGTTGTTTTCCGTGGTCTCCCGGGTCTTTTGGTGTTGCTGAGCTCACCGGTGCGTTCCTTCTTCTTGAGAATGTTCCAAGCAGATGTTTTGGCCACGCCTAATGTTCTTGCTATCTCTCTGATGGGTTTATTTTGTTTCTTCAGCCTAATGATGGCTTGCTTCACTGATAGTGCCAGCTCTTTGATCTCATCTTGAGAGTTGACAGCAACAGATTCCAAATGCAAATAGCACACTTGAAATGAACTCTGGGCCTTTTATCTGCACATTGTAATTGGGGTAATGAGGGAATATCACACACCTGGCCATGGAACAGCTGAGAAGCCAATTGTCCTATTACTTTTGGTCCCTTAACAAGTGGGAGGCACATCTTCAAACTGCTGCAAGTCTTACACCGTTCACCTGAGTTGGATGTACATACCCTCAAATTAACCCCTTAAGGACAGGAGTAATTTTACAACTTCGGTGCTCTTTCGGAAGTGATGTTTGCTGAAGTTTTTGCTAATCATGTTTAAACGCGGTTTTAAGTCACGTATTATTATACCACCCAGACAAATTATATATCGTTCTTTCCGGCAGACTCGGCAGATTAATAATATATCATAATTATATATATACACGTCATTTTCTGCCAGAATGCTATAACAATAAATGTAAAATAAATGTGATTTTTTTTTTTTTTTGTAATAAAATTTCAATCATCCACAGTGTGTAAAAGTATTTTTTTTATTTTCTTGCATTTTATCATCCGATCCTTTGCGGTTATATTCTATGGGTAGACTTGAACTTTTTTTTTTTTTTTTTTTTTTTTTGGTGAAGTATCATTGTTCACATCTATAATTTGAAATGTGAACAATAATGCTGCATTCAAAAAAAAAGCACGTTTTTATTTTTTAATTTTTCAAATTTTTATTTTTAAACAATTTAATTTTACTTATAACATGGTCATGTTTGATATCGTTGGAAAGGCCATGCTCAGACCTTTCCAACGATATCAGGCATGACCCCCTAGCTGCCACCGATCAGGAGATAGGTGGGTTCTTTGAACGCCTTTATCTCCTGCATGGGATTTCCTTAGGAAATCCCTTTGCAGCCACGGGCTTCCCCAGTTAACTGACATCATGGCGCGATGCGCCAGTTGACGCGGGGGGGGACCCAGAGGTGGGGGCTGCCATCTAAGATGGCGGCCCCCACCGGAAATAGGCCGCGATCGGGCACGAATTAGTGCCCGGTCGCGACCTGGCAGCTAAGGGGTTAACCCCCGTACATCGCTGGAAAGGTCAGGCTGTGACCGTTTCAGCGATGCTGGCCACAGCCTTCTATCCCCCGGCCATGGGGAGCTAGAGGGATCTGGAGGATCTCTCCCCTCCCCTCCAGGCGCTTCCCCATGCTCCGGCGGGGGGGGGGGTGTGCCTGAAACTGTGCGCCGGGAGGCTGTAAGAAACGCCGATCAGGCTTCATTGAAGCCAGATCTGCGTGGGAGCTGCCGGGGAGGTGAGTAGAACCTCCGGCTGGGCTCCTAACGCCTAGGACGTTCCATACCGTCCTGCGGTGTTAAAGTCTGCCAAATGCAGGACGGCATGGAACGTCCTGTGGCGTTAAGGGTTAAAGCTGACAGTCTGCAGTTAAAGCACATTGTGTTTGTTGCATACCAACTCCATTGTGGTGGTGTATAGAGCCAAAGATGTTAGAATTACTGAATCACTGGTCAGGGTCAGCGACTATTTCCATAAACTGATGAAAAATAAAAAACCTTTTGCCTCGTTTTCTTTTCCCTTTATTTTACAGGGATTGAGCTGAACCCCTGGTGGATAAATCGTGTTTCCTGGTGGGAGAGCGTTCGCTCTGCTCCTCTTACGTTTATTTTCTGCTCGCAATCAGGGTTATTCAAAGAGAATCAGTCACGTACATTCGGTGAATTTTCGTTCCCTGCACTTCGGGGCGATTCCTAGTTCGCCGACCCTGCTGTGTATTCAGCAAGCACCGCAGGGCCCCCATAGTGCAGGGAAAATCCACTGAACACAGCTTTTATTAACCACAACGGAGAAACCCGACTAGCCGCTGAGCAGCCGCCGGAAAAATCCGACACACAGACGAACGAGGTGAACAAAAATGAAAACGCTGTTTTCAAAGAAACTACTGAACGAAAATGTCTGAAATTTCCGTATAAGATCCAATGAATGATAATAAAGAGGTCTGTTACAGAGAAAAGAAAAAACGCTTTAAAAAGAAAACGGAAAAAGTTTGCCAAGAAAATGCCTAAAAGATCTATAAATAGACTTTTTACTGCAGAATATTATAATCAACGGGTTATTAGATATTGAATTAAAACGCCGGCTGGGTGGAGTAGAGGTAACATCGCTGCTCTGCGGGGAGAGAGACTGTGGAGTCATGGGCTCGATCCCGGCGAGAACCTCTCCAGCAAGGCTAGGGTCAAACGAACGCATTATTCGCAGCGACCGTCAAAAAGTGCGTCCGAACGCATTGACGTATTTTTTCGTGCGTGATTTTTTTTTTTACAGATCGTCAATAAAACCCTTTTTGCGTCTGGACGTTATGTTGGCCGGACAATAGCAGGGTCTGACGTCTCCTAATCACGCACACACGCCGCTAGCGGACGCAGCGCACTCTGTACGTCCGTACTAGCGGTTCTGCATTCTCGAAAAAATGCATTTGTTTGCCGCTTGCGTTGCGCGGCCGGACTTCGTATATTGGCCGTCATTACCTGTCATTTGCTGGTACCGCGGCCGTGATTAAGTGCGCCTAAAAGCACTTTAAAAATTGGGCAAGACACCTAACGGTACATACTCGCCACCCAGGACATACCTGAAAACGAGAGAAATCTCAATGTATCCTTCCTGGTAAAATCCTTTCTCAAAAATATTACTTTTTTTTAAAAAAAATTTAATATAACATTGAAGCCTGTGGGATTCGCCTGAATACACCTGCCAAATGAAACCACCGAACAGCAGGGCATTTCACTGACATTTCTCTGCTGTTCGGTGTCTCTGAATAGATTAACCATTGCTTTTCTATGGGGGATTTCACTGCCGTCGAACAGGCACCGTATATACAGTCAACTCGTCAACATTTGGCGAACTGCCTGCTCTCAGAATAGCCGAATGGCCAAGAAAGGTAACCGTGCGCTGAATTTCAGTGTCCGGTTACTGTTCGGGGCCAGATCGTCTCTCTTTGAATAACCCTGAAGGAGGTGGTCCCATATATACAGCACATTTCTGCATACTGATTCTCCCTTATAAGCAGCGGGGGGGGGGGGAGGTGAGTTCTGTTCCATACATGGACAAAGGATCGATATTGGGTTACAGAGTTTAGAGACAGGAGGGCAGTCCTCAGAGCTCTATTAAAGATGTTTTACTCACTATCTTAAGAAGTTTGAAAAAAATAATCTGGATAAATTGACATTTTTGGCTCTATGGCAAAGCAGTTGGTGGTAGATAAAATCGGTTTGGAAATTCATCCAAAAGAAACCCCATTATAACTATAAGTGGTGCTGAGCATTATGGGGGGGGGGTTAGGAGGGGTTGAGTATTAACTCATTGGGGATGTAGGGAAGCAGGGGTCAGCAACACTGGCCCTACCCCACATGTTGTGGAACTACATTTCCCATAACGCTCAGCCCTAATCACTGGCTGAGTATCATGGTAGATGTAGTTCCAAAAGATCTGGAAGCGGTAGATGTAGCTGTATCTTAGAGCAGGGATATCAAACTCTAGCCCCCCCCCCCCCGATGATTTTTATGAACTCTTCTGATTGTCTGGGCATTGTAGGCAATAAGCATGGGGTGGGGGGGGGCAGAGTTTGAGATCCCAGTCTTGGAGTGTAAGCTCTGGAGCCGTGCCCTCTTCTGATCATTCACAATGTGTCAGTTGTGTTTGTTAATGTTATGCATGTTTCCTGCTGCCTGTTGACTTAATGTGGTGCAGGAGGGAATGTTTAGATAAGGCTGCAATGGGCTATTGTTCTCCAGACTACCTGACATAAGAGCTGGCAGCTGAATCACTCCATTCTATGGCCAAAGCCACACAGTGAGGAGCAAGTGATGGAAAGATATGGGGAGGGGGGTAGTTTACAACACAAAATACCACACAATGGATGCACCCAGTGACACATATAGAGGAAAATATCACACAATGGATGCACCCAGTGACATATATAGAGGAAAATATCACACAATGGATGCACCCAGTGACACATATAGAGGAAAATATCACACAATGGATGCACCCAGTGACACATATAGAGGAAATATCACACAATGGATGCACCCAGTGACACATATAGAGGAACATATCACACAATGGATGCGCCCAGTGACACATATAGAGGAAAATATCACACAATGGATGCACCCAGTGACACATATAGAGGAAAATATTGTCTTAACTAAACAAACAAGAGAAAAACAAACACATGTAAGAAATCAGCAACATCAAATAAACACAATAAGGACATTGCATTTTTTGGTGGTACTGGCCCTTTAAAGGCAAAGTCCAGTTTCTCAAGCGGCTGTGTGTGTGAGAATCAGGGATCGATAAAGTTTTTTGTTTACTCGGTCTTGCCAAACATTCTATGATAAGAGATTTATTACCCTGTTGTTGTCGTGTTGTTCTACTTATTTATTTTTTGAGACGGGTCATAAGCTGGGGTTCACTTTGACTTTTCTGCCCCTCCTCCCCCCCTCAATATATTTCTCAAATAGTTTTTTGCATCGTAACCAACCACACCATGTGCAGCTTACCGGTACGCCCCGCTGTCTTCAATAGGGCCACCTCGACCCAGTCTGTGCTCGTGTCATTGGCTGCCCAGGGACAGCCTGAACTCCGGCCAATGATGTGTGCGGCGGGGTGGGCTGCAATCTGCGCCTCGCGATGCAACCTTTCAGGTACGCCTCGCCATCAAGGGGTTAAAGCTGTCGAACTGAAACACCAGAAATCAGGGCATTTTCCTGCAATTCTGATAGTCCTGATAGTCCTCTATGGGACAGTTTTGTTGCTGGCGAATTGCACAGTGTTTTGCTGTCATTTTGCCAGTATCTGGTGACAGGGCCAGTTTGGACACTTCTTTTAAAGGGTGTTCTCTGTGCATAATATATTCCAAGGCATCATCCCATGCGTAACCCCCCCCCGAGGAGGTACAGACTGCCCGATGCCATGGCGTCCATTACTGTGCAGGATGTCCTGCTGCCAGTACAGGAGGTGATAAAGCTCTCCATGCGACTCCCCGGCCCATTCATTGCAGAGATGCTCCAATATTGGCTTTTCCACGGCCTTGCACTGTTTACTTATGTGGAAAAAAAAAAATCTGGAT
The DNA here is from genome assembly GCA_009667805.1 of Leptobrachium leishanense. Classification (NCBI taxonomy): domain Eukaryota; kingdom Metazoa; phylum Chordata; class Amphibia; order Anura; family Megophryidae; genus Leptobrachium; species Leptobrachium leishanense. The sequence goes on from CM019063.1 coordinate 44,095,516, forward strand.
TACTCAGGTTTTAGCCGGCAACACATGGCACGTTTACACCGGCGTTTAACTGTGAGAGGTGTGTGTGTGTGTGTGTGTGTGTGTGTAAAATATATATATCTCGTTCCAGGACAAGGCCATTGGATGTGGATACCATTGGCTCCTACATTTTGGGGTAATTCTATGCGCCCCTATATGCTTTTTGGCTCCTAAACAAATCAATTGATTTCCTTTAGATATGAATCCTAAACTTTGATATTCATATGGTGAGTCCCAATCCAGTGTCCCTATTCATGTCTACACACACACACACACAGACACACACACAATTGTGTTATGGATCTTTTTTGACAATAGACCTGCAGCTTTAGGACCTGACCTTTCACCTTTCTGCGCCTCTGCCTTTGTGTCACCTGACAAAACGTGCGAGAATTCCGTGTGCCGTCTTTGTTATTGATGCTGGACCCGGCAGATACACTGTGGGGGGGGGGATATGATTATTTAAAATGGATAGATATCTATCACTGATACCAGCATTTGCACGAGTACAAATACCCCGATTACTGGAAGCCAGCGCTGGGCTGCCTTGCCGGTATTTGAGGGGGCTGGGGCTGCTAGCAGAATGCGTTAACCCCCTTGGCGTTATTCTCGAGTGTGACTCAGTGTTCACTTTCAGTGCTGAAAGCGTTATTCCCGAGCCACACTCTGGCTGGATACAAACCTGTCCCTGTGCTCCCTCGCTGACCCCTGCGATCGCAGTCTCCTCTGGCGATCGCAGTCTCCTCTGGCGATCGCAGTCTCCTCTGGCGATCGCAGTCTCCTCTGGCGATCGCAGTCTCCTCTGGCGATCGCAGCCTCCTCTGGCGATCGCAGTCTCCTCTGGCGATCGCAGCCTCCTCTGGCGATCGCAGCCTCCTCTGGCGATCGCAGCCTCCTCTGGCGATCGCAGCCTCCTCTGGCGATCGCAGCCTCCTCTGGCGATCGCAGCCTCCTCTGGCGATCGCAGCCTCCTCTGGCGATCGCAGCCTCCTCTGGCGATCGCAGCCTCGCGAGATGGGAACCATGAAGTGTGACGTCGCGATCGTCTGGAGGCGAGAGCGAGGGAGCGCTGGGACAGGTAATGTATACAGCCCCGAGTGTGGCTCGAGGATAACGCTTTCAGCACTGAAAGTAAACCCCGAGCCGCACTAATACCGCTAGGGGGCTGGAAAGAATTGTAACGATTCTGACATGCCAGGGAGGTTAAAGAGCATTCGGTTAGCATTCCTGTCCACGAGGTCTGCACGCCAGCTGGCTGCGTCACGTGGTCCTCCGAGCAGTCGGCCTCCAGCCGTGATCTTGAGAGCGCGTCACAAGCCGGCGGCCACTTAACCCCTTAAGGACCCTGGACGTACCATGTACGTCATTGCAGCGGGTCTCTCTTAGACCCGCTGACGTACATGGTACGTCCTGCGGTTTTTTGAGCGCTGGAAGCGATCGGATCGCTTCCAGCAGCTCAACGCCATTGCAGGATGCCTGGGAGTCCAGGCATCCGTGCAATGGCGGTGAGAAGTGCCGGGGCACCTTGTGATCGCTCCCCGGGAGCGATCAACATCCGGTTTTACCGGAGAGGTGCCCGGCACTTCTAGAGAGCGCTGGAAGCGATCGGTATCGCTTCCAGCTGCTCTGTGTATATTGCAGGGATGCCTCGACATCGAGGCATCCTTGCAATATGCTTACCTGCCGCCGGTCCGCTAAGTGATCGCTCCCCCGAGCGATCACTTCCGGTAGCGGCAGGAAGTACTGAGTGCCACGAGGTATCGTGGCACTCAGTACAAAAGATCACATGAGTGATCAGGTGCTCTGCTGGGTGCTTCGAGGGATCAAGGCACCAGCAGAGTAAAAAAAGTGTAAAAAAAGAAGAAAAAAGTAAAATAAAAATAAATAAAAATGAATAAAAGAAAAGAAAACTGACAGCCAAGATGGCGCTGCCCTTCTAAGGGCAGGGTCATCTTGGGGCTGAGTGGGATGTTCCTAGCCTGCCTCATCAGAGAGGCAGGCTAGCAACATCCAATCAGAAGTTAGAAAAAAATCAAAATAAAATTTCTAATTTGTCAGGTCAGGTCAATATTTTGTAAATATTGGCTCTGACCTCTGTGATTCTCCCTCCCTCTCCTCACTTGTGTTTTGGTGAGCGAGAGAGAGAGATCAGATTTGACAGGTTAGAGATTTTAGTGAGATTTAGTGAGATTAGAAAAATTGAGGCAGATTTAGAGAGATTTTAGGGAGATTTAGAAGAATTGAGGCAGGTTTAGAGTGATTTAGAGAGATTTAGGTGTTTATTTGTATTTTCTTGTGAAACCCAACGGTTCTTCTAAGAACCAACAATCCGCTTATTATATATAATAATTATAAAATTTTATAATCTATTATATATAATGTCTGAGAGGGTGTACAGCGCCGAGGAGGCATATGCCATCCTGGCATCAGAATCTGAGGCATCTGCGTCAGACTCTGACCCTGATTTTGACCCCGCCAACTGCTCAGAGACGTCGCTAGATACATCATCTACGCTGGCTGATGTATCTAGTGATGTTTCTGATGCAGATCCTGGGTCACCACCTGCCAGCAGGAGACGCACAGCTCCAGCTGAGGAGTGGGTAGTGCCTCATCGCCAGAGGCCAGATATCCCTCCTTTCACGGCAAATCCTGGCATCAATATTGATGTTGCAGGATTTACCGCCACACAGTTTTTGCAGGTGTTTATGGGGGATGATTTGTTGGGCCACATCGTGGCCCAATCAAATCTGTATGCCCATCAGCATTGTGCTGCGAAGCCAGACTCCTACTTGGCAAGGCAGCAATGGACCCCGCTAGATGTGCCAGAATTTCTGAAATTCTGGGCACTTACTATGCTGATGGGCATCATAAAGAAGCCCTCAATTCGCTCCTACTGGAGCAGTAGCCCCATCTGCTCTACCCCCATTTACCCCCAATCAATGTCACGTAGAAGGTATGAAAACATTTTGCGTTTCATGCACTTCAGTGACAACAGCCTGTGCCCTCCTAGAGAGCATCCCCATTTTGACAGGCTGTATAAAATCCGTCCCCTGATTACCCACTTCGCCGCCAGGTTTGCAGAGGCTTCTACACCTGGAAGGAATATCTGCGTGGATGAATCCCTAATGAAATACAAGGGAAGGCTGGGATTCAAGCAGTATATTCCTTCCAAACGCTCCAGGTATGGAGTGAAGGTGTATAAGCTCTGTGACAGCGAGAGTGGGTATACTCAGGCCTTCCGGGTGTACGAGGGAAAGGATAGTAGCCTTGACCCTCCAGGTTGCCCAGACACATGGGAACCAGTGGCAAGATTGTGTGGGACCTACTTTTTCCCCTGATGAACAAAGGGTACCACTTGTATGTTGATAATTTTTATACAAGTGTCCCTTTGTTCAAGCTGCTGTATTGTTTTGATACAGCAGCATGCGGTACTGTTCGCAAGAACCGCGTAGGTTTCCCAGCACAGCTTGTCCGCACCCGGTTAAAAAGGGGGGAGACCTCAGCTCTGCGCCAGAGGAGCTGTTGGCGGTCAAGTACAGAGACAAGAAGGATGTATACCTTCTATCCACCATCCACACTGAGAGGTCTGTGGAGGTCTCTGTACGTGGCAGAGCTGAGCGCATCAGGAAACCAGTGTGCATCAAAGCCTATAACCGGCATATGGGTGGGGTTGATCTGGCAGATCAGATGCTCCAGCCCTACCAGATTATGCAGAAGTCAAGGGCCTGGTACAAAAAGGTTGCAATTTACCTGATGCAAATTGCAACCCACAATGCCTTTTTGCTCTGCAAAAAAGGCAAACCCCGGAGTGACGCTGTCCTTTTTACAGTTTCAGCTCCAGGTCATTTCGGGGCTTTTGTACCAGGATGCACCTGCTCCCCGGGCGGTGATGGGGGACAGAGTTGGGGCTACGCATTTTATTTATAAATCCCCCCTACTGAGGGCAAACAGAACCCCAAAAAAGGTGCAGGTGTGTTTCAAGAGGGGGCAGAGGAGAGACACAATCTTTTACTGCCCAGAATGCCCTGGACAACCCGGTCTGTGTCTTGGGGACTGTTTCAAGCTATATCACACTGTGCGTGATCTGTGATTTTTTTTTTTCCTTTCTATTTTTTTCTCACACTCCAGTTAGTTAGTTCAGTTTATTTTATTTTTTTCTTTTACTGCTCCAGACTTTTACATTTTATTCGTACCATTTTATGTTCTACAATTGGTGCTGTATTTTGCCAAAATCCTGGCAAACCTATGCATGGGGGGCATGGGTGTACTCAGGAGACCTTGCAGAAAACAACCTGGAGAGGTTTCATGCAGTAACAAACAACCGTGTCTCCTAAATCACAGTCCAAAACTGATGTGGGTGTGAAAATCTGAAAATTGAAAAATTACACCACACACCTTCTCAAATGTTTTGGGCTAAAACCGTTGCATCCATGGCATCAAAGCACTCCATATGCAATACCTTGGGGTGTCAACATAACAAATATAAACAATTTTCTGGCAATAATTCAAACTGGGGTATGCGGTAGACCCAAAACCAAAGCTAGGCCTAGCTGAAGAAATAATCTCAATTTCAACTCCAATGACAAAGTCATAAAAATTGTATTTGAACCTTCCCAAAATCCTGGCAAACCTATGCATGGGGGGCATGGGTGTACTCAGGAGATCTTGCAGAAAACAACCTGGAGAGTTTTCATGCAGTAACAAACAACCGTGTCTCCTAAATCACAGTCCAAAACTGATGTGGGTGTGAAAATGAAAAATGACCACCAAACAGTATCCAATTTGTTTGGAGCAAACGGTTGCATCCATAGCATAAAAACACTCCATTTACAATACTTTGGGGTGTTAGCTTACCAAATATATGCACGTTCATAAAACTGGGGTATGTAAAAAGGCCCCTAAAAAGATCAGCAAAGAAGATACTGTATGTCAAATTAGAAAATTGACAAGCACATGTCAAAGATTGGCGTAGCACCCCAAAAACAACAGAACAAATCTATATATAGGTGGTATCAATTTACTCAGAAGATGTTGCTGAACATATTTTGGGGTGTTTTTTGGCAGTAACCCATAACTGGATTTGACAATTCATGCCTAAAGTACAATGTGTGTAAAAAAATAACACAAAAAGTGACTACCTGAAAGTTTGACATAGAGCTAGTGCATGGAAAGTGTTAAAATACAACTCTTTGAAGCACCCCAGGGTGTGCCCTTTCTAAAAATATATGGTTTGATGGGGGTAAATTACTTTGGCCGGCTTCAAAAATGTCCCAAATAGGACATGGGTGCATGATGACGAAATGTGAAAATTCCAAGTTGGAAAACTGAAATGCGCACCCCCCAAATAAGGCCTTTTAGCCCCCAAATGACCCGACATACCTATACTTGGGTGGTATCAATTTACTCAGAAGATGTTGCTGAACATATTTTGGGGTGCTTTTTGGCAGTAAACCTTAAAGTTCACAGTACATGTATTCTTAAATTGCGATCAAAAAAAAAAAATCACCAATTTTTTTTTTTTTTCTCAAACTTTGGCATAGATTTGTGGTAAAATGGTTTGCATGGAAAGAGTCAAAATACCCCAAGTTTAATACCTTGATTTGTGTACTTTAAAAAAATATGTATATGTGGAGGGTTATTCAGGAATTAGTGACAGATATCAGTGTTACAATGTCACTATCACTAGTTTTGAAAATAAACTCTTTGGAAATGGCAAAGTGCTACTTGCACTTATTGTTGCATAAAATAAGGAAAAAAGCGAGGAATATGTAAACATTGGGTATTGCTAAACTCAGTACTAAATTTAGAAACTACTAAAGAATTAATTTTTTTTGACGGTTGTTGATACATAAGAAATTTTGGGGTCAAAGTTCGAAAAAAGTGGTGTTTTTTCAATTTTTGTGTCATATTTCACTATTTTTTATAGTAAATTATATGAAATGATGAAAAAAATGGTATCTTTATAAAGTCCATTTAGTGACGAGAAAAACAGTGTAAAATATGTGTGGGTTACATAAACGAGTAAGAGGAAAATTTGACGTAAACACTAACAGCGCAGAAACGTAAAAACAGCAGCGGTCACGAACGGACGGATTCGTGTAAAACCGCCCGGTCACTAAGGGGTTAAAGGACCACATGATGCGGTGAGGCAGTGCTCGGAAGAACACGCAGCCAGCTGGAGGGGGCTGCGTATGGGGCTGCGTATGGGTGTACATGAGGTCTGTTTCTGGGTATACATGTGTCTGATGTCTGGTGTCTGTGTGGGGGTGTGTGTGTATGTGTGTATATATATATATATATATATATATCTCCTATGAGCAGGGCCCGCCATACCTCTTGTTTCCATCCTATGTCCATTTATCTGTGTCTCGTACCCTTTGGTTATTGTAAAGCGCTGCGGAAACTGTTGGCGCTATATAAGTGATGATAATAATATATTTGGTATGGTCCAGCTTGCCGGGGGGGGGGGGGGAGCATCCCACATGCCATGTATACGACCCCGGCACTTCCCTGTAAAGGGACATGACCACTTACATAAAGTGTAACTAGATTATTTGTACATTACCAGCAAAACCACATTATAAAACCCATTATAAAGCACACTGTAAAACACATGCTGCTGGGTTTTGTTTTTGTTTTTTGCTTGATGTTTCCTTTTTACATGCATTTACGTTTATTTTAGTTTTTCTTTATCTTTGGTTCCCATTATGTGGATTTTTTCCTATGAGGTAACATTTATCGAAATCTATGCAAAAGTTTTACTTTACTGCTGTGATTTAGCACTTAATGAGGTGGAGGAGGGTATGTGTAGAGAAGGTGGCAGGGGGACTATTGTTCTCCAGGCTAAGAGCTGTGGCAGCTGAATGAGATGAGATAACAGGGAGTTTAAAACTCTTCTAATCTATCCCCTGGTGATGTCCTTTTAATACATCCCACACAATACAATGATGTGAGTCGGTGACTGACCCATTCACTCCATTCTATGGCCAAAGCCACACAGTGACGAGCAAGTGATGGAGAGATACTGGGGGGGGGGGCAGTTTACAACACAAAATATCACACAATGGATGCACCCAGTGACACATACAGTGGCAAGAAAAAGTATGTGAACCCTTTGGGATTACGTGGAGTTTTGCATGAATTGGTCATAAAATGTGCTCTGATCTTCATCTAAGTCACAACAATTTGAAAAATACAGTCTGCTTAAAATAATACAACACAAACATATGTTTTCATGTGTTTATTGAACATAACATGTAAACATTCACAGTGCAGGGTGGAAAAAGTATGTGAACCCCTAGCCTAATGACTTCTCCAAGAGCTAATTGGAGCCAGGAGTGAGCCAACCTTGAGTCCAATCAGTGTGATATTATTGGATGTCTTGCTGAAAGCTGTCCTGCCCTTTAAAAACACACACCAGTTTTGGGTTTACTGGTTTCAAGAAGCACTGCCTGATGTGAACCATGCCTCGCAGAAAAGAGCTCTCAGAAGACCTACGATCAAGAATTGTTGATTTACTTTTGTAACCCTTTCCAGCTTCATGCATCTCCAAAAGCCTTGATGTTCATGTGTCCACGGTAAGACAGACGGTCTACAAATGGAGAAAGTTCAGCACTGTTGCTACTCTCCCTAGGCGTGGTCGTCCTGTAAAGATGACTGCAAGAGCACAGCGCAGAATGCTTAATGAGGTAAAGAAGAATCCTAGAGTGTCAGCTAAAGACTTACAGAAATCTCTGGCACATGCTAACATTTTTGTTGACACATCTACAATAAGGAAAACATTAAACAAGAATGGAGTACATGGGAGGACACCATGGAGGAAGCCATTGCTGTCCAAAAAGAATATTGCAGCACGTTTGAAGTTTTCAAAAGAGCACCTGGATGTTCCACAGCACTACTGGCAAAATATTCTGTGGACAGATGAAACCAAAATTGAGTTGTTAGGGAAAAAAAACACATCAAAAGGCACAGCACACCAACATCAAAACCTCATCCCCACTGTAAAACATCATGGCGGAGCATCATGGTTTGGGGATGCTTTGCTGCCTCAGGGTCTGGACGGATTGTTGTCATTGATGGAAAAATGAATTTCAGAGTTTATCAAGACATTTTGCAGGAAAACGTAAGACCATCTGTCTGTCAACTGAAGCTCCGCAGAGGATGGGTGATGCAACAGGACAATGACCCAAAGCATACAAGTAATTCAACAAAAGAATGGCTTCAACAAAACAAAATACGCCTTCTGGAGTGGCCCAGTCAGAGTCCTGACCTCAACCCGATTGAAATGCTGTGGCATGACCTTTAGGCCTGGTTCACACCTGGGCGTTTTACAGCACGTTCCTACGTGCTGTAAAACGCTCAAACACTGAAATTCCATTATTTCCTATGGGCGTGGTTCACACCTGGGCGCTTTACAGCGCGTAGGAACGCACTGTAAAACGCCCTACGCCCAAAGAAGTACAGGAGCTTCTTTAGGACGTATTACAGTGCGTTTGCAGCCATAGTCTTCATAAAACGCTTGTACGACGCGCGTCTGTCAAAAACGCTCATAAAACGCCTGACGTAAAACGCGCATATGAGATAGGCTGGGTTCACACCTGAGCATAAGAGAGCGATTCACACCAGACATCCCAAGAATATTGCTACACTGAAACAGTTTTGTGAAGAGGAGTGGTCCAAAATTACTCCAGATTGTTGTGCAGGTCTGATCTGCAACTACAGGAAACGTTTGGTTGAGGTTATTGCTGCCAAAGGAGGGTCAACCAGTTAAGTCCAAAGGTTCACATACTTTTTCCACCCTGCACTGTGAATGTTTACATGTTCTGTTCAATAAACACATGAAAACATATAATGTTTGTGTTGTATTATTTTAAGCAAACTGTGTTTTTCAAATTGTTGTGACTTAGATGAAGATCAGAGCACATTTTATGACCAATTCATGCAAAACTCCACGTAATCCCAAAGGGTTCACATACTTTTTCTTGCCACTGTATAGAGGAAAATATCACACAGTGGATGCACCCAGTGACACATATAGAGGAAAATATCACACAATGGATGCGCCCAGTGACACATATAGAGGGGAATATCACACAATGGATGCACCCAGTGACACATATAGAGGAAAATATCACACAATGGATGCACCCAGTGACACATAGAGGAAAATATCACACAATGGATGCACCCAGTGACACATAGAGGAAAATATCACACAATGGATGCGCCCAGTGACACATATAGAGGGGAATATCACACAATGGATGCGCCCAGTGACACCTATAGAGGGAAATATCACACAATGGATGCGCCCAGTGACACATATAGAGGGGAATATTTTCTTAACTAAACATACAAAACACATGTTCTTAATGTGTTTATTTTATGTTGCTGATATCGTACGTCTCATTTTTTGGTGGTACTGGCCCTTTAAACGACGTCAGATAAATCACAGCAAAGTCGACAGGCGGCTTCTTTTTAATATACTTGTGGATTTTGAGGCCTAGAAGGTGCCCGGCTGGAGGGCCTGGATATCGGCGTCCTTTTTGCTGACAGTTCACTCCTCTACAAGCCATTCTATGGGCGCACAGTCTAGGTCGGGTGCTCAACCTTGGCCCCCCCCAGATGTTATAAACCGACACATCCCACCAGGCGTTGTGGATCTAATGATTGCAGAGCATCATGGAAGATGTAGTTCCACAAGGTCTCTGGGCCAAGATTGAGCATCTCTGGCATAGATCCAAGAAAAGGCTGTTTTTTCAATATTTCATCATTTTTAAAAAAAAATGTTTTATTACCATACTATTATATTTGTGCAGTCTTTGCTCGGCGCTGTTTGTTATTTTATGTCTTTCCCTGCTCCGTGTCGGCTCGTCGTCTGTTATTTTAATGTTCGTTACATACTTTCTCGTGTTGTGTCACTGGTTATTTATTTGCTTATAGTTGGAGGCGCAGAAAGTGCGGTGCGTTTTATGTTTATTATCTTTTTACAGGTGTTGTTATGACGGTCGTAACACGCGGTTGTGTTTGGAGCTGCCGGTGAGTCACGGTGATGAGTGCGCCTCCGTTCACCCGCACGCCCGGTCCAGCCTCCCATAACGCTGTATTACTGTCAGTGTGTGAAGTTATAGCACTCCACGCCCTCGTGCGCCCGGGCTGGACCTGCGTTACAGCCGGTTTGTAATCGCATAGAGTTGACGGACACCAAGGCTTCGCTGTCACGCCTGCTCCCTTCTCTGTGCGTGCATTGTTTCCAGTGCGTTTTTGTCATTTATTTGCAGCACACGGAACAGTCGCTGTATTGTATGACCAGATCTCGACTCAAACACAACGCATAACTGTGCAGCACATACGCCATCACGGGTCTCTTACACGCTGTGCTGAGTTGGCTCGAATTTTCGTTTCAGTATTGCTGGGGCAGGTGGGGGGTCACCGTGGTGCCCAGGTCAGTGGGGCAGGTGGGGGGGTCACCGTGGTGCCCAGGTCAGTGGGGGGTCACCGTGGTGCCCAGGTCAGTGGGGGGTCACCTTGGTGCCAAGGTCATTGGGGCAGGTAGGGATCATCGTGGTGCCCAGGTCAGTGGAGTAGGTATTGGTCATCTTGATGTGCAGGGCAGGTAGGGTCACATTGATGCAGTGGTTGGTGGGGCAGGCAGGAGTCATGGCGAGGCACAGGCTGGCAGTGCTGATAGGGGTCACGGTGTGAGGTGCAGGGCGGGTAGGGGTCACGGTGTGAGGTGCAGGGTGGGTAGGGGTCACGGTGTGAGGTGCAGGGTTGGTAGGGGTCACGGTGTGAGGCGCAGGGCGGGTAGGGGTCACGGTGTGGGGCGCAGGGCGGGTAGGGGTCACGGTGTGAGGCGCAGGGCGGGTAGGGGTCACGGTGTGAGGCGCAGGGCGGGTAGGGGTCACGGTGTGGGGCGCAGGGCGGTAGGGGTCACGGTGTGAGGCGCAGGTCAGGTAGGGGGAAGGGTCACTGTGGGGGCGGGGCAAGGGTCACTGTGAGGGGGCGGGGCAAGGGTCACTGAGGGGGCGGGGCAAGGGTCACTGTGAGGGGGCGGGGCAAGGGTCACTGTGTGAGGGGGTGGGGCAAGGGTCACTGTGTGAGGGGGTGGGGCAAGGGTCACGGTGTGAGGGGGCGGGGCAAGGGTCACGGTGGGAGGGGGCGGGTCACGGTGGAGGGGGCGGGGCAAGGGTCACGGTGGGAGGGGCGGGGCAAGGGTCACGGTGGGGTGGGAGGGGGCAGGGCAAGGGTCACGGTGGGAGGGGAGGGGGCGGGGCAAGGGTCACGGTGGGAGGGGAGGGGTGGGGCAAGGGTCACGGTGGGAGGGGAGGGGCCAGTAGGGGTCACGGTGTGAGGGGAGGCGGCCAGTAGGGGTCACGGTGGGAGGGGGCCAGTAGGGGTCACGGTGTGAGGGGGCGGGGAGGGGGCCGGTAGGGGTCACGGTGTGAGGGGGCGGGGAAGGGTCACGTGTGAGGGGGCGGTGAGGGGGCCGGTAGGGGTCACGGTGTGAGGGGGCGGGGAAGGGTCACGGTGTGAGGGGCCGGTAGGGGTCACTGTGCGAGGTGGCGGGCGGGTAGGGGTCACGGTGCAGGGTCATTGTGTGAGGCGCAGGGCGGGTAGAGGTCATGTGCGGGGCGGGTAGGGTCATGTGGTGAGAGGTGGGGTGCTAGGAGTCATGGTGTGAGGCACAACAGGTAGGGATCACGGAGAGGCGGGTAGGGTCATGGTGTGAGGGGCGGGTCACGGTGTGAGGCGCGGGTGGGTTGGGGTTGCAGAGAGTCACAGGCAGGTGTGAGCCCAGGTCACAGGCAGGTGTGAGCCCAGGTCACAGGCAGGTGTGAGCCCAGGTCACAGGCAGGTGTGAGCCCAGGTCACAGGCAGGTGTGAGCCCAGGTCACAGGCAGGTGTGAGCCCAGGTCACAGGCAGGTGTGAGCCCAGGTCACGTGTCTAGCTGTGGCTATCATGCATCATAAAAAGGCTTTCGTCAGGAATTGTTTTTGGGCCAAAGGCCTGTTTGTCTCTTTCTGTCTGATATAAGGCGAGGAGAGGGGGCGTCTGTGAATGGGTTAATTGAGCTGCACCGCACGGCCCTGGGTATTGCCTTCCTCAGGTAGGGCTGTTTTTAGAGGGATTTCCCTGTGTTTTGGGTCAGTGCCAGAATTGCGAGTCATTGCGGGCAGCAGGGAGCGCCAACGTCTGTCATACGGGATGAGCGTCAAAGTGCCCGAGTGCGGGCTTCTCCTGAGCATTGGCTGAAAGCGCATCGCTAATAGCCATTGTCCACCACAAAAACTCTGTCACGGCGCGGATTCTGTGCGGCTGAATGGCGTGTCGTGCTTGATTAACCCGCGAGAGCCTGAGACCTGGCATGTGATGGACGGCTAGGGCAGGGCAGGAGTTTGTTGCATCAAATGATGAAATAAACAGAAATGTAATATTATTGTCTCTGTGGATACAGTGTAGTGGATACAGTGTAGTGGATACAGTGTAGTGTAGGGGTCTATTGGATACAGTGTTATGTAGGGGTCTATTGGATACAGTGTAGTGTAGGGGTGTAGTGGATACAGTGTAGTGTAGGGGTGTAGTGGATACAGTGTAGTGTAGGGGTGTAGTGGATACAGTGTAGTGTAGGGGTGTAGTGGATACAGTGTAGTGTAGGGGTGAGACTGGACAGATCCCGGGGGGGTCACTGTCCTTAATAAAAGCTAGTTAAAGCTTTCCCTGATTTCAGCAAATCGTTGGCATCTAGCGCTTCTTTCTGGCTTCTACGCGTGATACGTAGTTGTTTAGTTCGGCAGAAAATTGCCGGACCACACGACTGTTCTGTGGGTTAGTACCTCAGGATGCGCATGTGTCTGACAACCCGGCTTACTCTTTTGAGTGGACTTCAGGTATTATCTCTGAATATGCCTCTTTTCTAAGGGTGTCCGACACTCAAGCCAAGGCTCACCAACTTTGGCCCTCCAGGTGTGTTAGAACTACAGCTTTTTTATATATATATATATTTTTACCAGGAAGGACACATTGAGATTTCTCTGGTTTCAGTATGTCAAGAACATTGAATTGTTGCATTTTATTACTTTGTATTTCTGTAAGATATTAAAAACAAAACATACAGATTAACCCAGAAAATAAATATGTAGGAAATAAAGTCACTATGTTTACATGTTTACAGGTGCATTCTGTATATAGTCACTGTGTTACATGTTTACAGGTGCATTCTGTATATAGTCACTGTGTTACATGTTTACAGGTGCATTCTGTATATAGTCACTGTTACATGTTTACAGGCGCATTCTGTATATAGTCACTATGTTACATGTTTACAGGTGCATTCTGTATATAGTCACTGTGTTACATGTTTACAGGTGCATTCTGTATATAGTCACTGTTACATGTTTACAGGTGCATTCTGTATATAGTCACTGTGTTACATGTTTACAGGTGCATTCTGTATATAGTCACTGTGTTACATGTTTACAGGTGCATTCTGTATATAGTCACTGTTACATGTTTACAGGTGCATTCTGTATATAGTCACTGTTACATGTTTACAGGTGCATTCTGTATATAGTCACTGTTACATGTTTACAGGTGCATTCTGTATATAGTCACTGTGTTACATGTTTACAGGTGCATTCTGTATATAGTCACTGTTACATGTTTACAGGTGCATTCTGTATATAGTCACTATGTTACATGTTTACAGGTGCGTTCTGTATATAGTCACTGTGTTACATGTTTACAGGTGCGTTCTGTATATAGTCACTATGTTACATGTTTACAGGTGCATTCTGTATATAGTCACTGTGTTACATGTTTACAGGCGCATTCTGTATCTGTGTGTTAATAGAGATCTCTTAAGTGATTTAAGACTGGGGGAAGATTTTATGGCGTCTGGGAGAGGTTATTCCATATTTGCGGTGCTATGTAGGAAAATGAGGATCGAGCCACTGTCTTTTTGTATTGTGGTTTTGCAAGTAAGGTGCTGGTCCTGGATCGGAGGTTATAGGATGAGGGACCTGCTGAGGGAAGCAGCCTTTTCAGGTAGGGTGGCAGATTCCCAGAGAAGCTCATAAACACCAGGCTGGAAAGGAGAAGGGTGCGTCTAGATTCCAGTGATGGCCAGATTAGCTCTTTTAACATGTCACAATGGTGGGTCATGTAGTTACATTGTAGCACAAAGTGGCAGAATGAGTTATACAATGTAGTAGTTTATGAAGGTGTGTTTGCGGGGCGGCTGCATACACTACATCTCCGTATTCAATAGCCGGCATAAGCTACTCCATATGCTGACTGAGCATTATGGGAGTTGCAGTTCCAAAACATCTGAAGGGTCCAAGGTTGAGCACCCTGCTCTAGGCAAATTATTTTGGTGGGGGGTACAGAAGGGGTTAACTAGCCAGAGTTAGAGTCCAGAAGGAGTTATCTTACTCCCTGCCGTCTTTCTACCATGCTGTTGTCTTGCCTCTCTACCGCTGGCTGTCTCCTCGCTGCAGGAAGCAACATGGCGCTGGTTCCCTCCCCATGTGTGTTTTTGATGAGGTAGAGTGTTTAGATAAGGCTGCAGGAGGGCTATTGTGATGTCTAAGCTACCAGAGATAAGAGCTGGCAGCTGAATGAGATAAAACAGGGAGCTTAAAAACCTAATCTACCCCCTGGTGATGTTCTTTGAATACATCCCACACAACACAATGATGTGAGTCGGCGACTGACCCAAAGTGAGGAGCAAGTGATGGAAAGATACAACACAAAATATCACACAATGGATGAGCCCAGTGATACATATAGAGGAAAATATCACACAATGGATGAGCCCAGTGACACATATAGAGGAAAATATCACACAATGGATGAGCCCAGTGACACATATAGAGGAAAATATCACAGAATGGATGCACCCAGTGACACATATAGAGGAAAATATCACACAATGGAAGCACCCAGTGACACATATAGAGGAAAATATCACACAATGGATGCACCCAGTGACACATATAGAGGAAAATATTTTCTTAACTAAACATAAAATAAACACAATAAGGACATTTCATGTTTTGGTGGTACTGGCCCTTTAACTCCTTCTTGGTGTGTTGTCTTTGATCCAGTGTTGGTCGCGCCGCTGCAGCGTATTCCTCAACAAAGAGTGTGTGACATTGCACAAAACCAGCAAGGACAACGCTCAAAGGGTATATTCACTAAGCACCGTATTTGCAACCGAATTGCATTGAACGGTGAATTTCACTGTATCTGAAATTCTGAGTATGTGGCGCTATATAAATACAGGATATTTACCTTCATATTAGGAGACTTTTTTCCTTTTGAGTTCGGTTGAATTCCATGAGACGAATTCAGCAGTTTTTGCCAACTTTCGTTAGCTAGTTTGGCGACTCGTTGCAACACGGTGACCATTCAGTGAAGGCACCGTATTTTCACGAAAATGGGATCGCCGTATTGTGCCTAAATTCCCCAACATTGAACCCTATTTTGGCGCTTGGTGAACAACCCTGTCCGTGTGTCCCTCACTATAGCCAGTCTATATCGTTGCATCATTCGGCACTGATATATCTTCTTATATCACAACGGATAATGCGTATATATATATTTATTATTATTTATGCGTGCGGGTATATATCTCGTTTACACTCGGCCCTTTTATACCCTGGCACTATAATTATTTTTGTGCGTCGCTGACCTCTTCGCCGTGTCTGTCTGTGTGTGCAAAAAAACCTCCGCGCACTGAAGTAAATCCGTTGCTTTTATTATCGAGGAAACACATTGTTGGTTTGTGAGCCGCCCGGCAGCCAGCGCCGCTCGGACGCTTTGAGCGCTGGGTTTGGCAGCCGGCCACATCCTGATATCTGACAGAGGCATGAATTTAATGTAGGATTCAGTCCCCTCTTCAGGAACGATTAAAAACCAAACACTGCTGCCTTTTACAGCTTCGGGGAGACGCCGCTCAGTGTGTTTAGCGCTCTGCCAGGATGTTATCAATAAAGCTGTAAAAATGGAAGTGCGACAGATTGCGTAAAGTGTGTGTGTGTGTGTGTGTGTGTGTGTGTGTGTGTGGCCATTTATATATACACACCTATAAACCTATCCATACACATGTACAGTCACTCACGCATCTACAACCGCCAAAAAAGACCCCGGCTAAATAGTTTCTAAATTTTGTTCTGAGTTGAAAAATCTGTAAACATTTGGGTATTTTTATTCTTAACCCCTTCACTGCTGAACCATTTCACCTCTTCGTGCAGCCTCATTGTTCACATTCATAATTGAAACATAAACAATAATGCTGCATTAAGTAATTAAAGTGAAAAAAATATATTTTTTACACAGCGACCCCCCCCCCTTCGTTTTTACACAGTGCCCCCCCCCCCCTTCGTTTTTACACAGTGACCCCCCCCCCTTCGTTTTTACACAGCCCACCCCTGTTTTTTTACACTGCTCCCCCCTGTTTTTTTACACGGCTCCCCCCCTGTTTTTTTACACGGCTCCCCCCTGTTTTTTTTACACGGCTCCCCCCCTGTTTTTTTACACGGCTCCCCCCTGTTTTTTTTACACGGCTCCCCCCCTATTTTTTTTACACGGCTCCCCCCCTGTTTTTTTACACGGCTCCCCCCCCCTGTTTTTTTACACGGGTCCCCCCCTGTTTTTTTACACGGGTCCCCCCCTGTTTTTTTACACGGCTCCCCCCCCCTGTTTTTTTACACGGCTCCCCCCTGTTTTTTTACACGGCCCCCCAGATCGGGAACCGAGCAGCAACACCACAGGACTGGCGTTGAGCGTCTTCCGCAATGGGGAGGGAATCCCCAGGACGCTCCACACAGTTCTGGGGCCTTCAGGATAATGGAAGCACTTGGTGCTCAGCGCACGGTGCCCGCCGCACTGCTAAATGTAATAAAAAACACACTGCGCTCTGTGCTCGACAAGCAAAATATTTCACTCGTAGCAGACAACCAGACTAGTGCATTTTTCAGTGTGTGTTTGTGTGTGACACGAGGTGGCTCATTAATAGGTTTTAAGGCTCCGGCGTGTGATATTTCACTCAGTTTTACACCCTCAAAGCGAGGCACCGTTTTGTGAGCAGGTCGGCATCTCGGGACTCCTCATCCATCTCGTCTTCATCTGTTTTCAGAGAGAGCCTTAAGCGTGGTAATTACCCAGTAGAAAAGGTTAACCGCACCCACCCCAAAACTCATTTTACTCTTAATTGGATTTTCAGCATCTGTTCCTTCACTTCAGGTGATGAGGAACCTTTGATTAGTAGGAGCAAGTCTGCTTTATGAATGTGTTTCTCTCTGTATGGGTCGGTCTATGTGTGCCCTGCTATATTCTTTCTGGCCACCAGCTTCACCCTCCCTCTGCTCCCATTTGTTTCACTTACAATCTAATGGACGGGGAGGGGGGGGGGGTAAACTCACGGGATGCCTGGCTGAGCACTTGGTTAAAGTGCTGTGTTACCTGGACACTTATCCTGTGGGCAGAGTTGTCTTTCCTCTTGTATCATGTTTGTGCTCCCCCATTGTAAAACGCTACGGAATACGCTGCCGCTGTATAAATGCCTGTAACTGTAATGTATGCGTGTCTTTGTGTGTATGTATGTGTCTTTGTGTGTGTGTGTGTGTATATATATATATCTATCTTAGCTTATCTACATATATACATATATTTTTTTTTCCCCTAGAATTGCTGCTTCGCCGCGCGGCTTTAATCCTTAAGAGCATCTGTTGCCAGGCAACCCGCGCAGCTCTCGGCCGCTCAAAGCTCCTGTAAGTCTGCTCTTACACGGCTAATGATTACATGCACCCTATAGCATGACCTCCCCGTCTCTCCTTATATCCTATATACCATCTGCGTCACTGTGACGGAAGATACTGTAGACACCACACTGTCCTTCTTTTTTTGGTGGGTTTTTTTTGACAGATGTAGAAAAAAAAAAAAGGAACTATGGGAAACAAAATTAATTAAAATTAAAAGTACAGGTGTATTCGGTTTCGGCCTAAATGGGAATTCAGCCAAAAATTTCCATTTCAAAATTGGGCTTGGAGGCCTGGCTGAGCCGGTGGTTTGCCGGAGCCTGGAGGCCGGCCGAGCTGCCTGCGACTGCCAGAGGACTGTCACCGCTGGAGCTCAGGACCAAAGGAGGAGGATGTAGGTGAGTATGTATGGTGCAACCAATCAGCCATGAGGACCTGGAGGCCCGGCCGAGCAAGCTGCTCAGCTGAGCCTTGAAGGCTCAGACGAGCCCCCGCCTTGAAGGCCCATCTGAGCTGGGGGCTCACCTGAGCTTGGAGGCCGGCCGAGCAGCTTGCTCGGCCGGCCTTCGGGATCAGGCGAGTCCCCGGCCACCAGGCCCAGGTTCTCATGTCTGATTTTCAGCATCGGTTTTCTGCCGATCCGATCCTGGATTTTCAGTTTCGGCCATAAAATTTCGTTTCGGTGCACCCCTAGTATGTGAGGCTGTAATGTTGGCTTGTGTCTGGTATGTGAGGCTGTAATGATGGTTTGTGTATGGTATGTGAGGCTGTAATGATGGCTTGTGTCTGGTATGTGAGGCTGTAATGTTGGTTTGTGTCTGGTATGTGAGGCTGTAATGTTGGTTTGTGTCTGGTATGTGAGGCTGTAATGTTGGTTTGTGTCTGGTATGTGAGGCTGTAATGTTGGTTTGTGTATGGTATGTGAGGCTGTAATGTTGGCTTGTGTCTGGTATGTGAGGCTGTAATGTTGGTTTGTGTCTGGTATGTGAGGCTGTAATGTTGGTTTGTGTATGGTATGTGAGGCTGTAATGTTGGCTTGTGTCTGGTATGTGAGGCTGTAATGTTGGCTTGTGTCTGGTATGTGAGGCTGTAATGTTGGTTTGTGTATGGTATGTGAGGCTGTAATGTTGGCTTGTGTCTGGTATGTGAGGCTGTAATGTTGGCTTGTGTCTGGTATGTGAGGCTGTAATGTTGGTTTGTGTCTGGTATGTGAGGCTGTAATGTTGGCTTGTGTCTGTTATGTGAGGCTGTAATGTTGGCTTGTGTCTGGTATGTGAGGCTGTAATGTTGGTTTGTGTATGGTATGTGAGGCTGTAATGTTGGTTTGTGTCTGGTATGTGAGGCTGTAATGTTGGTTTGTGTCTGGTATGTGAGGCTGTAATGTTGTTTGTGTATGGTATGTGAGGCTGTAATGTTGGTTTGTGTCTGGTATGTGAGGCTGTAATGTTGGTTTGTGTATGGTATGTGATGCTGTAATGTTGGCTTGTGTATGGTATGTGAGGCTGTAATGTTGGTTTGTGTCTGGTATGTGAGGCTGTAATGTTGGTTTGTGTCTGGTATGTGAGGCTGTAATGTTGGTTTGTGTATGGTATGTGAGGCTGTAATGTTGGTTTGTGTCTGGTATGTGAGGCTGTAATGTTGGTTTGTGTATGGTATGTGATGCTGTAATGTTGGCTTGTGTCTGGTATGTGAGGCTGTAATGTTGGCTTGTGTCTGGTATGTGAGGCTGTAATGTTGGTTTGTGTCTGGTATGTGAGGCTGTAATGTTGGCTTGTGTATGGTATGTGAGGCTGTAATGTTGGCTTGTGTCTGGTATGTGAGGCTGTAATGTTGGTTTGTGTCTGGTATGTGAGGCTGTAATGTTGGCTTGTGTATGGTATGTGAGGCTGTAATGTTGGCTTGTGTATGGTATGTGAGGCTGTAATGTTGGTTTGTGTATGGTATGTGAGGCTGTAATGTTGGCTTGTGTCTGTTATGTGAGGCTGTAATGTTGGCTTGTGTCTGTTATGTGAGGCTGTAATGTTGGCTTGTGTCTGGTATGTGATGCTGAAGGCTGCACAGGAGAACACTGCTGGAATGCGGGTCTGTAAGGGATACACCGGTTAACCCATATGGAATGTGGGGCTTTAAGGGCTTCACGGATTATGAGCCGGTATCTGAAGGTGATAATGGGAGGAATGTAGCTTTTAAAGCTGCACAGGTAAATATGTGTGGAATGCAGACACGCAGGGGAACTGCCTGCATACAGTAACATTGCTCATATTAATTGTGTACATTATAGGTTAATGAGTCGTGTGGTTTGGGGCAGCAAAGATGATTGCAATAAATCAAGGTTTTATGGATTGAGAGAAATGCAGGGTTTTATAGGTGGTGTGTGGCGCCTAATGGGGGCAGTGAAGAGGTGTAGGTGGTGTGTGGCGCCTAATGGGGGGGGCAGTGGAGATGTGTAGGTGGTGTGTGGCGCCTAATGGGGGGGCAGTGGAGATGTGTAGGTGGTGTGTGGCACCTTTTAGGGGCAGTGGAGGTGTATAGGTGGTGTGTAGCGCCTAACGGGGGCAGTGGAGATGTGTAGGTGGTGTGTAGCGCCTAATGGGGGCAGTGGAGATGTGTAGGTGGTGTGTAGTGCCTAATAGGGGGGGGGCAGTTGAGTTGTACATGGGCGGTTTGTGGTGCCTAGGGGGCTGTTAATGGGGAATAGATGTACGCAGAACCTTTTTATCCTGCAGTTAAATGAAGGGAATACTTTGTGCGGAGTGGTAAGTATAGAGTTAATAGGAGTGGAATTCACGGCATTCAGAACGGGTGGAATGCGGGATAGCGGAGCTGATCAGGTATCTACCGGTGGAATGCGGATGTTTTGCACTGAGCAGGACCCAAGAAGAATGTTTTGCGTCCAGTTCCTTTCATTTGAAATCTCCAGCTCGGGGTCACTTGTATTTTGGGGGGGGACGGGCGCAGACCAGGCTGTGCGTGGATTTTATAGATGCGGTCGGGGCCATTTATGTAAAAACAAAAGTCCTTTAGACGAGGGCAAAATAATCCTCTTTACATCCAGCACCTTCGGGTGACTTTACCCCTGGGTTACTGCGGGGATTTCCGCCCCCTGTGCGGAATGAGGAACAGGACAGGGACACAGCAGGGTTACTATGGAAACAGTGCCACCTCCTGGTTGCTTCCAAAAAGGACTCCAACCCTGGTCCTCAGGTCCCCCTAACAGGACAGGTTTTAAGGATCACCTTGGGGAAAAGCAGACTGAATCCTGCAATCACTGAGCATCAAATCCTATCGCCTGTGCTTCACATATCCTGCAAACCTGGCCTGTTAGGGGGGTACAGGAGGAGCTGGGATGGGAAGCACAGCTCTGCAGAGTCAAACTAGAAGGACGCAACGGATAAATAGGTCAAGAGCTGCCGACCGGTGGCTCGAAGAAAGCCCGCGGATTATATGGATTACGCTAATATGGCTCGTGCGACAGGTTGAAAAGCCTCTGCACGAATTCCGGCGGGAAGGGAGATCCCCGGACGTTCCACAGCTACAACACCCATGATGCTTAGCCAGGCGTTAGGTTTGTAAGCCATCAAGGAAGCTGGAACTCTGCGTTGGCTTGGCGGTCAACCTCTTGGCTCGGCTATGTCACTGCAGTCAGCCCGCTCGCGCATGCTTATGCACCGTAGTCAGGTTGGATATTGACACGCTTTCCACCAATCCGATCGCTCGGTGAATAACCTCGTCTATATATTAATACAGACTATTTACAGTGAGGGTTTATGGGGTAATGAAGGGGGGGGGCATAAAAATACGTTTTGCTTGAAACTGTGATTTCTCAAGCCGTGGAGCTTGGATTTTGAGAGACCATGTCACCTAAATGGTGCTTTCCCAGTCACTAGCATGTACGTTGGGCTATTCGATCGATCAGGCTGACTGGCATGTTAAAGGGGCACTACCAGTACCATTTTCTTTATTTTTCCTTTTTTCACGCAATTAATTCAAAGTTAGGTTTTTATCTCTTGTTGCATCATGGGAAAAATGCACAAAATGGAAACCTTTTCCCAAAATCTTTGCTTTGTGGCTCTTGTTTAACAGTTAATGAGGTAACTGAGGGAAGGTTTTGAAAAGGCTGCAGGAGGTCTATTGTTTTTCAGAATACCAGAGAGAAGAGCTGGCAGCTGGATGAGATAAAACAAGGGATCTTAAAAGTCTTCTAGTCTACCCTCTGGTAATGTCCTTTGAATACATCCCACACAATACAATGATGTGAGTCAGTGACTGACCCATTCACTCCATTCTATGACCAAAGCCACACAGTGAGGAGCAAGTGATGGAAAGATACAACACAAAATATCACACAATGGATGCACCCAGTGACACATACAGAGGAAAATATTTTCTTAACTAAACATACAAGCGAAAAACAAAACACGTAAGATTTATTTATTTGCAAAGTGTTTTAGCAGGAAGGATACATTGAGATTTCTCTCGTTTCAGTATGTCCTGGGTTCAAGAACATTGAATTGTTACAGAAATACAAAGTAATAAAATGCAAGATATTAAAAACACAAATATACAGATTAACCCAGAAAATAACTATGTAGGAAATAAAGTAACTATGTTACATGTTTACAGGTGCATTCTGTATATAGTCACTGTGTTACATGTTTACAGGTGCATTCTGTATATAGTCACTGTGTTACATGTTTCAGGTGCATTCTGTATATAGATAAAAAGCGAAACCATACGGCGCATCCAAATCAATTAATAAGTTAATAGGCGTATAAAATATGCTGGAGGGAGGAAGTGATTAATACCATTAAAAGTGTCTTATAAAACATCATTTAAAATGCATAAGATAAAATCCAGGATCAAAGTCCAATGTGCAAAAAAGTGCTCGAGTGTATAACAGTTCAATACTCAAAGTAATGATAAGGGAAGATGTGTCGATCTTCTCCAAAGTACTGGTGTCGAATTCTTTTATTCGTCAGTGTCCCTCAAAGAAAACACATCATAGAAAAATGATAGTGCAGATGGTTAGTGCAAAATTGATCAAATTAATAAAGCCAAAATTTAGACCACTCACATTTGTGGGAGCCTACAGAATCCCGGCTCAAGGAAGAAGAGCTTGCGGCCAAATATAGGGTGACACTTCTCTTCTTTCTGCCCGTAATGGATGCGATTCTAGAGCCCCACAGTATCAGGCTCAATGGGTATGACTTTGGGCTCTCTTAAAAGGTGGAGACCCAGACCGTTTTCTCGGCGGCAGTTGATCCATGTAACCAAGGAAAAATCAGAGAAAAAATGGCGAATGTGGAATTACAAACCAAAATATTTATTTGGAACAAATAGTAAAAAGGTAGGACAAGGTCTACCGAGACGCGTTTCGGCTTAAAAAAGCTTTCTCAGTCGGTATAAGAACTTAATAATGTCCATAAAAAAAGTGTAAAATTTTATGGACATTATTAAGTTCTTATACCGACTGAGAAAGGCTTTTTTAAGGCGAAACGCGTCTCGGTAGACCTTGTCCTACCTTTTTACTATTTATTCCAAATAAATATTTTGGTTTGTAATTCCACATTCGCCATTTTTTCTCTGATTTTTCCTTGGATACATGGATCAACTGCCGCCGAGATAACGGTCTGGGTCTCCACCTTTAAGAGAGCCCAAAGTCATACCCATTGAGCCTGATACTGTGGGGCTCTAGAATCGCATCCATTACGGACAGAAAGAAAGAAGAAGAGAAGTCACCTATATTTGGCCGCAAGCTCTTCTTCCTTGAGCCGGGATTCTGTAGGCTCCCACAAATGTGAGTGGTCTAAATTTTGGCTTATTAATTTGATCAATTTTGCACTAACCATCTGCACTATCATTTTTCTATGATGTGTTTTCTTTGAGGACACTGACGATAAAAGAATTCGACACCAGTACTTTGGAGAAGATCGACACATCTTCCCTTATCATTACTTTGAGTATTGAACTGTTATACACTCGAGCACTTTTTTGCACATTGGACTTTGATCCTGGATTTTATCTTATGCATTTTAAATGATGTTTTATAAGACACTTTTAATGGTATTAATCACTTCCTCCCTCCAGCATATTTTATACGCCTATTAACTTATTAATTGATTTGGATGCGCCGTATGGTTTCGCTTTTTACCTTTGTCCTTTTTGACACATATTTTGGTTGTTTTATGTGTTCTACCATACTATAGGCAGCATTTGACTATTTATTAGCACCTACTTAGCACTTTAACTGAATATTTAATTAATAGGCGCCCACACTGTATAGTATGTATAGTATATATATATACACACTCTCCAATTCAGCATTCTGTATATAGTCACTGTGTTACATGTTTACAGGTGCATTCTGTATATAGTCACTGTGTTACATGTTTACAGGTGCATTCTGTATATAGTCACTGTGTTACATGTTTACAGGTGCA
This sequence comes from Leptobrachium leishanense, assembly GCA_009667805.1. NCBI lineage: Eukaryota > Metazoa > Chordata > Amphibia > Anura > Megophryidae > Leptobrachium > Leptobrachium leishanense. The sequence goes on from CM019063.1 coordinate 44,119,737, forward strand.
TTCTGTATATAGTCACTATGTTACATGTTTACAGGTGCATTCTGTATATAGTCACTGTGTTACATGTTTACAGGTGCATTCTGTATATAGTCACTATGTTACATGTTTACAGGTGCATTCTGTATATAGTCACTGTGTTACATGTTTACAGGTGCATTCTGTATATAGTCACTGTTACATGTTTACAGGTGCATTCTGTATATAGTCACTATGTTACATGTTTACAGGCGCATTCTGTATATAGTCACTGTGTTACATGTTTACAGGTGCATTCTGTATATAGTCACTATGTTACATGTTTACAGGTGCATTCTGTATATAGTCACTGTGTTTATGTTTACAGGTGCATTCTGTATATAGTCACTGTGTTACATGTTTACAGGTGCATTCTGTATATAGTCACTGTGTTACATGTTTACAGGTGCATTCTGTATATAGTCACTGTTACATGTTTAACAGGTGCATTCTGTATATAGTCACTATGTTCATGTTACAGGCGCATCTGTATATAGTCACTGTGTACATGTTTACAGGTGCATTCTGTATATAGTCACTATGTTACATGTTTACAGGTGCATTCTGTATATAGTCACTGTGTTACATGTTTACAGGTGCATTCTGTATATAGTCACTGTGTTACATGTTTACAGGTGCATTCTGTATATAGTCACTGTGTTCATGTTTACAGGCGCATTCTGTATATAGTCACTGTTACATGTTACAGGTGCATTCTGTATATAGTCACTGTTACATGTTTACAGGTGCATTCTGTATTGAGGTATGTTAATAGAGATCTCTTAAGTGACTTTAGACTGGGGGAAGATTTGATGGCGTCTGGGAGGTTATTCCATAATTGTGGTGCTCTGTAGGAAAATGAGGATCGAGCCACTTTTTGTATTGTGGTATTGCAAGTAAGGTGCTGGTCCTGGATCTGAGGTTATAGGATGAGGGAACTGCTGGGGGGAAGCCTTTTATTCAGGTAGGGTGGCAGCTTCCCAGAAATGCTCTTAAACACCAGGCTGGAAAGGTGAAGGGTGCGTCTAGATTCCAGCTACGGCCAGTTTAGCTCTTTTAACATGTTACAATGGTGGGTCATGTAGTTACATTGTATAACTCACATTGTAGCACAAAGCGACAGAATATCAGCAACATCAAATAAACACAATAAGGGCATTTCATTTATTACATGCAAGTACTTAAAACACATGCTGCTGTTTTTTTTTGTGTTTTATAATGTGTTTCTATTGGTAATGCACAAGTTACTGTTAGAAGTTTTCTAAAGCGCTAACAAGTTCTGTAGCGCTGTGCAATGGGTGAGACAGAATAACAAACATTCAAGATAAACACACAGAATAGTAGGAGAGCGATCTAGTTACAGCTTATTTAAGAGGTAGCGCCTCTTTAAACTCTTCAGAATGTCGGCGGTGCTCGGGGTTCACCCTGCTCGTCTCTTCCCTAGTACAGTCTCCAGACATCGAGTAACAGAGCCCTATGCCAATAATCTGGTTAACACTGCCAGGTGTTTCCACAGATTCCAAATCATCTCTCTGTAGTTTTTCCGTTGTCCCCGTCTGTGCTGCGTACGTACCCGCACGTCTGCATAGTGAGCTCCGGTTTCACTAGGTTTGCAGCTCTCCGTAAACAACCGGTCGACCAACTTTCCGTACGAGTTGGAGGATGCCTTTTGCAGCGCGAGGTCTGTGTGTTTAAAGGTTGCCATATTAGGTTAGAAAACTAAAAGATTTCTTAAATTCTCTCCACAAATTTATTTATTTATAAAGGATTTTACCAGGAAGGATACATTGAGATTTCTCTCATTTTCAAGTATGTCCTGATAATTTAGAAGCTTAAAGGTGTTTTTGAAACGCCCATATTTATTTATATATTTATAAGTCGGCATAGGATTAACAAGAATGACCAACCTTTCCCGCATTAAACCTCCAGTCGGGCACCAGGCAGGTGTAGCGGTCAGTTATTGGTGGGGTTTGTACCCGTTTACGGATACTATCTTTTAAAAAATGTTTATGATCGGATCAATCTGTCACTCGCCCCACAAACCAAACATCGGAAACGTATACAGTAAGGATTCACCAATACTAGTATCAGTGCGGATACAGTCATTTGCACGAGTACTTTGTGCTCGTGCAAATGCCCCGATACTGCCCCTGATACCCGGAAGCCAGCGCTGGGCCGGCTTGCCGGTGTTCAAGGGGCTGAGGAAGCTGGCTGGATGCTTTAAAAGCATTTGGCCAGCGTTCCCCTCCGGCTGGTAGCGGTAATGAGTTATCTCCTGGGCTTTGGAGGCTGTGATGCTGCCTCCTGCCGAGATCTTGCAGGAGTCTAGTCTGTATATGGGCGTGTGTGTGTGGTCTGAGGTCTGTAAATGGGTGTGTGTGGTCTGAGGTCTGTAAATGGGCATGTGTGGTCGGAGGTCTGTATATGGGCGTGTGTGGTCGGAGGTCTGTATATGGGCGTGTGGTCGGAGGTCTGTATATGGGCGTGTGGTCGGAGGTCTGTATATGGGCGTGTGGTCGGAGGTCTGTATATGGGCGTGTGGTCGGAGGTCTGTATATGGGCGTGTGGTCGGAGGTCTGTATATGGGCGTGTGGTCGGAGGTCTGTATATGGGCGTGTGGTCGGAGGTCTGTATATGGGCGTGTGTGTGGTCGGAGGTCTGTATATGGGCGTGTGTGTGGTCGGAGGTCTGTATATGGGCGTGTGTGTGGTCGGAGGTCTGTATATGGCGTGTGTGTGTGGTCGGGGGTCTGTATGTGGGCGTGTGTGTGTGGTCGGAGGTCTGTATGTGGGCGTGTGTGTGTGGTCGGAGGTCTGAATGTGGGCGTGTGTGTGTGGTCGGAGGTCTGAATGTGGGCGGGTGTGTGTGGTCGGAGGTCTGTATGTGGGCGGGTGTGTGGTCGGAGGTCTGTATGTGGGCGGGTGTGTGTGGTCGGAGGTCTGTATGTGGGCGGGTGTGTGTGGTCGGAGGTCTGTATGTGGACGGGTGTGTGTGGTCGGAGGTCTGTATGTGGGCGGGTGTGTGTGGTCGGAGGTCTGTATGTGGGCATAACCTTGTTATGTCAATAAGATTAGTTTAGCATGATCTCCCTGAGGTAAACCCATGTTGTTTCTGATCCTGTAATCTCTGTTTTTAGATGTTCAACAATCCTTTCCTTTAACATGGTTTCCATTAATTTCCCCACTACTGACGTAAGACTAACTGGCCTATAGTTCCCCGATTTCCTCCCTACTACCCTTTTTGTAAATGGGCACAACATTTGCTAATTTCCAGTCTTCTGGGACGACACCCGTTAACAGATCTATTTAACCAATCCTTGTTAACTGTTTTGCTATTACACCACTGAGCTCTTTTAATAACTTGGGTGGATCCCATCAGGCCCCATTGACTTATTTGTCTTTACTTTAGACAGCTGCTGTAGAACCTCCTCCTCTGTAAACTCACATGTAAATGTCTCTTTAGTGTTTCCTCCTAACTGAGGTCCCTTTCCTTCCTTTTCTTCTGCAAAGACTTAACAAAAATATTCATTGAGGCAGTCAGCGAGACTGCACTCGGGGTCTCAAATAAAACCAATAAATCTTTATTTTTCGGCTCATGCAGATCATATATATATATATATTTTATTTTTTTTACAAAAAAATTTAGGAGCCAGAGGTAAAATTTTAGAAGCCTGTTGCCAGGATCCAGCCTTCATTTAAGGTTGCCCCCCCCACCCCCCAAAAATACTGGAATTTTAGTGCTTTCTCGTTCGGTGCGCATTAGCGATTCCCTTTTGCCATCGCTGTGCTGCATTCACTATTCACCACAGGGCCCCCAAAATGCACCGAGCTGCAGAACAAAAAAAAAAAGACAAACTCCGCTATCCTTCTAATAGGTGTTTAAACTAATAAAAATGCATCAAAATGTGTCTAAATAATAAAAAAGGTCCTTTAAAAAAAAAAAAAAAAAAAGACACAAAGCTCTGTTACAGAATAAAAAAATGCCTTAAAAAAAAAAGTTGCGATTCAAAAATTTTGTCTAAAAAAAGTGTTTTTTTAAAAAAAAAAAGACTTTTTGCTGCAAATGCAGACGGTTGAATAAAAAAAATTATATTTTTTTTACATTGAATCCTATGGGATTTGCCTGTTTAAACCTGTTGAACTAAATCACTGAAAATCTGGTTATTTCACTGACATTTCGGTGCAGTTCGACATTCTGTGGATAGATTAACCTTTACTTCTCTAGGGACAATTGCACCTCCACCGACTTGCTTAAAACTGCTCCATATTTCGCTGTCATTTTGCAAGTATTTGGCGAATTGCCAGCTTTCTGAACAGTGAAATTCTGCGTTCGGTACAATTCGGTGGCAAGTTCGCCGCTTACTGAATAACCCTTTTGGAGTTTCCTACAAACATGTTGTTGTATTGAAAGTGATTTTTACAGGGCTCAAAATTTCAAGTCCCAAGCTACTAGCCAGGCCTCATGAGTTACTTGCCACCAGTTGCCCCACCCTCTAAAATTAAGCAGGTCACCCTTTTTTGTTGTCTTTAAGCAGGTTCCCCCCTTTTTATTTCTGTTCATTGGTTTTAGGTCAGGTCCCTCTTTCTTGATTTTAAGCAAGTCACCCATTTTTTTTGTTTTAGGGTAGTTCCCCTTTTTTTATTTTAAGCAGGATCCCCCTTTGATTTTAACTAGGTCCCCCCCCCCAGATACCTACCAGATCGGGGCTCCACTGTCGTCCTCCGCGCTGTTGCCTCCTTTTCTGGTCTGCGTGATGCAATGTCATGTTGGTGGGTCAGGTGACTCGCCCGAGTGTATCTCACAGGTCAGGTGAGAGGGGGCCGCACCAATGTAGCGTGCTGGTCCCAAACTCGTGTTACGAGTGTGGGAGGCACGCTGCAGCGCCGACGATCAGACTGCTCCAGATTCGGACTGTGAGAGTCGGATATCGAAGCTGTCAAAATAATAAGGCGGCAACCCACTACCAACCCGGAAGTCAACGGGTCAGTTCGCCACACTCGCCCTCATTTAATTTCCACTCGCTAAATGCGAGCAGGCGAGTGGAAATTTTGAGGTCTGTCTATAACCTACAGCTCATTTCATGCTCTATATGTGATTATTTTTTCTTCACCGTTACATGTCCTCCTGTTGGGTACTAAACTGTTCTTCGGGGAATGAAGGTTTCACAAACTTTATCAAAATACGTAGGGATTATATGGGTTTGTTAGTCTTGACCTCTTCTGACCCCGTCGTCTTCCTTTGTCTTCCAGCCTAGAAGCACTAATGGAGATCTCCTCTGTGGCGTCGGCGTCCTCCGGAGCTGGAAGCAGCCGTTCCCAGGAAATCGAAGAGCTGGAACGGTTCATTGATAGTTATGTCCTGGAGTACCAAGTACAGGGCCTGCTGACCGACAAACCTGATGGTGAAGTGGAGAGTGAGAAGACCCAATCAACAGTTTCCCAGGTGAGGAACCTTTTTTACGGGAACCTTTTCCGTGTTTAATGACGTGCTCCACTGCACTTGCCTCCTGTTTATCGTCAAGACATCCACCTTGAAGCCAGGTTATGGGTGGTGTTTTATTTCCATGCTTTCTATAGATCAGTCCCAACAAAAGAGTGCGTGCCACCAACGAAAATGAGGCATAAAGAGTTGGAGATCATGCTGAACGAGCTATATCATAAGTGTCCTGCCCTACGGTGAGTCCCCTTGCTCAGGACTCACAAGGTTTTAGCTCAATGACGCCATACAAAGGAGGCTGAACCATACGCAAGCATTCTGCTATCACCCAGAAAGTGCGGCCAGAACTGAAATGCCAGGAAGTCCGCTCTGCATGAAAGATGCAACAAACCCCGACCATCATGTCATGACCCACCATAGCGCAGGCCACTTATACTTTTGCCCGTTATCAGGAACCTCCCAAACCTTATGTTGCCCATTCTCGGGAGCCTCCCGACCTTATGTTGCCCATTCTCAGGAGCCTCACAAACCTTATGTTGCCTGTTCCCAGGAGCCTCCCAAACCTTGTTATGTTGCACGTTCCCAGGAGCCTCCCAAACCTTGTTATGTTGCCCGTTCTCAGGAGCCTCACGAACCTTGTTATGTTGCCCGTTCTCAGGAGCCTCACGAACCTTATGTTGCCTGTTCCCAGGAGCCTCCCAAACCTTGTTATGTTGCACGTTCTCAGGAGCCTCATGAACCTTGTTATGTTGCCCGTTCTCAGGAGCCTCACGAACCTTGTTATGTTGCCCGTTCTCAGGAGCCTCACGAACCTTATGTTGCCTGTTCCCAGGAGCCTCACAAATCCTGTTATGTTGCCCGTTCTCGGGAGCCTCCCAAACCTTGTTATGTTGCCCGTTCTCAGCCTCACGAACCTTGTAATGTTGCCCTTTCTCAGGAGCCTCACGAACCTTGTTATGTTGCCCGTTCCCAGGAGCCTCACAAACCTTGTTATGTTGCTCGTTCTCAGGGCCGTCACATACTTTGCTCACCAACGAAAGCGAGCTCTAAATGCAGGAGCTGTGAATCGAAAAGCCGATAACTGAATCCACTCTCCGTTCTTTGTAACAAAGAGCACAATACAAATAGAGATATAATCTTGCGTTTCCATTCGTTCCCACGTTTTGGCTCTCTTGTTTTTTGTGGGTTTTTTCGTTTTTTTTTTTTACTTTACGGTTACACAGTTGCAAGAAAAAGTATGTGAACCCTTTGGGATTACGTGGAGATTTGCATGAATTGGACATAAAATGTGCTCTGATCTTCATCTAAATCACAACAATTTGAAAAACACAGTCTGCTTAAAATAATACAACACAAACATTATATGTTTTCATGTGTTTATTGAACACAACATGTAAACATTCACAGTGCAGGGTGGAAAAAGTATGTGAACCTTTGGACTTAATAACTGGTTGACCCTCCTTTGGCAGCAATAACCTCAACCAAACGTTTCCTGTAGTTGCAGATCAGACCTGCACAACGATCTGGAGTAATTTTGGACCACTCCTCTTCACAAAACTGTTTCAGTGTAGCAATATTCTTGGGATGTCTGGTGTGAATCGCTCTCTTAAGGTCATGCCACAGCATTTCAATCGGGTTGAGGTCAGGACTCTGACTGGGCCACTCCAGAAGGCGTATTTTGTTTTGTTGAAGCCATTCTTTTGTTCAATTACTTGTATGCTTTAGGTCATTGTCCTGTTGCATCACCCATCCTCTGCGGAGCTTCAGTTGGTGGACAGATGGTCTTACGTTTTCCTGCAAAATGTCTTGTTAAACTCTGGAATTCATTTTTCCATCAATTACAACAATCCGTCCAGGCCCTGAGGCAGCAAAGCAGCCCCAAACCATGATGCTCCCTCCGCCATGTTTTACAGTGGGGATGAGGTTTTGATGTTCGTGTGCTGTGCCTTTTTTTTTCTCCACACGTAGTGTTCTGTGTTTTTTCCAAACAACTCAATTTTGGTTTCATCTGTCCACAGAATATTTTGCCAGTAGTGCTGTGGAACATCCAGGTGCTCTTTTGAAAACTTCAAATGTGCTGCAATATTCTTTTTGGACGGCAATGGCTTCCTCCGTGGTGTCCTCCCATGTACTCCATTCTTGTTTAATGTTTTCCTTATTGTAGATGTGTCAACAAAAATGTTAGCATGTGCCAGAGATTTCTGTAAGTCTTTAGCTGACACTCTAGGATTCTTCTTTACCTCATTAAGCATTCTGCGCTGTGCTCTTGCAGTCCTCTTTACAGGACGACCACGCCTAGGGAGAGTAGCAACAGTGCTGAACTTTCTCCATTTGTAGACAGTCTGTCTTACCGTGGACACATGAACATCAAGGCTTTTGGAGATACTTTTGTAACCCTTTCCAGCTTCGTGCATGTCAACAATTCTTGATCGTAGGTCTTCTGAGAGCTCTTTTCTGCGAGGCATGGTTCACATCAGGCAGTGCTTCTTGAAACCAGTAAACCCAAAACTGGTGTGTGTTTTTAAAGGGCAGGACAGCTTTCAGCAACACATCCAATAATATCACACTGATTGGACTCAAGGTTGGCTCACTCCTGGCTCCAATTAGCTCTTGGAGAAGTCATTAGGCTAGGGATTCACATACTTTTTCCACCCTGCACTGTGAATGTTTACATGTTATGTTCAATAAACACATGAAAACATATAATGTTTGCGTTGTATTATTTTAAGCAGACTGTGTTTTTCAAATTGTTGTGACTTAGATGAAGATCAGAGCACATTTTATGACCAATTCATGCAAAACCCCACGTAATCCCAAAGGGTTCACATACTTTTTCTTGCAACTGTACATGTCACAATGGATAGTAAACGTATCACGCAAAAATGGTAGGTCTCACGGGGCAGCACAACCAATCACAGATATATCGCACAGCGAGGAAAGAACATATTAACAAGACGCCATGGAGGAACGTAGGTGCGACCGTCTCAAGTAACACTGGTCAACAAACAAACTAAAACTTTTTTTCTTTCACAAGAACTAAATTGACTGAATCTATCAGGGCTATTCAGATAAAGGTGAAACCAGGAGAATGGCAGGAGAAGAGAAGAATCTAGACCAAATAGCCGATTTGGAAAGTGAGATAAATGGAAGAATTTTTCTGGTTTGGCTATTTTGACCTAGAATTTTCACTTCTCCGGTCATTCTCCTGACTTTCACCTCTCTCTGAATAACCCTGTGTGTGTCTTTGTCTTGCTGCTGAGTTTAAATATACCTGCAGATTTTCTCCATCGGGCAGAGGTTTCTTGTGGCACACGTTTAAATTGGTTATAGAATTAGTTCTTACGTAACACTGATAAACATACACCTCCTCTTGGCTTACCTAAAAGGTTTTATATGATGATTTTCGGAGTGATCACTTAAGGTCATGAATTGTGGACACTTTGGTACAGGGTACTCTTCACTATGTAACACAGGCCGCATTGCAGGTGGCACAGTGGGATAATTAACCGTATACCTTGCTTTAGATGTGATTCATTTAACCCCTTTGTGACCAGGCGGTTTTACAAAAGTCCATCCAAAAGTGCCCGCTGCTGTTTTTACGTTTCTGCGCGCTGTTTGTGTTTCTGCGCTGTTTGTGTTTCTGCGCTGTTTGTGTTTCTGCGCTGTTTGTGTTTCTGCGCTGTTTGTGTTTCTGCGCTGTTTGTGTTTCTGCGCTGTTTGTGTTTCTGCGCTGTTTGTGTTTCTGCGCTGTTTGTGTTTCTGCGCTGTTTGTGTTTCTGCGCTGTTTGTGTTTCTGCGCTGTTTGTGTTTCTGCGCTGTTTGTGTTTCTGCGCTGTTTGTGTTTCTGCGCTGTTTGTGTTTAGGTCACATTTTGCTCTGACTCTTTTACCCCTTCACTACTTAGCCTTTGCACCTCTGCGCCTGAGCTCATTTTGACTGTTTTATGCTCATCATGTTTAAACGTCTATTGAAGTCCTATTTTATTATACCCCCAGGATTTTTTTTTTTTTTTTGATCAGGCCTTTCCAATGATTCCAAACATGACCCTCTAGCTGCCACTGATCGGAATTTAGGTGTATCTGTAGGATCCCTCTAGCGTCACTTGGCAGCTAGGGAGTTAACTGGCCAGCTGACGTCATCGCACATACGGCGTCAGTGGGTAGGTGGTGACCCAGAGACTTGGCTGACATCCTAGATGTCAGCCACTTCCGAGTGCAAATTGCAATCAGGCACCTAAGGGGTTAAGAGAGGTACCGCTGAAAAGGGCAGACTCTGCCTCTCCAGCGGTACCTTTCTTCTTCTTGTAACTTCGGCTGTTTGGGAGAGAAGGGTATCCAAAGGACCGCTCTTCACTTTCAGGTCCCCCCCCCCCTGCAGTTGCGACGGCAGGGGCCTATAAAAATGCTCTGCAGGCTTCAGGGAACCCATTCCAGTGTTTGAACCCAGCCAGCGAGGGGAGTATGGGGGGGGGGAAGAGGGATAAAGGACCATGATGTACATAGTACATCCTTGGTCCTTAAGGGGAGTTTTCTCCAGGATGTACTATGTACGTCAGTGGTCCTTAAGGGGTTAATGTTAAACAGAAATAGCCATTAGTTGAATGGTCCTTCTGTTCTCTCCAAATCCTAAGAATTGCAAATGGGATTTGTGTACCTTTTTTTTTTTTTTCTAACGCATGATACACAACATATATTTGGGGCCCAGTCACCAGCTCTTCCCCCAAAATAAAGTTCATTACACTTTTTTGCAAGTGAAGTGAAATTTCGCCTCTGAGACTTGAAGGTTACTTCTCCACACACGTAGCGGAAATTGTCCGGATGATTTAGACACTTTCTTGACATATTGAAACTTTTCATAAAAGTAATGAAACATAAAAATGAGAACAACATAAACCACTATGCCTAAAGAGACACAAAATACTCGTGTTGATGGACACACTACAAGTCCAATACTGGCTCTCTGCTTATCCTTAACAATGCACTATCTGAACGTCAATAATCCTACCTAGTGATGACAACCCATTGAACAACATTTGCCAAACAGTACAGGAGAAGATGAGGGCCCTATTCCCGTAGGAACTCACAATCTAGAAGGGTTGGGGTGTGAAACAGGTGGAGAGGACTGTAAGGTGAGAGTGATTGATGGTTGCATCAGTGAGTTGGGTGGTAGGCTTCCCTAAATAGGAACGCTTTAAGGGAGAGAAGTTACGGGAAAGTCTGACAGTACGAGGGAGAGCGTTCCAGAGAGTGGGGGCTGCGCGTGAGAAATCCTGCAGTCTATCATGGGAAGAGGTGATGCGGGGAGAAGCTAGGCGCAGGTCGCTGTTTGACCTTGGGGAGCGGGCTGGGGTGTATTTGGTGATTAGTGAGGACAGGTAGTGGGGAGCTGAGTTAGTGAGGGTTTTGTAGGTAAGGATAAGGATTTTGAACTTAATTCTGCAGTGGATGGGGAGCCAGTGAAGGGACTCGCAGAGGGGAGCGGCAGAGACAGAGCGGCGGGTGAGGTGAATGAGCCTGGCGGAGGCGTTCAGGATGGATTGTAGGGGGGAGAGGCGGGAGAGAGGGAGGCCAGATAAGCGATTATTGCAATAGTCAAATCGGGAGATTACCAGGGCATGGATTAGTTGTTTTGTGGTGACAGCGGTAAGAAATGGCCGAATTCTGGAAATATTACGTAGTTAGTATCGGCAGGAGGAGGAAAGAGACTGGATGTGGGGGATGAAGGAAAGAGCAGAGTCAAGTGTAACTCCAAGGCAGCGAACTTGGTTTGATGGGGAGATGGTGATACCCTCCACCGTGATAGAGAAGTCAGGAGGTGGGGAGGCATTGGAGGGAGGAATTAGTAGGAGCTCAGTCTTTGACATGTTGATCTTTAGGTGGTGGGAGGCCATCCAGGAGGAGATGCCAGATAAACAGTCACTGACTTTTGAAAGGACAGGGGGAGAGAGATCAGGGGTAGAGAGGTAGATCTGAGTGTCCTCAGCATAGAGGTGGTAATTAAAGCCAAAGCTATTAATGATTTTGCCCAGGGAGGAGGTGTAGATGGAAAAGAGCAGAGGACCATGGACAGAGCCTTGAGGTACACCAACTGATAAAGGCAATGAAGAGGAGGAGTTACCAGCAAAGGACACACAGAAGGACCTGTTGGATAGATAGGAGTCAAGCCAAGCGAGTGCAGTGTCAGAGACCAAGAGAGCTGAGTCTGTAGAAGGAGGGGGTGGTCAACAGTGTCAAAAGCAGCCGAGAGGTCAAGCAGGATGAGAATAGAATAGTGGCCGTGTTTTATAGCAGTTAGGAGGTCGTTGGTGACTTTGGGGGCAGTTACAACTTACAAAATTCATAACAAAGAAATGCATATTATAGAAAAAGTGACTGTCACAAACTGTGCCAGAGGGAAAAATTCTGATTACATATTTCAATTCAGGATAAAAAGAAAAAACTGCACTAGAGTAAGTATTTAATTTTCTTGTGAAAAAAAAAAAAAAAAAAAAAATCATGTTGGCCTGTGTAATCTACACAGGGCAAACATCCTGGACTCCTCAAGGAGAAAAAGGGGAGGGAGCAATGGTAAGAGCGAAAGAAGAAAGAAAAAGGTGAGGGAGAGGAGGAGGGAAGATAGAGAAAGAAGGGAAAAAAAGGGGAGGGGGAGGAAAGATAAGTGAGAAAGAAGAAAAGAAAGCAAGAAGACACAGAGGGAGGAAAGATAAGCGAGAAAGAAGAAAAGAAAGGGGAGGGAGAGAAGGCAAGGAGAGGGAGGAGGAAAGATAAGAGGAGGAGGAAAGATGAGCGCAAAAGAAGAAAAGAGAGAGGGAGGAGGAAAGATGAGAGAAAAAGGAGGGAGAGGAGGAGGAAAGATGAGACAGGGAAAAAAGGATGGAGGAGGAAAGATAAGCGAGGGGGAAAAAAAGGAGAGGAAGGAGAAAAGATGAGCGAGAAAGAAAAAAGGAAGAGAAGGTAAGGGGAGGAGGGAAGATAAGAGAAAAAGAGGAAAGATGAGGAAAAAGGGGAGGGAGAGAAAGGGAGGACGACAGATAAGCGAGAAAGAAAAAAAAGGAGAGCGAGGAGGAGGAAAGATGAGAAAAAAGAAAGGGGAAGGGGAGGAGGAAGATGAGAAAGAAAAAGGGGAGGAACGGAAACCAAGGCGAGGAGGAGGGAAGATAGAGGAAGAAAAAAATAAAGGGGGGGGGGATCCGATGGGATGGGAGGTAGTGTTTTAAGCCTTTGACTTACTGACAGTGCTAACAGCTGTAGTTACCATTACATGTGCTCCACGCCAACACACGCTATATAACCATCAACGTCGCCAGTCCTTTTGTATTTACCATTTAAGTCACGCCAACCCTCGTGCCATGTTACTTTTTGTCGTGTTTTTTCCAATACTTCTCGCTGTTGACGCGAGCTCTACCTGTATCTCTTGCAGTGGGCAGTAGAATGTACAGACCATACAGACCAGTTGGATGTCACCAAAATCTCACCTAAGAGAGGGATGCCCTACGATCACAGTCAAACGCAGGTAACGTCTTAAAGATATCTTTTTTACTCCTATCGGTAAAGAGCCAATACCACCAAAATGTCCTCCTTGTGTTTATTTGATGTTGCTGATATTTTACATGTGCGTGAATGAGTCAGTCACCAACTCACATCATAGTATTGTGTGGGATGTATTCAAAGGACATCGCCAGGGGGTAGGAGTCTTTTAAGTGCCCTGTCTTATTTCATTCAGCTGCCAGCTCTTATCTCAGTTAGCCTTTAGAACAATAGCCCCCTGCTGCCTTATCTAAACATTCCTTCCGCCACCTCCAAGAAAAATAAGTCATTGTATTTGACAAGATCAGTTGGTCAAAAGAAGAAACTGTTACCTAAAAATGGACCCCAACCCTAACCCCAATACGAACCCTAACCCCAGCACCAACTTTCCACCTTCCTGGCCCAGTAAAGTGTTCATAGTGTGAGAACGATCTGATCCAAACTATATAATCTGAAAATACAAGTGGAATCGCGGAATGTTTGTATGGCGCACCAGGTTCCATTTGGCCTTGGTGTGGCCCCTGTCCGATCAGAGCCTCGAGCCCCGGCCTAGCTTGGCCAGGAAACCTCAGATTCCAAAACTCTTTATGGAAGAACTTCAAGAGCCGCTCGGCCAGATGCTAGAATTCATTCTTTGTGCCCAGCCCGTAACGAGCGACGCGTTTCAGGGGAGGATCTGGCGACGTATGGTAAGAATCCTCCCATTCCAGACGGCACACTTCTGCCCCGCAACTGAAAACCTATACTTCACGGACATTAAATACACACAGACAAGATCCTAAAACTCCAGCACAGAGTCCGTTGCAGGGGTCAACGACCTCGTCCCTCCAGGAGTTTTAAAACCTTGTATCCTTCCTGCTAAATCACTTTATAAATTACAGGATGAACGGATGGTGATTATTGATATCGTGACAGACGGTTAAAGATTTGGTAGTCCTCCGGAGGTATTTATTGGCCGTGCTGATAGGCGTCCTCGAGATGGTTATACAGCCCCGTGGTTCTCGATCGGTTGGGTTGAAAATGGACTTTTTGCTCATGGATCTTTCATGTTGATGCATCGTCCTGCCGCTACATAGATCTCTGTGTACGGACGTCTTGTAAGTGTGGATAGGGTGTGAGTAACGGCCACAACCTGTTCGTTATTGGTTTAACCTTTGGCCATCCGGCATCAAAGCAAAGCCTCCCGATCAGGGCATCACAGCCAGACTGCGAAGAGCCACCAAAGTCAGACCGTGCTTTGCATGTGGGAGCAGGATCGGCACGAACCGCAGGAAAAAGAACAGGACTTTGCCAGATCAGCAGGGGCCGAAAGTACGCATTCACCCCAAAAATCACAGCTAGTTATGACCGGAGAGTCTCCCGGAAAGCCCTCTGGACATGGTGGGAATGTATACAGTGACGATGTTGGGTGCGACAGCTGAGAATGGCTCCATCTAAAACAACCGACATCAAAGGGAACAATTCAGATACTTATGAACCTCTGAAGAAAGGAAAGGGGGTTTATCTGCCGCAGCCGCGCAACATAATATCCAGCATCGTGTGAAAAACAGCCGCGGCCGACCTATGACTGGACACACACACACTTTGTAATTATGCACTTCCCTAATTATATCATCCGAAATACAAGCAGAAGCTGTAGCCATAATAAAATGACATTTATTTATAAAGCGCCAACATATTCTGCAGTGCAGTACAATAAAAATACAAGCGGTGGCCCTAAAAGCAGAAACTGTAATACGGTAAAGAGATATTATTTTTTTTTTTTTTTTTAATCCGGATAAGTAGATCATCGTCCTGGACAAGTAGATCAGACACCACTTTAGCCCGTTGGACAAGTCGATTTATATTTTTTATTTTTTTATATATAATTTTTTCACCCCTGGTTTAGTTACGGTGTTGATTCTGTCTACCTGGATTTGCCAAAGAGCACTGGCCTAGTAATGTCCTTTTTTTTTTTTTTTTTTTCTGAGCACCACCATAAATGTTTTTATCTGAGGAGAACATTATCTCTGCTGATACAAAAATTCAGTTTTTCGAGCGTGTCTCTCAACTACATGTCCCATGATGCTTTGCCAGGCATATGTGCAACCAAGTATCATGGCACATGTAGGGCCCTTTTACAATCTTCGTGCAAAAACGCTCGCGCTGCATGTGAATTTGTGCGTGAAGCGTCAAACGTTAACGTGCGTAAATCAACGCTGGTATTACAATCCTCGCGCATTTTTTCATCCGTCAAAAAAAATAACGAGCGTAAAACGGACACGCAAAGACGTGCGCACAGTAACGTTGTGCGCAGAAATCAGTGTGCGGACTTTTTTTTCACTCCATTCAGCCAATCTGAATTAAGAACCACAATTATCTCATGTTAAGTTTTATAGCGCCTGTCAAAGTCAATCTGCGCATATATGCTGCATCAATAAAAAAAACACGCACAACTTCTCCATTTTATTGGTTTGGGTATGTGTAGAATGTGTAACTATACTTTGCTGCATATTTTTTTTTGGGCTGGTGTATTTGGTTTCGGCAGGTTGATAGAATTTGACATTAACACGTTAACGTTTGCGTGAAGAATGTAATAGGGCCTGTAGTTTTGAAACACCTGGGACACCAATTTTCGGCATCCTTTCCGTAGGAGCTGCTATAAAGGCTGTCAAAGGAGGGTTCAGCTTTCAGGCTAGGGTCAGACTAACGCATTTTTCACGTTGTCCGTGAAAAAGTGCGTTCGAACGAATGGACGTATTTTTTCACGGAATACGCGATAGCGGTCATACGATGCGCAGTTCCATCCGTGATTTTGTACGGATCATCAATAAAACACTTTTTGCGTCTGGACGTTATGTTGGCCGGACATTAGCAGCGTCTGACGTCTCCTAATCACGCACACACGCCGCTAGCGGACGCAGCGCACTCTGTACGTCAGTACTAGTGGTTTCACGTTCTCGAAAAAATGCGTTTGTTTGCCGCTTGCGTTGCGCGGCCGCACTTTTGTGCGACCGTACTTCGTATATTGGCCGTCATTGCCCGGCATCTGCTGCTAGCACGGCCGTGATTAAGTGCGGCTGCACGCGCGTTCGCACTGCCTCAGTCTGACCCTAGCCTCAAAGGTGACATTGTAGTTGTAACCCACCATTGTCCTTTTCTGGCTTTGATGTCTAGTGGGGAGCAGCGAATACTGCAGTTTAATACAAACCTCTCCTCCCTCGCAGCATGAAAGGTCTGTGCGTCTGATAGTCATAGGTCTCAGAAAGCTGTGTGTGAGATGTACAGTGGCAAGAAAAAGTATGTGAACCCTTTGGGATTACGTGGAGTTTTGCATGAATTGGTCATAAAATGTGCTCTGATCTTCATCTACAGTTGTGTTCAAAATTATTCAACCCCCACTGAAATTGAGTGTTTTGGCCAGTTTGACATTGATTTTGATCATTCAGTCATCTTGCTTACAATTAAATCAAAGAGGCACGTGTAGGTCAGACAAATATAACATAACATTTATAATGAAATGACCACAAATGTCTTTTCTGTGCTCACATCATTATCAGTTTTATTCAACCCCCAAGTGACATTCAATCTTAGTACTTAGTACAACATCCTTTTACAGTTATAACAGCTTTTAAACGTGAAGCATAGCTTGACACAAGTGTCTTGCAGCGATCTACAGGTATCTTCGCCCATTCGTCATGGGCAAAAGCCTCCAGTTCAGTCACATTCTTAGGCTTGCGCACTGCAACTGCTTTCTTTAAGTCCCACCAGAGGTTCTCAATCGGATTTAAGTCAGGTGACTGCGATGGCCACTCCAAAATGTTCCAGCCTTTAATCTGCAACCATGCTCTAGTGGACTTGGAGATATGCTTGGGATCATTGTCCTGTTGAAAGGTCCAACGTCTCCCAAGCCACAGGTTTGTGACGGACTGCATCACATTGTCATCCAATATCTCCTGGTACTGAAGAGAATTCATGGTACCTTGCACATGCTGAAGCTTCCCTGTACCTGCAGAAGCAAAACAGCCCCAAAGCATGATTGACCCCCCGCCATGCTTCACAGTAGGCAAGGTGTTCTTTTCTTCATAGGCCTTGTTCTTCCTCCTCCAAACATAGCGTTGATCCATGGGCCCAAACAGTTCTAATTTTGTTTCATCAGTCCACAGAACACTATCCCAAAACTTCTGTGGTTTGTCCACATGACTTTTGGCATACTGCAGTCGACTCTTCTTATTCTTTGGAGACAGCAAGGGGGTGCGCCTGGGAGTTCTGGCATGGAGGCCTTCATTACGCAGTGTGCGCCGTATTGTCTGAGCTGAAACTTCAGTACCCACATCTGACAAATCTTTTCTCAGTTTCTCAGCAGTCACACGGGGACTTTTCTCCACTCTACGCTTCAGGTAGCGCACAGCAGTCGAAGTCAGCATCTTCTTTCTGCCACGACCAGGTAGCGTTTCAACAGTGCCCTTTGCCTTGAATTTGCAAATGATGCTTCCTATGGTGTCTCTTGGTATGTTTAACATCTTTGCAATCTTCTTATAGCCATTGCCCTTCCTGTGAAGAGTAATCACCTCTTCTCTTGTCTTCCTGGACCATTCTCTTGACTTCACCATGTTTGTAACCACACCAGTAAATGTCTAGAAGGAGCTGAGTATCAGTCATTTTAAAGCTGCCTAATTGGTGCTTATTATGCTTTATTGCTGCTCCGTGACATCCACAGGTGTTTTCAATACCTGATTGAAAACACTTGAATGAACCTCTGTTCTTCAGAGTGGTAGTCTTTTTAAGGGGTTAAATAATTGTGTCAATGAAGAATTCACAAAAGAAACATTTACTACTGTATTACAAAACCAATTGATGTCATTTTAGTTGCATATGGTTCTTTAAAAAGTCCTTGTAGGATTTCATTCTGAATACAATTACAAATGTCACTAAATTCCCTAAAACCACCTTTACAGCATTGGGGGTTGAATAATTTTGAACACAACTGTAAGTCACAACAATTTGAAAAACACAGTCTGCTTAAAATAATACAACACAAACCTATGTTTTCGTGTTTTTATTGAACATAACATGTAAACCTTCACAGTGCAGGGTGGAAAAAGTATGTGAACCTTTGGACTTAATAACTGGTTGACCCTCCTTTGGCAGCAATAACCTCAACCAAACGTTTCCTGTAGTTGCAGATCAGACCTGCACAACGATCTGGAGTAATTTTGGACCACTCCTCTTCACAAAACTGTTTCAGTGTAGCAATATTCTTGGGATGTCTGGTGTGAATCGCTCTCTTAAGGTCATGCCACAGCATTTCAATCGGGTTGAGGTCAGGACTCTGACTGGGCCACTCCAGAAGGCGTATTTTGTTTTGTTGAAGCCATTCTTTTGTTGAATTACTTGTATGCTTTGGGTCATTGTCCTCTGCGGAGCTTCAGTTGGCGGACAGATGGTCTTACGTTTTCCTGCAAAATGTCTTGATAAACTCTGGAATTCATTTTTCCATCAATGACAACAATCTGTCCAGGCCCTGAGGCAGCAAATCAGCCCCAAACCATGATGCTCCCTCCACCATGTTTTACAGTGGGGATGAAGTTTTGATGTTGGTGTGCTGTGCCTTTTTTTTCTCCACACATAGTGTTGTGTGTTTTTTCCAAACAACTCAATTTTGGTTTCATCTGTCCACAGAATATTTTGCCAGTAGTGCTGTGGAACATCCAGGTGTTCTTTTGCAAACTTCAAACATGCTGCAATATTCTTTTTGGACAGCAATGGCTTCCTCTATTGTGTCCTCCCATGTACTCCATTCTTGTTTAATGTTTTCCTTATTGTAGATGTGTCAACAAAAATGTTAGCATGTGCCAGAGATTTCTGTAAGTCTTTAGCTGACACTCTAGGATTCTTCTTTACCTCATTAAGCATTCTGCTCTGTGCTCTTGCAGTCATCTTTACAGGACGACCACGTCTAGGGAGAGTAGCAACAGTGCTGAACTTAATCCATGGACACATGGACATCAAGGCTTTTGGAGATACATGATGCTGGAAAGGGTTACAAAAGTAAATCAACAATTCTTGATCGTAGGTCTTCTGAGAGCTCTTTTCTGCGAGGCATGGTTCACATCGGGCAGTGCTTCTTGAAACCAGTAAACCCAAAACTGGTGTGTGTTTTTAAAGGGCAGGGCAGCTTTCAGCAACACATCCAATAATATCACACTGATTGGACTCAAGGTTGGCTCACTCCTGGCTCCAATTAGCTCTCGGAGAAGTCATTAGGCTAGGGGTTCACATACTTTTTCCACCCTGCACTGTGAATGTTTACATGTTATGTTCAATAAACACATGAAAACATATAATGTTTGTGTTGTATTATTTTAAGCAGACTGTGTTTTTCAAATTGTTGTGACTTAGATGAAGATCAGAGCACATTTTATGACCAATTCATGCAAAACTCCACCTAATCCCAAAGGGTTCACATACTTTTTCTTGCGACTGTGTGTATATAATATATATATATATATATATATCTGGGCTCCGTAGTATAGACGAGTTCAGTGACGTAGCGGCACTCCAGGTCCGTTAAGCAAACTTTTATTCTCCCATAAGGAGAATAATATATATATATATATATATGTTTAAACTTGAAAAGTCAATAGAGGACTGAAACATTGAAACTTTTGTAGACACAATAATAGATTATTTTACGAGACTCTCTGGAGTGCGCACCTTCCTGGAGAACAATTTTTAGTTTATTAGATATACACTATATTGCCAAAAGTATTTGCTCGCCTGCCTTGACTCGCATATGAATTTAAGTGACATCCCACTCCTAATCCATAGGGTTCAATATGACGTCGCTCCACCCTTTGCAGCTATAACAGCTTTAACTCTTCTGGGAAGGCTGTCCACAAGGTTTAGGAGTGTGTTTATGGGAATTTTTGACCATTCTTCCAGAAGCGCATTTGTGAGGTCACACACTGATGTTGGACGAGAAGGCCTGGCTCTCAGTCTCCGCTCTAATTCATCCCAAAGGTGTTCTATGGGGCTGAGGTCAGGACTCTGTGCAGGCCAGTCAAGTTCTTCCACACCAGACTCTGTCATCCATGTCTTTATGGACCTTGCTTTGTGCACTGGTGCACAGTCATGTTGGAAGAGGAAGGGGTCAGCTCCAAACTGTTCTCACAAAGTTGGGAGCATGGAATTGTCCAAAATGTCTTGGTATGCTGAAGCATTCAGAGTTCCTTTCACTGGAACTAAGGGGCCAAGCCCAGTTCCTGAAAAACAACCCCACACCATAATCCCCCCTCCACCAAACTTTACACTTGGCACAATGCAGTCAGACAAGTACCGTTCTCCTGGCAACTGCCAAACCCAGACTCGTCCATCAGATTGCCAGATGGAGAAGCGCGCTTCGTCACTCCAGAGAACGCATCTCCACTGCTCTAGAGTCCAGTGGCGGTGTGCTTTACACCACTGCATCCGACGCTTTGCTTTGCACGTGATGTATGGCTTGGATGCAGCTGTGTAAGCTCTCTCTCATGAAGCTCTTCTGCTCACTGTTCTTGAGCTAATCTGAAGGCCACATGAAGTTTGGAGGTCTGTAGCGATTGACTCTGCAGAAAGTTGACCTCTTCGCACTATGCGCCTCAGCATCCGCTGACCCCGCTCCGTCAGTTTACGTGGCCTATCACTTCGTGGCTGAGTTGCTGTCGTTCCCAAACACTTCCACGTTCTTATAATACAGCTGACAGGTGACTGTGGAATATTTAGGAGCGAGGAAATTTCACGACTGGATTTGTTGCACATAGGGATGCACCGATACCGATACTAGTATCGGTATCGGGGCCGATATTGCCGTTTGCACGAGTACTTGTTACTCGTGCAAACAGCCCGATACATCCCGCCGATACCGGAAGCCGGCGCTGGGCCGGCTTGCCGGTATCCGCGGGGCTGGGGAAGCTGGCCGTGTGCATGTAAAGCACGCGGCCAGCGTTCCCCTCCGGCGCGCCAAATACTCACCCTTCCTGAAGTTCCGGTCGCTGGGCAGTGATGCGTTCCCGCGGCCACTGGGCGCTCCTGTGACGCGGCCTCTCGGCTGGAGGCAGCGTCACAGATGCGCCCGGCGGCCACGTGACCGCATCACTGCCCAGCGACCAGAACTTCAGGAAGGGTGAGTATTTGGCGCGCCGGAGGAGAACGCTGGCCGCGTGCTTTACATGCACACGGCCAGCTTCCCCAGCGTTCGAGCTGGGGCAAAATCCATGAGACCTGGGGGCCAATCCATGAGACCTGGGGGCCAATCCATGAGACCTGGGGGCCAATCCATGAGACCTGGGGGCCAATCCATGAGACCTGGGGGCCAATCCATGAGACCTGGGGGCCAATCCATGAGACCTGGGGGCCAATCCATGAGACCTGGGGGCCAATCCATGAGACCTGGGTGCCAATCCATGAGACCTGGGGGCCAATCCATGAGACCTGGGGGCCAATCCATGAGACCTGGGGGCCAATCCATGAGACCTGGGGGCCAATCCATGAGACCTGGGGGCCAATCCATGAGACCTGGGGGCCAATCCATGAGACCTGGGGGCAAACCCATGAGACCTGGGGGCAAACCCATGAGACCTGGGGGCAAACCCATGAGACCTGGGGGCAAATCCATGAGACCTGGGGGCCAATCCATGAGACCTGGGGGCCAATCCATGTGAGCTGCGGTCAATCTCATATAAATTTTTATGAGGTCTGTTCCTATTGCAAAGCGTCACATGACATTAAATAAAAGTATCGGTACTCGGTATCGGTGAGTACTTTTAAAAAGTATCGGTACTTGTACTCGGTCTTAAAAAAGTGGTATCGGTGCATCCCTAGTTGCACAGGTGGCATCCTATCACAGTTCCACTCTGGAATTCACTGAGCTCCTGAGAGCGACCCATTCTCTCACAAATGTTTGTAAAAACAGTCTGCATGTCTAGGTGCTTGATTTTATACACCTGTGGCCATGGAAGTGATTGGAACACCTGATTCTACTTATTTGGATGGGTGAGCAAATACTTTTGGCAATATAGTGTTATATATATCCAGTTGCATGAACCTGATCTCTGCTAAAACCAGAAAAAAAGCAAGTATGGCGTGGCATTGATTTAAGGGTTCTGTGTAAAAACAGACTCAGGATGCAAAAAGGTGAGACGGATGTCATTTGCATATCCTACCCAGAATTCCTTGCTGCATATGGGGAATGTAGCACAGGAGCTCTGGGATGCAGTTCTTTGAATTGCTGGGATGTGTAAATAACTTCTGCAATAATAAACATAAGCATTATAGCGTGGAGGCTTTTATCTCACTTTTTGCCCTCCTCCACAACCCTAGTAAATATACTGTATATACATTTGAGTGGGAAGATAAAAGAAACCTTTTAGTTCGGATGATGTAATTAGGGAACTGCATAATAATTACATCCTGCAATAATTTACACGTGTGTGTGTGTGTGTGCGTCTCTGTCTGTGCATAGGTCGGCCGCGGCTGTTTTTCACACGATGCTGGATATTATGTTGCGCGGCGGCGGCAGATAACCCCCCTTTCCTTTCTTCAGAGGTTCATAAGTATCTGAATTGTTCCCTTTGATGTCGGTTGTTTTAGATGGAGCCATTCTCAGCTGTCGCACCCAACATCGTCACTGTATACATTCCCACCATGTCCAGAGGGTTTTTCGGGAGACTCTCCGGTCATAACTAGCTGTGATTTTTGGGGTGAATGCGTACTTCCGGCCCCTGCTGATCTGGCAAAGTCCTGTTCTTTTTCCTGCGGTTCGTGCCGATCCTGCTCCCACATGCAAAGCACGGTCTGACTTTGGTGGCTCTTCGCAGTCTGGCTGTGATGCCCTGATCGGGAGGCTTTGCTTTGATGCCGGATGGCCAAAAGGTTAAACCAATAACTAACAGGTTGTGGCCGTTACTCACACCCTATCCACACTTACAAGACGTCCGTACACAGAGATCTATGTAGCGGCAGGACGATGCATCAACATGAAAGATCCATGAGCAAAAAGTCCATTTTCAACCCAACCGATCGAGAACCACGGGGCTGTATAACAATCTCGAGGACGCCTATCAGCACGGCCAATAAATACCTCCGGAGGACTACCAAATCTTTAACCGTCCGTCACGATATCAATAATCAACATCCATTCATCCTGTAATTTATTTATAAAGTGTTTTAGCAGGAAGGATACATTGAGATTTCTCTTGTTTTCAGTTTGTCCTGGATTCTGTAACATTTCAATGTTCTTGAATCCAGGACAAAGTATTAAAATGCAAGATATTAAAAACACAAATATACAGATTAACCCAGAAAATAAATATGTAACACAGTGACTAGATTTCCTACATGTTTACAGGTGCATTCTGTATATAGTCACTGTGTTACATGTTTACAGGCGCATTCTGTATATTGTCACTGTGTTACATGTTTACAGGCGCATTCTGTATATAGTCACTGTGTTACATGTTTACAGGTGCATTCTGTATATAGTCACTGTTACATGTTTATAGGCGCATTCTGTATATAGTCACTATGTTACAGGTTTACAGGTGCATTCTGTATATAGTCACTATGTTACATGTTTACAGGTGCATTCCATATTGAGGTATGTTAATAGAGATCTCTTGAGTGACTTAAGACTGGGGGAAGATTTGATGGTGTCTGGGAGGTTATTCCATAATTGCGGTGCTCTGTAGGAAAATGAGGATCGAGCCACTTGCTTTTTGTATTGCGGAATTGCAAGTAAGGTGCCGGTCCTTGATCGGAGGTTATAGGATGAGGGAACTGCTGAGGGAAGCAATCTATTCATGTAGGGTGGTAGCTTCCCAGAAAAGATCTTAACTTCCCTGGTGCTATTCCCGAGTGTGACTCGGGGTTAAATTTCACTACCGCGAACGGTAACCCGTGCCACACTCGGGCTGGATGCATACTCACCACCTCCTGGCTCCCTGGCTGTCCCCCGCAGTGTGATCGCGGCGAGTTGCTTCCTGGTAAGGCTCCCTGCGAGTCACACGATGCAGGGGGCGGGACCAGGCAGCGAACTTAGAAAAAAATTATAATATGCTGTATAATCCAATGTGCAATGTTTATGAATGACCACTAGGTGGAACTACAGGATAAGAAACAAATACATGGTCTCATCCTTGTTTTCAGACAGATTTCAGTGTTTTTTGTTGTATTTTATTGAATATCATTTGCATTAATTTGGATAATTATTTTTAGGGATAATAAATTATTATGTCGTGTTTCAAACTTTATCAGACTCGGTGTATTTACGATTTTTATATTTATTTATAAAGGATTTTACCAGTAAGGATTCTTGATTACACGGATTTCAGTGCGTGATTCCTAATTATTACAGGCTAACTATGTACAAAACACGTTTCCTTTTAAAAAAAAATTACGCTTTTAGACACGAAATTTTGATAAAATTACACCGCCAGGGAGGTTATACACCAGGTTGGAAAGGTGAAGGGTGTGTCTGGATTCCAGTGATGGCCAGTTTTGCTCTTTTAACATGTCACAATGGTGTGTCATGCAGTTACATTGTAGCACAAAGCGGCAGAATGAGTTATGTGACTCCTCTTTCTTACTGATTAGCATAGAATTGGAATCAATTGGGTGCTATTTGCTAACAGGTTAAGCTTGTCCACGCCTTGCTGGGGGAGGTGTTCTTAGGTGACTACAAAGCTTGGGGATATTAGCTTGTCTAATTGAGCTTGTAAAGCCTTCTAAGTGCAAGTCTTCAAAGTGAGCACTTAGAGATCTTCTGGAGATACTCTGGAGGTAGTCTGAGGTTAGACAGGAGGTAGAAAACCTACAAAAAGGTAAGATTTGCTGGTTTTAAATCCATTCTTTTATAATGGCAGGCTTGGTCCAGTGTAAGAGCTGTCATGCATTTGTTTTTAGATCCAATTTTTGGAGGTTTGGAGTGTGCCTGATATGTAGGCAGCTCTCTTTATTGCAGTAGGAAATTGCCTGTTTGAAGTCTGAGATTTGTAAATTATCTGTTAGACAAACTCAGGCTATGACTGTTACAAAGCCACTGCCACAGAGGCCTCCTAGGAGCGGCAGATGGACTACTGTAGGATCCGGTAGACTTAGAGTTGTGGATAGAAGGCATGTCCCACAGTCTGTGGCTCTTGTTAATTCTTTTGAGGCACTTTCAGAGTGTAGTGGTGAGACGGATGTAGGCTCAGACACCATAGTTGAGGAACCACCATCCCCTATGCCTAAGGTATGCAGGACTGCAACCAAGGACAAAAAGGAAAAGTTGGGACTTCATAGAATCACCCAGCAACAATTGCCTTCTATCATAAGAGGTGTTGAGCTGGAGAGTAGTGGTTTGGTGAGATGTCTTCCTGGGGCTACTGCTCGTAGAAACAAGAGACGTATTCTCAATATTGTCAAACAAGCAAAGCAGCAAGGGGAAGTGGACGTTCTAGTCCATCTAGGGATAAATGACTTGGCTAGCAAGAGGTTTCTGAGATTAAGGAAGATTTTTGTGTTCTTGGAGGTGAAATACAGCAGATTGCGTCCACTGTGATATTCTCTGAAGTTCTGCCGGTGCATAACATTCAGGATAGGCAGATGCGCAATAGGGAATTTAATTTGTGGCTTCGGGAATGGTGTTGGGAGCAAGGATTTGGCTTTGTGTCCCATGATAGCTCTAATTGGAGCAGAAAGGAACTGTATAAAAAAGATGGTTTGCATCTTACTCATAGGGGAACATATGTTCTCAGTGAGAAGTTCAAGGGTTTCACAAAGGAATATTTAAACTAGGAGGGGGAGACTAAAGGGTAAAAAACAATCTGCCCGATTGTCCCCCAAAACTAAATTGGAGGGTGCAAGCAACATGCGGGGTAAAAAATGAGAAGCTCAGAGTCGTGTCTATAAATGCTCGCAGTTTAGTCAATAAAATCAATGAACTGGAGGCAATGATGGCAGCTGAAAAAGTAGATTTAGTGGCGGTTACTGAGACATGGTTCAGTGAGAAAAATAACTGGGACATAACAATACCGGGGTACTCTTTATATAGAAAAGACAAAGAAGGTAGGAAAGGAGGAGGAGTGGCCCTGTATGTGAAAAACAACATAAAAACGAACCAAATAAAAGTGAGCGAGGTGAACATGGTCAGTTTGGGTTACGCTAACATTTGGCAATCATACCGTAGCTCGTGTAGGTGTGATCTATAGACCCCCTGGACAAGTAGAAGAGCTAGATAATCTGCTGTTTGAGGAAATAGCCAAAATGGCAATGAAGGGGGAAGTTATTATCATGGGGATTTTAATCTTCCTGATGTGAACTGGAAAACCAAAACAGCTGAGTGCACCAGGAGTACAAATATTCTAAACTCCCTACTGGGATTATCTCTAACACAAGTAGTTGAGGAGCCGACCCGTAAAGAGGCCATATTGGATTTAATACTCACAAATGGAGGTTTGGTATCAGACGTTGTTGTAGGTGAAAATTTGGGATCTAGTGATCACCAGTTAGTGTGGTTTAATATAAGAACAGGGATGGAGCCGCACCACACAAAAACAAAAGTTTTAGACTTTAAAAAAAAAACAGATTTTTCTAAAATGAGATTTTGTGTGAATGGGTCATTATCAGACTGGAGGAGTTTAAAGGGAGTCCAGGAGGAATGGGATTATTTAAAGGAAGACTTATTGAAGGTCACAGGCAATTGCATTCGGCTTGTTAGCAAAAACAAAAAAGGAAGAAACCTCTGTGGTACTCTGCAGAAGTGGCCAAAATAGTGAAGAACAAAAAGACAGCATTCAATAATTATAAAACAACTCACTGAAGAAGATAGGCAAACCTATAAGATTAGGCAGAAAGAGGCAAAGCAATTTCTAAGAACTTCCAAAGCACACGCAGAAGAGAAAATAGCTCAGTCAGTAAAAAAGGGGGACAAAACATTTTTTAGATACATAAATGAGAAAAAAAAAGTAAAACAAGGATTAGTTAGATTAAAAACAATGGAAGGAAGGTATGTAGAAGAGGATAAAAGTCTCGCTGACTGCCTCAATGAATATTTTTGTTCAGTCTTTGCAGAAGAAATGGAAGGAAAGGGACCTCAGTTAGGAGGAAACACTAACGAGACATTTACATATGAGTTTACAGAGGAGGAGGTTCTACAGCAGTTGTCTAAAGTAAAGACAAATAAGTCAATGGGGCCTGATGGGATCCACCCTAAATTATTAAAAGAGCTCAGTGATGTAATAGCAAAACCGTTAACAGATTTATTTAACCAATCCTTGTTAACGGGAGTCGTCCCAGAAGACTGGAAATTAGCAAATGTTGTGCCCATTTACAAGAAGGATAGTAGGGAGGAATCGGGGAACTATAGGCCAGTTAGTCTTACGTCAGTAGTGGGGAAATTAATGGAAACCATGTTAAAGGAAAGGATTGTTGAACCTCTAAAAACACATAGATTACGGGACCAGAAACAACATGGGTTTACCTCAGGGAGATCATGCCAAACTAATCTTATTGATTTTTTTGATTGGGTAACACAAATAATAGACACAGGTGGTGCAGTAGACCTTGCTTATTTAGATTTCAGTAAGGCTTTTGATACTGTTCCGCATAGAAGGCTTATCAATAAATTGCAATCTTTGAGCTTGGATTCCAATATTGTTGAATGGATGAGTCAGTGGCTGAGTGACAGGCAACAGAGGGTTGTGGTAAATGGAGTTTATTCGGCGCAAGGTCTTGTTACCAGTGGGGTACCTCAGGGGTCAGTACTTGGACCCATTCTATTTAATATTTTTATTAGTGATATTGCAGAAGGTATTAATGGAAAAGTATGTCTTTTTGCTGATGACACAAAGATTTGCAACAGGGTTGACGTTCCTGGAGGGATCAGCCAAATTTACAAATGATTTAGGTAAACTAAAAAAATGGTGGGAGCTGTGGCAATTGAGTTTTAATGTGGATAAGTGCAAGATAATGCACCTGGGACGTAAAAACCCAAGGGCTGAATATAGAATATTTGATACATCTGAGGGTTGGGATTTAGGGGTTATTATTTCAGAGGATCTGAGGGTAAGTAGTCAATGTAATAGAGCAGCAGGAAATGCTGGCAGAATGCTTGGAAATGCTGGCAGAATTCTTGTTTGTGTAGGGAGAGGTATTAGCAATAGGAAAAGGGAAGTGCTCATGCCACTGTACAGAGCACTGGTGAGACCTCACTTGGAGTACTGTGTGCAGTACTGGAGACCGTATCTCCAGAAGGATATAGACCTCTTAGAGAGAGTTCAGAGAAGGGCTACTAAAATGGTGTACGGCTTGAAGGAGAAAAGTTACCAGGAAAGGCTTAATGATCTTAACATGTACAGCTTGGAAGAAAGACGAGACAGAGGAGATATGATAGAAACCTTTAAATACGTAAAGGGAATCCACAAGGTAGAGGAAGGGAGTATATTTAAACGGAAACAAAGTAGCAAAACAAGAGGACATAGTCTTAGATTAGAGGGGCAAAGGTTTAAAAGTAACATCAGGAAGCATTATTTTACTGAGAGGGTGGTGGATACATGGAACAGTCTTCCAGTTGAAGTGGTAGAGGCCAAAACAGTGATTTGAATTTAAGCAAGCATGGGATAGGCATAAGGCTATCCTAAACAAAAGATAAATCCAGGTAACGTATCCATGTAATTGGGCAGACTAGATGGGCCGAAAGGTTCTTATCTGCCGACATTTTTCTATGTTATACAATGTAGTAAGTTTCTGAAGGTGTGTTTGCGGGGCGGCTGCATACACTACATCTCCGTATTCAATAGCTGGCATAAGCATTTGTTGTACAATCTGCTTTCTTACCGCGGGGCTCGGCAGGATTTTTTTCTGTACAGGGCACCTACCTTGGGGTAAAGTTTAGATGAGAGTTTTTTGATGTGGGGTCAAAGGATAGATTTGGGTCTAACCACATACCTAGATATTTGAGAGAAGTGACTGTGGTCAACGTGTCATTTGATTTTTTTGTCCCCACACATAGATGAGGTGTTTGTAATTCATGTAGTTTAGGTGCTTTTACAAAGAGCATCGTTACAGTTTTGTCATTATTAGACAAAGTTTGTAATCTTTGATCCACTTTTTTACCTCTGAATTGTAATTGTAACACAGCGGGCCTGATATACCGACTCGTCTGGTCCTGTGGCCTAAAGTATGTGGGGCAGACGAGTAGACAGTCCAAGAGATGAATTATGTGGGGCATGTCTGGCATTCAAAGTCCTCAACAATGCAACTTGTCTTCCCTACTCCACAGGTTCGTCCCTTCTAGATCTGGGTTTGTAGGTGACCTCCGCCTGTCCTGTTTCAATTCACTCAGCCGACTCTCTCCTCCAAGACTCCCAATGGGTAGCTCCGGTCCTGGATCCTGGGGTGGGGTGAACTACCACGCCTTTTACCAGACTCTCCCCTAACCTTAAGGCCTTCATTAAATGATGATGATAATAATAATAATGTCCACTTGGCTCATACTCAAAGGGACACTCCCAATCGGACATCAGCGCAGGTTACACCACGGTGTCACGTTATGTGGTGAGATCTTGACCGCCAATTATAAAGATCCTCATGGTGTGCCCTGCTGGCCTCAGTGACAGGTGTACAGTTACCCCTTCGTATGATGCGGTTATACTCATACATCGCATCCGGATTGTCCTGCCATTAGTTAATTTTTGGGCTATTGTTATCTTCTATACTACCTTATCGTGTATGTTCCGCAGCAGCAGCAGCTTTCTAAATCGTTACACACACTGACAACTTTGTAATTTTTGCATTTTCTTGATGCCATGAGTGTAGATCCTGCGTTTCAGTCTTTCAGTGCAGTTATTGGAGCCCATCGTGCAATAATAATAGTAATAATATATTTATATATATATATTTTTATTGGTGTAAAATCTTACCTGTACGTCTGACGCTGAGCATCTTGTATACAGTTTTTATCAGATTTGCGTCGCGTCTGACTTTCTCGTTTTTATGCTTCTATGCTCGCACAGACGTGAGGCTGCGACGGCGCTCGCTTGTTATTCAGTTACGATGGAAGGGAACAGTTTTGTCGAACGTAGACAATCATCCAGCCATGCTCTGCCCCATACAGCGTCTGTAATCTATCACGATGGGTTTTGTCTTTTAACCCTTCACTACAAAGTGATGCTCCAAAATACCGCTCTCAGGAACCAGTGTTTGAGAGGGGGGGGGGGCTCGTTTGTATCTTTTTATAACACCGTTAAGAAATATTTTGGAATATTCCCAATGTATCCCTCACTGTAATAACCTATGTGACAGGGAGCTATCACCACCTGCTGGTCAGAAGGAGTTACTGCAGTTCAGGTTTCCGTGCAGGATCATCTAGGGGAGACGTCTTTCGGACACATTCCCAGCTGGGTTTAAAGTGTTACAGCCTCGTGCATCGCGGGCGCGGTGCTGAAACTTTAGGGGGCGCCTTCTAGAGCCCAAATGCAAACGGAATTCATTTGCAACAACCAAATTTAATTCGCAATGACACAGCGTGGCTCCAGATCGTGTTAACATGGTCACGGTAGTGAAGGGGTTAATCACTCTAGTCTGAAGTATAATTGCAATGCATGGCCACGGGTTCCCATGATGGTTGATTAGGCCGGCTGGGCATCATGGGACACGTGGTCTGTAATCCATGAGTGCCATGCTTGCCGATCACTGGTGTGGCTTGTGATGGTCCTGATCTCCCGTTGCTTTCTGGGTCCACTTTATCCGTCTCCACATTTACAAAACCTGCGCTCTGTCTTTATTTTACTCTAACTGCAGTGTGTTTTATTCATCGTATTCACCGTGACGGTTTCTGATCTCCTTTCATAGAATGGAAACCAGGACGGCTCCGTGGACGTGCTGGGCACTCAGATCTGGGCAGCAAGCACCTTAGATTCCTTTGGGTAAGTCCCCGGGCGCGCGACGGCTGACCTTGGCACCGCATAGATTTTAGGACTACATTTCCCACAACTCTCAAGCATTGCGCGGCGTGATGCAGCTCAGAAGCACCAGGGATACAGAGGCCAGTCATCACCATCACAGGGCAGGGGCCCGGCATCCTGATGATGTCATAGCTTGACTGCAATATGGCAACTTTACCCTCACTTTAAAAAATGATTTGAAACTCACCCCCATAAATATTATGGGCTCTATTACATTCTTTGCGCAAAAACGTTCGCACAGCGCGTTAATTTGTGCGAGACGCGTTAAACGTTAACGCGCGTAAATTAACGCTGGTATTACAATCCGAGCGCATTTTTTCATCCGTCAAAAAATAACACGCGCATAAACGCGCACGCATTAACGTCGCGCGCAGAAATCTGTGTGCGGACTGTTTTTTTCACGCGATTCAGCCAATCCGAATTAAGAACCACAATTGTCTCCCGTTCAGTTTTTGCGCCTGTCAAAATCAATCTGAGTATATATGCTGCAGCAACAATAAAAACATGCACAACCTCTCCGTTTTATTGTTTGGGTATGTGTAGAATGTGTAACTAAGCTTTGCTGCGTATTTTTTTTGGGCTGGTGTATTTGGGTTCGGCCAGAACGTTCAGATTTGCCGTTACCACCAGCTTTTCAAAGACGTTAAAATTATGCGCGCGAACGCTGTCCGTTAAAATTTGCGCATAGATTGTGCGCTGGTACGCGCATGGTATTACAAACGCATTTGCGCTCACAATGCTAAGTATAGGACGCGCACAGTACATTATGCTCGCAAAGGGTTCGCACAGGTTCAGCTGCGTTAGACGTTAACGCACATTTTTTGCGCGGACGTTGTAATACGATGTTCTGCGCAAAGGGTTTTGCCCCTCGCGTTAATGTGTTTTTGCGCACGCGTTAAGGTTTCCGTGCAGAATGTAATAGAGCATTGTTTATCTCCGCGCTCAGCATCTATGCCCCCCCCCCCTGTTTTGAAACTGCATCTTCTATGAGGTTTATCCATGCTATTGAATGACTGAGCATCATGGGAGATGTAGTTCTATTTTCGGGAGAAAAAACTTAAGGGTCTATTCGCAAAGCACCGAAATTTCATGTTGTCAAAAACACTGTGAATTCACTACTTGGCAGATAGTCACCGTATTTTGCTGGAATTTGAGTCGCCGAGGTCGTTACGGGACGTCAGAGAAAACCAACGAATTCCACCGACCTGCAAAAAGGAAGTTTCCTACTCTCCTAATAGGAGAATAAATCAATAAATAATAAAAAAGTCATTTAAAAAGGTCTGTTACAAAATCAAGTCTTTTTACAAAAATAAGAAACAAAAATGTCGTCTAATTTTTTTTTAAAAAGTTGTTCTAAAAAATAAAGGTTTTTGCAAATGATAAAAAGAATAAATGGTCTTTTTAATTATTTTTAAAAAAAAAAAAACTATTCCATTTAATGCATTGAAAGTAACCTACGGGATTCGCCTGTTTTAAACCTGTCGCTTTGAAACGTCGAAATCGGGGCATTTTGGTGCAATTCGGCGTTCTATGAATAGAAGACACAGTAGTCTTGGACAGTTTCGGTGCCCCCAAATTGTGGCGCATTGCACCGTATTTCACTGTCCGTCTGCATTTGGCAAATTGACAGCTTGGTGAATTGTCCCGAATTTGCACCGAGTAGAGAAATTCACGCCGGGGGCAATTCGGAGGTTAGTGAATAAACCCCTTTTAGAAATCTGTGCGATCATTTGCTTCGTCTCTCGTGGAATATTCACAGTAATGTCTTGCTTTGTGTTTTTTGTCGTTTTTTTTTTCTGTTTAGTGGTGCCACGTGGGATTTACAACCAGAAAAACTCGACTTCACCCAGTTCCATCGAAAAATACGAAACACCCCCAAGCACCCCCTCCCCCAGATCGACAGAGAAGGGTAAGACGTGACGCCAGGCGGACGCAGTTTGCCCCCAATGCTACCGAATCAGTGTATCATTCTGCATTAAGGACCTTAGTGAAGTGTCTATTACAAAGGCCTCTGCACGTGCTAAATGCTTCAGGGTAATGCTTGGGCCCTATTCCTCGCAGTGTTAACGGGACTCTTGACTCATCCTGACCAATTTAGCTTTTTAAAGTGGTCAGCTTGTGATTGGTGCCCCCCCCCCTCAGCTCCACCCATCTGGCAGAAAAGAGCTGGGTGAAGTGGAGGAGTTTCCTCCCCGCCCAGCTGGGTCCTAATCTAATGCAATCAAACATTGCCCACCAGCAACTGCATGTCCTCTATAGTGCTCTATAGCCAGGTCATTTATTATTATTTTTTTGCTGCTGCCTCTTTCCGTGTTTTCTTTTTTTTTAATCCCAAAGTGGAAATATTCCTGGTGAGGGTATAAATATAAACCCACCAGTCTGTCTCTTGGCTGAGAAGCAGCGTGAGGACATGTAGTTGCTTAAAAAGCAGCTTTTGGTTTCATTAGGTTAGGACCCACCTAACCATCGAAAAGTGCCGTGATGTGGCAGGTGGGCTTAACACTTTAATGGCCATTTAAGTAAAGTAAAAACCTCCTGGTTTGTTTCGCAGGGAGCTATAAGGGTGAGCGCAAATGACAGCCTTTTTTCTTTGGGATTGGGAATTTGCTGAGGCCCTTTGATTATTGATAGAACGGAATCATACGGTGCTGATACATTCCTTGCTGATTGCTGATATAACGGAATCATACGGTGCTGATACATTCCTTGCTGAGTGCTGATATAACGGAATCATACGGTGCTGATATAACGGAATCATACAGTGCTGATATAACGGAATCATACGGTGCTGATATAACGGAATCATACGGTGCTGATATAACAGAATCATACAGTGCTAACGGAATCATACGGTGCTGATACATTCCTTGCTGACTGCTGATGTAACGGAATCATACGGTGCTAACGGAATCATACGGTGCTGATACATTCCTTGCTGAGTGATAATATAATGGAATCATACGGTGCTGATGCATTCCTTGCTGAGTGCTGATATAACGGAATCATACGGTGCTGATACATTCCTTGCCGAGTGATAATATAATGGAATCATACGGTGCTGATGCATTCCTTGCCGAGTGCTGATATAACGGAATCATACGGTGCTGATACATTCCTTGCCGAGTGCTGATATAACGGAATCATACGGTGCTGATACATTCCTTGCTGAGTGCTGATATAACGGAATCATACAGTGCTGATACATTCCTTGCCGAGTGATAATACTGTATAAATATTGTTGTGACGCTGTAATCACTGCTTTATTGTAAAACTGTGACAAATGCTTTTTCTATTCAGATTGATCATTAATCCAATTTTTCGGCTCTCTCTGCTCAGGTTTGGGAAAAGTAAATACCAGGATGGAGAGGAGATCAATCTGAACGACATCGAGAAAGTTCTCCCAGTCTGGCAGGTCAGCGTCGAGCTTCCGTTGTGTTCTTTTAATTTTTGTCATTCTAAAAAAGTATCAAAAAATTCCCTCTGACATTTGGCAAAGTGAGGCGAGTTATTGTGGGGCTTTTCAGAAGAAATATTATCCTCTGAAAAACAGGGGGGGCTTAAGGGGAAATATCATGTATCATCTGAAGCCTAGGATACGCGGTAAAGTGTTCCCTAACGCAACCCTGGCCCTCTGAATGTCTTGGTACTACATTTCCCAGGAGGCTCGGCTAAACCAGTGACTGAGCATCATAGGAGATATATAGTTTGAAAATAGTCCGGGTAGCCATTGTTTGCGGACCCCGGCTCCAATGTGAAGTCCCGTGTCTTTTTAATACAGAGGTTAAGAAGACGCCAGATCTCGCAGAAGGAGACACTTGATTTGTTAAACCATGCTACATGTTTCTATTAAGGGGACGCTACGACCATCCTGACCGCTTAAACTTATTTAAGTGGAAATGATTACAAATAAGGGGAACTCCTCTCCCCTGTAGCCCCCGCAACCATGGCTACCTGGTGAGGGGCTAAATCAGAGGAGGTCTTACACCTCACTAGCTGTGAGTGTGTCTCTGTGTCAGTGTGTGTTTGTGTCTGTTTACTTGTGCCAGTCTCTCTGTGCCTCTGTCTCATTGTCTCTGTGTTTCTCTATCTCTGTGCCCCTGTCTGTGCCCCTGTCTGTGCCCCTGTCTGTGCCCCTGTCTGTGCCCCTGTCTGTGCCCCTGTCTGTGCCCCTGTCTGTGCCTGTCTGTCTGTGCCTGTCTGTCTGTGCCTGTCTGTCTGTGCCTGTCTGTCTGTGCCTGCCGATGTCGGGGTTTATTGTTGAAAAGGGGGAATAGTTGGGTTTTTGGAAATCAGCCACTAAAACAAATGCAATGGGTAATTGTGGAACAAAAACCTGACGCTCGACCTTTCCAGGCGCTCCTATTATTTCCAATGATCTGGCTCCACCTAGTGGACATACAGTGCTAGCACACATCTGCGGTGAATCCCTCTGTGCTACCACTTGGTGCAGTGAAACCGCTTTGAAAACCTTCCTAGTGCGTTGTGTTTGCTGTATTCTGTTATTACTTGATGTGTTTCTGTCCCTGGATATATATATATATATATATTACTGTGTGCGCTGGTGTACTTGTTTTGTGTTTTAAATATTATTGTTACTCCCCAAACTCGTTACCGTCCTGATAAAATCTCGAGACAGAATCCCGAAACGTTCAGCATAAACAGATAAAAACACTTGATCTAGAAAGCTCTCGGGTGGGATATCTCCCTGATGATATACATGGTAGCGGTGTGCGCCGCCCTTAGCGATAGGTGTCTACGCACGATATTGTTTTACAAATCCTAAATAATCACTGTTTCGTTTCCTTTTCATGAAAAGAATGAGAAATCCCCCCCCAAAAAAGCGTAACATTTGGTTTATATTTCCTCTCATCCAAATTATTAGCAGATGTAGACCTGTATTCCAACCCTCTTAACCAGAGCCATAATAATCTGTGGCAGGAATGTCAGTTTCCCGCCCCCCAGATGTTGCCTACAGTTCCCAGAATTCTTTCAAAGCATTATATGGCCGGGAACCATGGGAGTTGTAGTACAGAATCACCTGGGAGGCCGAAGTTTGACAGCCCTGGTCTATGGAGCCGCTATGTTAACACCCAGCATGGAATACAGCCCGCAGGCGGCTCTTCCACTTCCCGCTGACCCGCGCCAGTAGAAGGGAGTGCCGGCAGTCATTACATTGGGACTTTCACTGCTGGACCATTTCACCCCGTGGGCTGAGCTCGTTTTCACTGTTTGGTGCTTATTATGTTTAAACGCGATTTGAAGTCAGGTTTTTTTGTACGACCCAGATTATATATCCTTTTTTTTTTATGGCAGCCTCTGCAGATTCATAATATATCGTTATGTGTATACGTCATGTCCTGCCAGAATACTAGAACAAAATCTTATTATTTTTTTATTTTTAAAAAAAATGCGAGTTTCCATGAAAATTTCAATGTACAGCGTGTAAAATGATTGTGTAAACATTTTATCATCCGAGCCTTTGCGGTTATATATTCTATATGTATGCTTGTTAAAAAAAATTACAAATGGGAGCCAGATACTGTAACTTTCTGAGAAAATACGTGATTTTAGCTACAACTGAAAAACTTTTGTCAACTGTTCATCATTGTTCACGTTATAATTGAAACGTGAACAATAGTCCTGCATTAAAAAGTAAAAAAAGGAATTTTTATTCTTTATTTCTTACACATAACCTGGCCATACTATGGTCTTTCCAATGATACCAAACATGACCTTCTAGCTGCCATCAGTTGTGAGATAGGGGAGTCCAAAGGACCCCCCCTAACTCCACCATAACTATTTCCATGGGCAGCTAGGGTTAACTCCCCAACTGACGTCATTGCACCCATGCACAACTACGGCGGGGGGGTGAGGCTTGAATGGCATCCAAGACGTCAGCCACCTCCAGGAGAAGTCCGTGATACAGTGCTGGATTGCGGGCTGGCACCTAAGGAGGGGAATCACTGGAAAGGTCAGACTGTGACCTTTCCAGTGATGCCTCTTTTTTTTTCTTTTCTTTTTTTTCCCTCTCTAACCTTTACCAATAGGGATGGAGATCCAAAGTACCGCCCCCTACCTTACAGGCACTCTCCCGGCTATAACGGAGCGGGGTGGGGGCACCTGAAACTTACGTCATCATGCGCAGGCGCGATGACATCAGTGTGTTTGGGAGGGTCTAAAGCAGTGTTTCCCAAACCTGTCCTCGGGACCCTGTGCCTCGCCAGGTTTGCAGGATATTGAAGCACAGCACAGGTGATATGATTTGCTGCTCAGTGATTGCAGGATTCAGTCGGCTTTTCCCCAAGGTGATCCTTAAAACCTGGCCTGTTAGAGGGTCCCGAGGACAGGTTTGGGGAAACACCGGTCTAAAGGGACTTCGAGGAAGTCCGATTGTCCCAGGCGAATTGTGTCTCCCGTTTTGCTGCTGACACCCCATGACGTGTGGGGAACGTCCTTGAATAATTGGGCAGGTGTTGCTGACGACCTCCGTCCAATTATTTCATTTTTATTATCTCGGGTGATTTTATGCACCTTCTCTTCGGCTCGGGGACTCCCTAACCCAGAAGTCCCTGAAGCTTTTCTGTGCAACTTGTGCGGAGTATAAACCGCAAACTGGCCAGCGCTATTGGACTTGCGCACTTTACGTATGCAAGTTCTGTAGCGCCTGCGCAGAACAATGCACAGGCTGTCTCGGAGATCGATTGGTCTCTGAGGGTGACGTCAGCATGCTGACCTCACTAGTGACCGATCTGGTGACTGGCAGACGGGGAAATATAAAATCCAGGCTGCTGGTGACCTTGGATGGGATGGAGGAAACTCCTCTACTTCACCCAGCTTTTTTCGCCACAGGTCGGGGGCAAGAAGTGGGGAGACTCTACAAATCCTGACCACCAGCGCTACGGAACTTGTTGGCGCTTTATAAATACTTGTAACTGTAACAAGCTTAAAATGTTCAGGGCACGACAAAGTCACATTCTAGGGCGTTATAAAGTAGTCCTGGTGGCTGAACCCCCGTGTCACCATCTTTTCCTGATCGTTAACACCCTCATGACACTAGTGCATGCGCTCTGGTGTTGTGAACTCTTCTGTAGCTTGAAGGGGGGGGGGCACGTTTTGTACAATTTTGTTATTTTTTTTGTGTAACACAAAACATTTTGTATCCGTATCCTCGTCTCACGCAGGAAATCGCAACGGCCGCCCTGTGTGGAGCGTCTGTTACTGGCCAGAGACCTCAATCGACAGCTCCCGGTGCCACGTGGCCATCTATAGCCATCAAAGAATTCTGGGAATTGTAGTTATCAACTTCTGGGGGGGCCGTGAGACCTTGACAGCCCTGGGATAAAGACCATCCTGCACTGAAATCCCCATTCTGAGCTACAGGGGGCTGGGAGATGACAGATCAGCAAAAGCAAACTCCGCTTCTGCTACCCGATCCAGAGTCCATAGGACTCCATGGAGCCAGGTATGAGCCCACCCAAGCTCTGCGTGATTGGGGTCACACTAGGTTTGTGGAAGGATTCGCAGAGGAATACTGGGAACCATTTGTTCCCCTTGAAAAAAAGGCGTATCTCTGGCGCCACCTAGTGGTGGCTTTTAAATCAAACCAAATAAAATCACACAATGATAAAACATTGCAATTAGTGAACAGATACATATCGTAAAGTCCTTTTGTGTGAAACGAACACGATGTTTGTTACAGTTTTGGTGAATCGGCAGCGTCTCTCCTCCACTCAGTGGTATATCCCAAACCACCAAAGGAAATCAAGTAGACTGTAATGTGGTGGAATCAGCGCTTTCTTCAACTTGTGTCCCCCTTTTTTTTAACCCCCCCCCGTCTCGTGGGCCTTCTTTGCCGTATTTTCATGCGTATCTCCTATAAAACAGAGGTATCATAGTGCAGCATATCAAGGTGGAAGTGTGGCAATGAAAAAAGAAGGGGTACACTCACATTTTTTTGGTGTCTCGGTCAGACACCAGATGTTCTTACAGCCGGCGATATTATCGGGAGCACCGGATCTCCCAGCAGCATTTGATCCCCTCCTCCGCTCCACAGAATCAGGACCAGGGTTAGTTAAAATCAAAGTTTAAGTGAATAAATATACATAGTACAGGAGGAGTAGGGACGCGCCTATTACCCAATGGGGCGGCTGCAACCACCAAATGTATCCAGCCCAGCAACATGTATAAAACATAACAAGAAATAAAGGTGTCATCTGAGTCATCCATTGTGCTTTGTTTCACCTTTTTTTTTTTTTTTTTGGGGGGGGGGGGGTGGGTTGAGAAAGGATTTTACCAGGAAGGATACATTGAGATTTCTCTCGTTTTCAGGTATATCCTGGGTGGAGAGTATGTACCCGTTAGGTGTCTTGCCCAAGGACACTTACTGGAGAGATGCTCTTGCCAGGATCGAACCTGTGTCTCCACTGTCTCTCTCCACAATTGTAGAGCAGTTATGTTACTCCACCTTCACATGGCGTTATAGGAATACGCGCAGATGACACCTTTTATTTCTTAAGTAAATAAATAGATAAAAGTAACAGAAATAACACCAAATCGCGTTTCACCAAAAATATCGCTTCCTCAGTAGGTCTGTGTCACTGGCCAAATTTGAGTTACAGTAGCAGTCCGTTTTTTTCCCGTTGTATCAGCTTGCTGAATGTCCTGGTGTCCGACATTCAGTTTTCTGATTTTTACAGTTTCAGCTCTTTGGGCAATTATGCCCGCAGGGCTAAATCTTTGGGGGCACCTTCTGCAGCCCAAAAGCAAACGAAATTTGCTTTTGGGCTGCAGATCAGCAGATCGAGATATCTCCATATCGGGGCACGGATGGTGCCTTTTGAAACCCAAGATACCTGGTAAAAGCCTTTATTTATAAATATCTCAATATCGGTAGTGAAGGGGTTAAAGTTAACTAAATTTCACCCAGATTCTCTGTTGGCTTTCAATTTACAAGTCCTTACTCTCGGAGGTGTAGAAATAATGATAATAAAGGAAAAACAAGCTGTAAATTGTATTAAAAATGTCGCTATATATGGCACAGAGTGTGTTTTTTTTTTTTTTTTTTGGAGGGTGATCCTTTCCGACCCGTTAGCGATCTAGATGAATATAATTTATATCTCGCACCAAATTGAGGGCTCGTCGTCATGCTGTCATTTTATCCTGTTGCCACTAGGAGGCAGTAAAACCTTATGTTCTGTTGGGCAGATCCTTCGCTTTGGCGTCTCCCCGGTAGAGGCTGCAGAGTCCCGGGATTGGGGAATGTCACATTTTCCACGTTGCAAGGTTCACTATTTTTGGCCTGTGTGAATTCCACTCTGTCTTACCACGTAGAGACAAAGCTCCAGCTTCGCAGTGGACGCGGCTGAGACGTCCGACGCGTTTGATAAGGAGTCCCGTGCCAAGTTATTACAGACATGTTGGAACCAGGATCACCGGAGCATTGCTTTACAAGCCCAGGGCCGCTGCCACATGTCTCACTGTCGGTTCTTGGTCATGAGGATTGATGGCGTGAATCTGGCTTCTCTTATTCTGCATTTATTACAATAAAAAAAAAACGGGAAAAAAATGCATTATCAACAATTATAGCGAAAATTTCCAGCGGTTTTTGTAAAAAATACGGTGCAATTCCCTAATCTTTTCTGCACAATAAGTCCTCTTTTTTTTGGCCAGGATTCCCCTCTTCTCCATTCCAAGACACAGTCTAAGGCTAGGGTCAGACGAAAGCATTTTTCCCCGCGAACGTGAAAAAGTGCGTCCGAACGCATTGACGTATTTTTTCACGGAATGCACAAAAACGGTCAGACGATGCACATTTTCGGGCGTGATTTTGTATGGATCGTCAATAAAACTCTTTTTGCGTCTGGACGTTATGTAGGCTGGACATTAGCAGCGTCTGACATCTCCTAATCACGCAAACACGCCGCTATGCCGCAGCCGCGCACTCAGTACGTCAATACTAGCGGTTCTGCGTTCTCAGAAAAATGCGTTCAAATTCCACTTGCGTTGCACGGCCAGACTTTTGTGCGGCCGTACATCGTATATTGGCCGTCATTGCCCGTCATCTGCTGCTAGTGCGGCCGTAATTATGTGCGCCAGAACGCACGTTAAAAATGCGCTGGTCTGACCCCAGCCTAAAAGATGACTTTAATAAGGCCAGTATTTTAACCCATTCACCTCCAAAATCGATTAGTCTTCCTGCAGTGAATCAGAATGCTCATTTAGACATCTATCACTGTAAAGAAGCCGCACTGTAACAAAAAGCTCAACAAACTTTACTGCTGCATTCCAGCAGCCAGGGATTTGGCAGAATGCAGGAAGAGCTGTGGGGTCAGTCACTGCTGTACAGGGACAAGATTCAGGTGGTTATAATGAGTGTAAATCCCTTCTACAGCACAGATACAAGGTGTTGCTGTAATTGCCATACACAGGCATTATGCAGCACATACAGATACAAGGTGTTGCTGTAATTGCCATACACAGGCATTATGCGGCACATACAGATACAAGGTGTTGCTGTAATCCCCATACACAGGCATTATGCAGCACATACAGATACAAGGTGTTGCTGTAATTGCCATACACAGGCATTATGCAGCATATACAGATACAAGGTGTTGCTGTAATTGCCATACACAGGCATTATGCAGCA
This sequence comes from Leptobrachium leishanense, assembly GCA_009667805.1. Lineage (NCBI taxonomy): Eukaryota > Metazoa > Chordata > Amphibia > Anura > Megophryidae > Leptobrachium > Leptobrachium leishanense. Next base: position 44,161,319 of record CM019063.1, read on the forward strand.
CATACAGATACAAGGTGTTGCTGTAATTGCCATACACAGGCATTATGCAGCACATACAGATACAAGGTGTTGCTGTAATTGCCATACACAGGCATTATGCAGCACATACAGATATTGCATTGCTAATAATCTCATTCTGATCACTACAAACCCTATCACCCACAAACAAACCATTTTATTATCTGTCTGCAGCACATTCACTGACACAAAGGCCATTTCTGCCTGTATGCTGATAATGCAGACCCCGTGTGAGATCAGGGACACCATCTAGAGTTTAGAACCTTTCATCCCAGCGATATTTCTGTACAGGATAAACCAATACATGAACAATTAAAAATGAGGGAATTTATTTTAATCTTTTAAATCTCGGCACAATCCCTCTGCAGAATTCAGTCCGTCGCCCAGAAAGGCGGCCAGAACAGAAGTGCAAAGGAAGTCTCTTATACACGAGAGACACGGCGACCCCCGACCATCGTCTTGTTAGGCTCCATCTGCAGGGTATAGCGGATTCCCACGGTCAGGTCCCTTTTGATTCACCCCCCCCCCAATGTCTTGAATTCCAGTGCTTTGCCCCGGTTTTGTTTTTTTATTCGATCGGACCACATCTTTCGTTTAGCCATAAGTAACCGGTATACCTCGGCTTGTTGTCAGACATTTTCTGGGTTACCAGAAAGGCAATATAAGGGGATTATGCCCTTATGACTCTCTGATACAATCGACCCTGTCCATGAGGTGCTTACCGTCCCACAGGCTCCACCAGGCGCTCTGTGACTGGTCGCTGTAGTTTCGGGCCAATTCGTCTGTTCACCAAGCTGTCAATTCCCTAAATACTGGCGAAATACAGTGCAAACGGCAGTGTTCGGCAGCACCAAAATTGCCCCATATAGGACTATCGTGTCTTCTATTCACAGAACGACAAAATGATCTGAAATTTCAACGAAATGCCCAGATTTTCAGGGTTTCGGTTCAAAAGGTTTAAACAGGCGAGTCCCATAGGATTCTATATATATATATCTATCTATCTATCTCTATCACGAGTATAGCAGTCTGTAGTAATACCTTTTTTATTGGACTAACGTTACATTTAAAGTACAAGCTTTAGAGAGGGATCCTCCCTTCGTCAGGTATAGAAGCTTACTGATCAGAATAGTAGAATTAAACATTGGGACATTCATAGGGCGCACAGTTGGGGGTGTTAGATGTTGTACATCACCAAATGGCATGGTCAGAGGGGAAAAGAGAGAAGAAACAAAAGGAACATTTAATTGTCTCAGGCAAATAAGGCAACATTGATGCAATCATGTCCACTTCAAAGGGAATGTGAAAGGACAGAACGAAAGAAAAAAATAACCACAAAAAACTGAGTATGGGGAAGACACAGAAAAATAGGAATATGAATATTATAGTGGGTTAGAAAACCCGAATCTACATTAAGTCCTTGTTTTATACTGTTGAAATATGTGATAATTTTCATATGTTTTGCGTTCCCGGTGGTCTTTAAAATGGCCTTTGAGGATTTTAATTCTGAGGTTTTGGATGAAGTGGCCTGCTAGATTGAAGTGATGTCCCACTGGGGTACAATATGTATTTTCCTGGTGGTTCTTGGAGTGTCTGTGCTGGTTCATCCTGAGACTTAGTTTAATGCTAATTTCACCAATATAGCAGCCCTTATCACACGCCATACACTGGATCATGTATACCACATTTGCCGACGTGCAAAGGTATGATCCCTTGATGTTGTGAGTGGCATTGTTGTGCCGCGCAGTGCTGCTGTCACATATATGTTGGCACAGTTTGCAGTGGGGTTTGTTACAGCGTTTGGTCCCATTCTGTATGTCGTCCTGTTCCTGGGTGAGTTTGCTGCGGACCAATTTTTGCCTCAGGTTTGGGGGTTGCTTGAATGCCAGTAAGGGGGGCTGTGAGAATATTTCTTTGAGCGCAGGGTACTCTGTGACCAGTGGCTGCAGGTCTTTGATGATTTTGTGGCTTTTAGAGTTGGGTTGTAGGAAACAACTAGAGGAATCCGTGTGGTGTTTTTCTTTTCTTTGTAGCGCAACAGCTGTTCGCGGTGTGTTTTCAGGGCAGATTTGATTTTTCAGAGATTGTCCTTTCCTTGTAGCCCTTCCGCTGGAATGATGCACATAGTTTGCTCAGGTGTTTATCCCTGTCCCCAGTGTCCGAGCATATTCGGTGGTACCTGATGGCCTGGCTATAGATGATGCCTTGTTTGGTGTGGTTGGGATGAAAGCTGGTGTTGTGGAGGTAGCCGGGCCTGTCTGTGGGTTTCCTGTACACAGATGAGTGCAGCGTGCCATTGGCAGCTGATATGGTACAGTCCAGGAAGCTCACACTGTGCTTGGAAAAATCCATCTTGAGTTTGATCGATGGGTGGAACGTATTGAATGCCTTGTGAAAGTCTAGAAGGCGTTCCTCTACTTCTGTCCATATGATGAAAATATCCTCAATGTATCGTAGATATTTGTGTGGTTTGTGAGGGTGAGTGTTCAGGAACCTCTGTTCCAGATCTGCCATGAAAAGATTGGCGTATTGTGGTGACATTTTACTACCCATAGCGGTCCCAGTCATTTGTAGGTAGCAGTTCTTGTTGAAGCTGAAGCAGTTGTGTGTGAGAATAAATTCACTCAGCTTGGTAATAATGTCACCGCTATATTTATGTGGAGTATTGTGGGAGGAGAGAGATTTGAGACAGGCATTGATTCCATCTTCGTGTGGGATGTTACTGTATAGGCATTCTACATCCATGGTAACTAATATAGTGTCGGCCGGTAGTGTCTGGATATCTCTAACAAACAAGGCATCATCTATAGCCAGGCCATCAGGTACCACCGAATCTGCTCGGACACTGGGAACAGGGATAAACACCTGAGAAAACTATGTGCATAAATAAATTCCAGCGGAAGGGCTACAAGGAAAGGACAATCTCTGAAAAATCAAATCTGCCCTGAAAACACAGCACGAACAGCTGTTGCGCTACAAAGAAAAGAAAAACACCACACGGATCCCTCTAGTTGTTTCCTACAACCCAACTCTAGAGGGAATTCGCAAAATCATCAAAGATCTGCAGCCACTGGTCACAGAGGACCCTGCGCTCAAAGAAATATTCCCACAGCCCCCCTTACTGGCATTCAAGCAACCCCCAAACCTGAGGCAAAAACTGGTCCGCAGCAAACTCGGTCAGGAACAGGACCACCTACAGAATGGGACCAAACGCTGTAACAAACCCCGCTGCAAACTGTGCCAACATATATGTGACAGCAGCACTGTGCGGCACAACAACGCCACCCACAACATCAAGGGATCATACCTTTGCACGTCGGCAAATGTGGTATACATGATCCAGTGCATGGCGTGTGATAAGGGCTGCTATATTGGTGAAACCAGCCTTAAACTAAATCTCAGGATGAACCAGCACAGACACTCCATCAGGAACCACTAGGAAAACGCATATTGTATGCCAGTGGGACATCACTTCAATCTAGCAGGCCACTTCATCCAAAACCTCAGAATTAAAATCCTCAAAGGCCATTTTAAAGACCACCGGGAACGCAAAACATATGAAAATGATCACATATTTCAACAGTATAAAACAAGGACTTAATGTAGATTCGGGTTTTCTAACCCACTATAATATTCATATTCCTATTTTTCTGTGTCTTCCCCATACTCAGTTTTTGTGGGGGGTTTTTTCTTTCGTTCTGTCCTTTCACATTCCCTTTGCAGTGGACATGATTGCATCAATGTTGCCTTATTTGCCTGAGACCATTAAATGTTCCTTTTTTTTCTCTTTTCCCCTCTGACCATGTCATTTGGCGATGTACAACATCTAACACCCCAAACTGTGCGCCCGATGAATGTCCCAATGTTTAATTCTACTATTCTGATCAGTAAAGCTTCTATACCTGACGAAGGGAGGATCCCTCTCTAAAGCTTGTACTTTAAATGTAACGTTAGTCCAATAAAAAAGGTATCACTACAGACTGCTGTACTCGTGATTTTGGCATCTGGACTAACACGGCCTACCTAATCTATATATATATATATATATAGATATAGATAATCTGTGTGAAAGCAGACCCAGGATGCAAAAAATTTAGAATCTGCAAACGTCATTTGCATGTCTTACCCAGAGTTCCTTGCTGCATATGGGGAATGTAGCACAGGAGCTCTGTGATGCAGTTCTTTGAATTGCTGGGATGTGTAAATGACTTGTACAATAATAAACTTTATTATATATAATGAGAGGGCAAAAGCGATTAACATCTTTGTGTATTAGGTGTGTGTGTGTGTGTGTGTGGTTTCTGCATCTCCTTACAGCACGTTGGTGTTTTTGTTTATGGAATTTGCTGCATGAATTTGGTTATAGGTTTGTGTGTGTGTATATATAGGTATTTGCCGCATGTCTGTGCCGTTGTTTAGAGCTGATTAGATGTACCGTGCCGTGCGCTATCGGGCCATGCTTCCCTGTGTTGTGTACAGAGCTCTTTACGGCCCCCCAGTGTTATCTTGCCGCAGCTTTGGGTGGGCTGCTGCTGGAAATGACCCTTGATTGACATATATTGTATTTTCGTTGTAGCCGCGGAGAGGAAGTACTTCCCTAACCTCAAAAGACACCAAGCGGAGCTCCATGTTTATTTTAAGTCTGATTAAATATCCGTGTGCCAGTTCCCAAGCTACGGCCGCAGCCGCAGGTCATCACGGCGAGAAGCCTAAACGTTGTCCCTGACCCCCCCCCCCCCCCCGAGAGAGAGGCGGGCAGCCACATTATCACATTCACGTTACGGCCCCAGACTCTGCCCAATTAATGTTTATTTTTTTCCTTAGGTGATTTTACTCACCTTTTCTCCATCGCTTCGCGCTACGCCTCCACTTCGGCAAAGGGACTCCCGAATCTAACAGTCCCTGAGGCTTTTTTGCATGATTTGCACTCTTGTATGTAACTTTCTTAGCGCTGTGCAATGTGCGGTTCCTATCAGGCTCGTGCACTTTAGGTACACAAGTTCCGTAGTGCCTGCCCATACGGTTGGATCGGAGCTTCACGCGCATGCACAGATCCGCTCCATTGGCCGCCTCTCTGAAACCGCTCGCTGTTGCTTGTGGTCTGAGGGTGACGACAGTCATCTCATTTATAATCCTGCTCTCTGTGTGCCGGTGTCACTGGTAAGCAGCAGCTGGGAAATTCAAAATCCCGGCTGCTGGATGGGGTGGAGGAAACTCCTCCACTTCTACCCCGATCTGACAGAAACACTGGGTGGAGGGGGGGCACTCTTCATTTCAGGGACATGCAGTCAGGGGAGGCAGGGCCTCCCCTGCCATTCCAGTAAATTAATGTGCTCATTGTGCTGTAATGACGTGTGTATATTTTAATCTGTAAATAAATTGTTATTCATTGAAATAAGTTCTCATTCTCACCTCTCCACGCTCCCTCGCTGTGCTTCTCTGTCCTCTGCCTTTCCCCCCCATACTTTCAGTTTGCCGGCTGCTGTGTGTCTGTGTGTTTCACTACACAGACAGCAGGGGCTGCACTGAGCCAGCATAGCCTACGCAATTTGCGCAGCTGAACGCTACACTAATTGCCTAGCTCAACCTGACTTCCTGGTTCTACGCTCTTCAGTGCCTCCAGAGGCACTGAGAGCAATTGAAAGCTTGAGCCAATGGGAAAGCTCCATTGGTCTCAAGCAATTTAAAACAAACGCCCCCCCCCCCATGGGAGGCAGAGCTCCCCATCTATTTATTGACGCAGGACAGTCATGTGACTGTCCTCGTCAGTCGTGGGGGGGGGGTGGGTAGGCAGAGCTCAGCAGTCAGCATGTGTGTAATAGCGCCCTCTATTAGTATTGTAAGTGCATGCTCCTAGAACTAAAAAACAATATGCAAACTTTACTTTATCGTTATATAGGAGAATAGAGTTTAACTATAATCAAATGCGTAAATTGTGACTGCGTAACCCTGTGTATATCTGACTCTGATACTAGCCAGTGCCTCACCAGCCACTGACCTCACCGCACTCCACCGGTTCATATCCTGACCACTATAAAACTATAAAGTGGTCAAGATGTATAGTGTCCCTTTTAATCTTAGATTATATTACCATGAAAAATGTGTGTGTGTGTATATACAGGGTGTCCATCAACCAACCATCATTTTCCAGCAAGATGCTGCACCACCACATTGGGGACGGCACGTTGGTGGGTTCCTAAATGAAACCTTTCCAGAGCGGTGGCTTGGAAGGGGTGACCCAATTCCCTGGCCACCTCGTTCACCAGATATCCCTCCCCTCCACTTCTTTCTATGGGGTTATGTTAAAGGTATGGTGTATGGAACAAAGGGACATCACTAATCTAAAGTAGAGTGTGTGTATAATATATATATATATATAATGTACCTTACCTTATGGCTATGCCCTTTTAACTCTTGGTACAATGAGCTTTTCAGGAAAGTACCTCCTCTTATGTTAAGCACATCACAGCAGAGATGGGATCAGGTCATTGTTTTGCAAGTTCCAAGTACGTCCCAAATCAAGTCAGACAACTCTAATCCCCTTCACTGCTGAGGCATTTCACCCCTGTGTGCTGAGCTCATTTTAACCGTTTTGTGCTCCATGTTTAAACATGATTTGAACTGAAGCCACATTTTATTTTAGGACCCAGACACCTTATATATCCTTTTTTTTACAGCAGACTCGGCAGATTCACAATATATCATTATTATATGTATACGTCCTGTCCTGTCAGAATGCTATAACAAAAAATGTAAAACCAAAACAAATTGTGAATTTCCGTTCAGATTTTAATCGGAGTGTAAAATTATTCAATTCACATTTTATCATCCAAACCTTCGTGCTTTTATATTCTATGGGGTCGACTTGTTACGTTTTTAGAAATGGGAGCCTGTTACTTTATTTTTCTGAGAAAATAAGCAATTTTTAACGAAGACTGAAAAAATTACATTTTTCGCTTGTATTTTGTTGCATTGTGTTTTATGAATAATATGACTGTCTGACCTTGCTCGCGGCGTGGGAAATGAGAAGGTAACAGCAGTGGTGTTGCTCATTTTATATGTGACAAATGGACAATGCCATCGCTTTAGAACTATAAATAAGTAAATTAAAAAAAAATCCTTTTTTTTTTTCTTCTACGTGTTACATGGTCATGTTTGTCATTAGAAAGGCCAGACTCTGACCTGCGCAATGACATCTAATGTGACTTTGAGGGGTGTAAAGAATGGAAATACAGGGGTTCAAATACCCCCAACTCCACTCGCAGCAGTCTGGCGGCTTGTCTTGTAGATGGACCAATGCGTAGTAACGCTAAGCTCCATCACCTCCACATTTGTTCTCGGCGAGAGAAATGAGTGGCATGGTTTGCTTTATAAGTTAAAGCACATAATGCCATTGCTTTAGAAACGAGAAAAGTAACATTTTGCATTTCATTTTTTTCTTTTTTCCTTTTTCTCCATTTTTACACGTTATATGGTCATATTTGGTATCGTTGGAAAGGCCAGACTCTGACCTTTCCAATGACTCCTAAGTTGATCTTGTCAGGTGTAAAAATCAGATGGTGTTCCAAAATAACCCCTCTGCCCCCCCCCCCCCCCGCAGGAGTGCAGTGGTTTTTGATGAACTAATCCGTAATAACACATTGTGCCATCACCTTCAAACTGGCTGTCAATGTGGGAAATGAAAAGGTGAATTAGTGCAGCATCATTATTCACTTTATAATTGAAAAGTGAACAACAGTGCTGCATTGTTTTCTTGAGACCCCATTATGCATTGCACTTGCAAAAGATTAAAGTTGCCAAATGTCCATGGCCGGTTTTAGAAGGTATGACTTTCCAAGTGATAGGGGTCAAGTCTCAAGCCATTGCTATCAAATTTGTGATTTGAGTCGACTCAGATCCACACGTCTGTATCATAGCACATGCTGAAAGCGGCTGCTGTTTTCTGATGGGCACATGTCGACACGGCGCTGCATGTTTATTTATTTATAAAGGATTTTACCAGGAAGGATACATTGAGATTTCTCTCGTTTTCAAGTATGTCCTGGGTTCAAGAACATTGAGTGGTTACAGAAATACAAAATGGTAAAATGCAGATTAACAGAAAAATATGTAGGAAATAAAGCCATTATGTTACATGCTTACAGGCGCATTCTGTATATAGTCACTATGTTACATGTTTACAGGCGCATTCTGTATATAATCACTGTTACATGTTTACAGGTGCATTCTGTATATAGTCACTATGTTACATGTTTACAGGTGCATTCTGTATATAGTCACTATGTTACATGTTTACAGGCGCATTCTGTATATAGTCACTGTGTTACATGTTTACAGGTGCATTCTGTATATAGTCACTATGTTACATGTTTACAGGTGCATTCTGTATATAGTCACTATGTTACATGTTTACAGGCGCATTCTGTATATAGTCACTATGTTACATGTTTACAGGTGCATTCTGTATATAGTCACTATGTTACATGTTTACAGGCGCATTCTGTATATAGTCATGTTACATGTTTACAGGTGCATTCTGTATATAGTCACTATGTTACATGTTTACAGGTGCATTCTGTATATAGTCACTATGTTACATGTTTACAGGCGCATTCTGTATATAGTCATGTTACATGTTTACAGGCGCATTCTGTATATAGTCACTATGTTACATGTTTACAGGTGCATTCTGTATATAGTCACTATGTTACATGTTTACAGGTGCATTCTGTATTGAGGTATGTTAATAGGGAGCTCTTAAGGGACTTTAGACTGGGGGAAGATTTGATGGCGTCTGGGAGGTTATTCCATATTTGTGGTGCTCCTGTAGGAAAATGAGGATCGAGACACTTTCTTTTTGTATTGTGTTATTGCAAGTAAGGTGCTGGTCCTGGATCGGAGGTTATAGGATGAGGGAACTGCTGGAGGAAGCAGTCTATTCAGGTAGGGTGGCAGCTTCCCAGAAAAGCTCTTCAACACCAGGTTGGAAAGGTGAAGAGTGCATCTAGATTCCAGCGACGGCCAGTTTAGCTCTTTTAACATGTCACAATGGTGGGTCATGTAGTTACATTGTAGCACAAAGTGATAGAATGAGTTATACAATGTAGTAAGTTTCTGGAGGTGTGTTTGCGGGGCGGCTGCATACACTACATCTCCGTATTCAATGACTGGCATAAGCATTTGTTGTACAATCTGCTTTCTTACTGCGGGGCTCAGGCAGGATTTGTTTCTGTACAGGGCACCTAGTTTGGGGTAGAGTTTTAGATGATGAGTTTTTCGATGTGAGGGCCAAAGGATAGATTTGGGTCTAACCACATACCTAGATATTTGAGAGAAGTTTTGCTAAAGCGTCTCAATATTGCATCATCAATGTTTTGGGTCTCATCCCTAATGTTAAGCGCTAAGGTGTCACTCGTGCGGGCTTGTTATGGTGCACTCGTTTCTTCACATAGCCCCACAAAAAGTAGTCCAGGCTGGTAAAATCGGGACACTAGTTTGGCCACAGATTCTTTGACACTGTTCCCAAACTCTGAATTGACGCCATTGACTCGATGTGTGGCACATCGCACAATGTTGCTGGAAGTAACCCTGTGCTCTTTCAAAGAGTAAGTCATTGTGTTCCGTTGGAGTGCCATTTTCATGGCTGTGCTGTAGTCGTGGCTGTTTTGCCACCTAGTGGCCACTTCCAGCACATGATGTGATGGGATGTGCTCAACATAAGAGGAGGAACATTTCCAAAACTCTAATTTTCTTTCGTTCCTTAACGCTCTGCAAAATAGATCTACGATCCAAGAAAACCAAAACTTTGGGTCTTTGTGAATATATCCCACATATCTATGAAGCTGTTGAAACCCAACGATACCGAGAAATCCAGGCCCTTTCTTGGCCTCCAGGATTGATTTGGGCATCTACACGTCTATTCAAAGAAAGGTGAAACTCAGGAGAATGATTGGATAAGAGAAAATTCTAGGTCAAAATGGCCAAACCAGAAAAATTCTCCCCTTTTATCTCACTTTCCAAATCGGCTATTAAGTCTAGATTCTTCTCTTCTCCTGCCAGTTCTCCTGGTTTTCACCTTTCTTTGAATAACCCTGTATGTGTGTGACAGATTTCAAGTGTAAAGTAAGGCTTTGTTAATAAAGCTCAACATTTCTGGACATTTTCCCATGTTGGAAAACCATTATATGGTTATTCTGGCAAAATCCAGTGGATCTTCATGTTGGCCATGAAGGAACGCAACTTTGCTTATGGATGTTCTTGTGGATGCCGCGCACTGCATCGTAACAATGTATAACCTCCAAGTATTGACTTTTGTTGTTTTGTGTTTGGTGGGACGAGGATGTCTTTGGCGACCATCCATGCCGCTGCACCTCGGAGATCGGGCGCCACCGTAGATCAGCAGTCGGTCCCATGCATACGTGCGCCATTGAACCATAGTATGTGAGGGGGGAGGAAAGCCGAGCCTTGCCGCGTCTTCCCCAGGACAGGTAACAATCATGGGAAAAACCGCAGGATGCTGCCTCTCGGAAGACAACTGCCGTGTTGACCGACACGCTCATCCACAGCCATCCTACCCCCACATTAATCCCTCCCACCTTCTTGTAGGTTTTTGGTTGATACTTAGGGCCTGGTCACCTTTTTATTACCATTCACATCTCCCGAACGTTTCCTCGTTTTTTTTTCTGGACAAAATAAAATAGTCTTGGCCGCTGTGTTTTTTTTTGGACCTTTCCGGGTTGGTTTCCAGTAACGGGCAGTAATGGCCAAAGTCATTGATGTGATACAATTCCCTTTGTCTCCAAAGCCATTTCGGAGCGCCCACCCCTCCTCTTATCGCTCTCCCCCTCTTTTGTTTGTGTCTGTGGGAAATAAAACAAGGATTTTTATCTATCTTGAGAAAACCTTATTCCTTGGGCCCCGTCGAACGTTTCATAGCCGATTGGAGGAAATAATGCTCGGAAAGCATTTCCTGTTTCTTAAAGGAGTCCCATTAGGAGGAAAGTCCTGGCCCTTTTTTTTTTTTTTTTTACCTCTTCTTTAGCATTTCCGCGCTGGGCTTATAAATAGACGTGTTTTCTTACAATGAAGCAGACGGAGAGTCCTTGTAAGACGGGCTTCCTGTCTGGAGCCGGCAGGTAGAGGTCCCATTAAGACATGGCGGAACGTGACCTGGAGCTGGGGCTCCCTCTTGGAACGCCGGATAGAGAGAGAGATCCTGGAACAATGTTACTGTTTTTTTTTCCCTGACATTTTCTCAGCATTCTTGAACTTTGGCCATGTTTTAACCCATAAGGTGGATCAAGGGAAGATGGACCTAATTGTTGTGGTTTGCAACAAAAACGGCAATTTATGAAAACCTTCTGCGTGACTTTTTTGGTCAATATGTTAAGTATACACTGTCTGGCAAAAAAATACATATTTCTTCGGTGGTCGGGTCAAGGTTCAGCAATGTTATCCGCCCAAACAATTGAGGTCATGTGACTCCCTGAATATACTGAATGAGCAGGTTTTTCCATCAATGTGTTTTTCTCCCCTGATGGCACAGCGGGCATATTCCAAGATGGCAATGCCAGGATTCATCGGGATCAAATTGTGCGAGAGTGGTTGAGGGAGCAGGAGACATCATTTTCACACATGGATTGGCCACCACACAGTCCAGACCTTAACCCCATTGAGGTTAATCTTTGGGATAATGTGCTGGAGAAGACTTTACGCAGCGCCACGACTCTCCCATCATCAATACAAGATCTTGGCCACAAATTAATGCCACTCTGGACGCCAATAAATGCTGTGACATTGCATGAGCTGATCCACACGATGCGGTGGCGAATGCGTGAGGCCATCACAGCAAAAGGCGATGACACCACACTTTACAGAGTGGTTTTTTTGGGTTTTTTTGACCAGTGTATATTCTACACTTCGAGTGGTTTTTGGAATTTCTCTATATTAAGTGTGTTAAAACGCGCATTTTCCTATTTTCCTGCCATTTATGCCGCAGTCGTCTTCCTCCTGACTTAAACGTGTGCGCTGGACTTGCCCGGCACAGACTCCTGCTTGTGCCATATGTGTTACTTTGTGGATGTTTCAGGGTTAGGTTTAGTACACCAAGGCACTGGGACATACCTGGCGAGTGACGTTCTAGGTCTGCATTGTCTGGAAACCTTGAACCATTTTAACCCCTTTACTACCAAGATCGAGTATAGTTGATCTGCAAGACCCCCCTCCTGGTGCTACTGTATCAAGTATAGTTGATGTGATGTTCCACAATGTAAAGGGGTGTTTATTGCAAGTGAAATTCATTTGCTTTTGGGCTCAAGAACATGCCCCTAAAGTGTTAGCACCCTGGGCATGGTACTTAAAGAGCTCACACTTTTTAAAACCAGCTGGGAATGTGTGTGGCTGATCCTGCACGGAGACCTGAACTGCAGTAACTTCTTTTGGCCTGCAGATGGCGACCTCTCCCCGGCTCATCCTGCACAGAGACTTGAACTGCAGTAACTTCCGTGGCGTGCAGATGGCGGCATCTCCCCGGCTGCTGCACGGAGAGCTGAACTGCAGGAACACCTTTCAGCCAGCAGATGGCGACCTCTCCCCGGCTGATACTGCAGTTCAGCTCTCCGTGCAGGAACACCTTTCAGCCAGCAGATGGCGACCTCTCCCCGGCTGATGCTGCAGTTCAGCTCTCCGTGCAGGAACACCTTTCAGCCAGCAGATGGCGACCTCTCCCCGGCTGATCCTGCACGGAGACCTGAACTGCAGTAACTTCTTTTGGCCTGCAGGTGGCGACATCTGCCTGCAAATAGGTTATTATAGTAAGAAATACACTGGGAATATTCCCAGATACGTCTCACTATATAGATAATTAAAAATGATTTTGGTACCGGACAGTTTTTGTTTTTTTTTATCTCTTGGTGATGAAGGGGTTATGGTAGACCTGTGACTTTTAAAATGCCTTTAATCGAACATCCAACCTGGCCCACCTGAATCTCCATTACTGTCTTAAATCCACATAAATATTACTGGATGTAAAATGTGATTTTTCTTTTTATTTAAATCTTTTTTTATGTGTGTGTGTGTGTGTGTGTGTGTGTGTGTTTTATATATACACACGCTGACAGGGTTATTCAGAGACCGTGAAAATTCTAGGTCAAAATAGCCGATTTGGAAAGTGAGATAAATGGGAGAATTTTTCTGATTTGGCTATTTTGACCTAGAATTTTCACTTCTCCAAAAGTTTTCCAGAGTTTCACCTTTCTCTGAATTTTCCACTTGTGATGTTATGTCTATGCTCAAAAAAGTTTAGGAATATTTTGGAATTCGGGATAAGGAATACTCGAGCTGTAATATATGTATTTATGGCTTTTTCTTTAGTCGATCTTGTGCAGTTTCGCAGTGTACGATCCATTGAGAGACCCTGTACGAGCAGGCTGACTTTGCTTTGTGCCGTTTGACCCCGGGCGACGCGCGTAGGGTCGAGGTCATTAAATAGCGCCGGTATTTTTTCCTTTTCCGCAGTCTCAGATAATCTGCCAAGTTCCCCCAGAACAATTAATCTGCTGGAAATGATACGTTTATCGGCGTTTTTTTCTTGTCGGGTTTTTGTTGTTGCTTGGGGTTTCCTCGCTTTTGTGCAGACGGCGGCGTCTCTGTGTACGTGATCGGCTTCAGGTACCTGTGAACCCGTCTCCGGCCCCGCGGCTCCGTCACCAGAGAGCAGCGTATTGCCATCCCACTATAAACTGGGACGCAGCCTGCGCTGGTCCGGAGGAAGCTTTCTATAGGCCTGGGAACAATACGGGGTCACCAGCACAGCCCGCCCTCCTACACCCTCTTCCTTCTATTGTCCGTGTATGTGTGAGTCCCTGGGGGGGGTCTGCGCGCTGATCCTTGACTGACACGTCCAGTGTGTGTAGTTGGGGTTAAAGGGTGCGCGGCGCGCTCGGTGAAACAGGTCCTGTGTTTTTTTTTTATCTTGGCGTACAGTCTAATTTTGCAGCAGGGGATGGTGTACTGAGGAGCGTTCAGTTCCTCAGCAGCTGCTGAATTATTCCATTGCAGCAGATCCGTTTGCTGCAGCCGTCTCACTGAACGCTTTGGCTGTGAATATTGAAGTGAAGGGCAGAGGAATGCTTTGTGAAAGGTGCTGTTTCTGCAAAATCCACTTTAGTCCGTTTTATTACCGCGTTTGCCATGTCAAAATAAATATTTCCTGTTTTGCTCCATCAAACCTTCAAACTGAATTTATTTATAAAGTATTTTACCAGGAAGGATACATTGAGATTTCTCTCGTTTTCAAGTATGTCCTGGGTTCAAGAACATCGAAGTGTTAGTTACAGAAATACAAAGTAATACAATGCAAGATATTAACAACACAAATATACAGATTAACAGAAAATAAATATGTAGGAAATATAGTCACGATGTTACATGTTTACAGGTGCATTCTGTATATAGTCACGATGTTACATGTTTACAGGTGCATTCTGTATATAGTCACTGTTACATGTTTACAGGTGCATTCTGTATATAGTCACTGTGTTAATTTTACAGGTGCATCTGTATTAGTCACGATGTTACATGTTTACAGGTGCATTCTGTATATAGTCACTGTTACATGTTTACAGGTGCATTCTGTATATAGTCACTGTGTTACATGTTTACAGGTGCATTCTGTATATAGTCACGATGTTACATGTTTACAGGTGCATTCTGTATATAGTCACTGTTACATGTTTACAGGTGCATTCTGTATATAGTCACGATGTTACATGTTTACAGGTGCATTCTGTATATAGTCACTGTTACATGTTTACAGGCGCATTCTGTATATAGTCACTGTTACATGTTTACAGGTGCATTCTGTATATAGTCACTATGTTACATGTTTACAGGCGCATTCTGTATATAGTCACTGTGTTACATGTTTACAGGTGCATTCTGTATATAGTCACTATGTTACATGTTTACAGGTGCATTCTGTATATAGTCACTGTTACATGTTTACAGGTGCGTTCTGTATATAGTCACTATGTTACATGTTTACAGGTGCATTCTGTATATAGTCACTATGTTACATGTTTACAGGTGCATTCTGTATATAGTCACTATGTTACATGTTTACAGGTGCATTCTGTATATAGTCACTGTGTTACATGTTTACAGGTGCATTCTGTATTGAGGTATGTTAATAGAGATCTCTTGAGTGACTTTAGACTGGAGGAAGATTTGATGGTGTCTGGGAGGTTATTCCATATTTGCGGTGCTCTGTAGGAAAATGAGGATCGAGCCACTTTCTTTTTGTATTGTGGTATTGCAAGTAAGGTGCTGGTTCTGGATCTGAGGTTATAGGATGAGGGAACTGCTGGTGGAAGCAGTCTATTCAGGTAGGGTTGTAGCTTCCCAGAAAATCTCTTCAACACCAGGTTGGAAAGGTGAAGGGTGCGTCTAGATTCCAGCGACAGCCAGTTTAGCTCTTTTAACATGTCACAATGGTGGGTCATGTAGTTACATTGTAATGCAAAGCGGCAGAATGAGTTATACAATGTAGTAAGTTTATGAAGGTGTGTTTGCGGGGCGGCTGCATACACTACATCTCCGTAATCAATAGCTGGCATAAGCATTTGTTGTACAATCTGCTTTCTTACCGCGGGGCTCAGGCAGGATTTGTTTCTGTACAGGGCACCTAGTTTGGGGTAAAGTTTAGATGAGAGTTTTTCGATGTGGGGCCAAAGGATAGATTTGGGTCTAACCGCATACCTAGGTATTTGAGAGAAGTGACTGTGGTCTGCGTGCTATTTGATCTTGTCCTGACACATAGATGGGGATTTTGAAATTTGTGTAGTTTAGGTTTTGTTCCAAAGAGCATCGTTACAGTTTTGTCAGTATTTAAAAAAAGTTTGTTGTTTTTGATCCACTTTTCTACCTCTGTGAATTGTTCTTGCAGCACGGCCTCCAGCTGCGGGAGATTTGGTTTGCTGGTATAGATTACAGTGTCGTCTGCGTACATGTGTACAGTTTAGGCTTTGCAGACGTTGGGCAGATCATTTATGAATATTGTGAATAGCAGGGGGCCGAGTATCGAGCCTTGGGGTACACCGCAAGTGACAGGGAGGGGGAGGGAGGAGCTGCCAGAAATAGACACATATTGTGATCGGTCGGATACATATGATTGAAACCAGGTTACCGTGTGATCACCAATGAACATTTCCTTATTGGATTATTTGCTGCGTGGAGGCGGCCATCTTTCCTATGTCACACTCCCCTAACCCCGCAGCAACTCTTGACTTGGCTGCAAGTGCTAAGTCAGCAGTGCTGAGCGCTGAGCTGCAGAACGGCATTCAGTGGCAAGTTGCTAACTTAGCACATGCAGCGGCTGAGGAACTGAACGCCCCTCTGGTTAAACCAGGGCTGTCAAACTCCCCTCCTCCCCCCCCCCCCCGATGTTGATGCCTACAATTCCCAGAGTTCTTTCAATGCAACGGATGGCCAAAGCATCATGGGAGTTGTAGTTCAGAAACATCGGGGGACGGAGTTTGACAGCTCTGGATTAGACCCTCTGTGCAATTCGTGTGTGTGTGTGTGTGTGTGTGTGTGTGTGTGTGTTTGCTTTTTCCCCATCCTAGGCAACAAAAAGGGGGAATGGGGTGTAGATCAGCATGGGGAAATAATGAACCCCCCCGCCTGCCTTGCTTACTCCAACCCCCCCCCCCACCGCACCACACCACCATTTTTTTAATAAGTAAATCCTTCTAATTGCTAAAATGCTTCTTTTACCCGGCTGGATTGGCGACTCCTTTATAAACCACTATATAGCAGATGTGTATATAATTTTATGTATGATCTGGTTTTTATCTTGTACTGTTTGACCGTCCCTCTTCTGAAATGCCGGGGACCAGGAGTGTTCTAGATTCGGGATTTTGGAATATTTTCATAATGTGATTTCTTGGGGGGCCAAGTCTAAGCACAAAATCCGTTTATGTTTCATGCACACCATATACACACAGCCTGAAGGGCGTCTTATACAGGATTTAAATCATTTGTCCCCGTCAGATGATGTCGGGGGGGGGGGGGGTTACGCTTGTAGCATCATGTTCGACGCGCAAAGAGATTTCAGGATTCTGGATAAGTATCCTGTGCCCAAAAAGCCAGTTACTGCGCGCGAGGATCATGCCAAGCGCGCGAGGTGCCAGGTACTGATGGCCCAATGGCATCCAGCTATATGTATGTATGTATTTATATATGTGTGTGTGTGTTTATGTATCTTTTTTGTCCTGGTGATACCGTCTATAATGTCCACCGGAGTGAGGAGAATAGGAAATGTTTTTTGTGAAAGTGTCCGTCCCCTGTTCAGGGAAAGTGAGCCGCACGTGCCGGGTAACAATAGCGGATACGATGGAGCCCAGCTGTTCGGGGGAAGAGGGCACAAGGGGTTAATATATACGCAGCTGCAGCAAATACATCCACAGCGCGACTTCCTCAATGAGGCCGATCTTTCAGCTTTCAATTGCCAGACGGAGGAAGTGTGACTTCGCCTCGCGCCCCTCAATGCGCGTCCAGCCGCCGTCCGCAACCTATGGAAATCCAGCCTCTGGGAACCAGCCGGGAAAACTGGATTATTTTGGGGAAATCTAAATATATATATATACAGGAAACCCACAGACAGGCCCAGCTACCTCCACAAGTCCAGCTTTCATCCCAAGCACCACGAAACAAGACATCATCTACAGCCAGGCCATCAGGTAGCACCGAATCTGCTCGGACACTGGGGACAGGGATGAACACCTGAGCAAACTGTCCTTTCCTTATAGCCCTGCCGCTGGAGTGATACAATCTCTGAAAAAATCAAATCTGCCCTGAAAACACCGCGCGAACAGCTGTTACGCTACAAAGAAAAGAAAAACACCATACGGATCCCTCTAGTTCTTTCCTATAACCCGACTCTAAGAGGGAATTCGCAAAATTATTAAAGACCTGCAGCCACTGGTCACAGAGGACCCTGCGCTCAAAGAAATATTCCCACAGCCCCCCTTACTGGCATTCAAGCAACCCCCAAACCTGAGGCAAAAACTGGTCCGCAGCAAACTCGCTCAGGAACAGGACGACATACAGAATGGGACCAAACGCTGTAACAAACTGTGCTAACACATATGTGACAGCAGCACAACAACGCCACACACAACATCAAGGGCTCGTATCTTTGCACGTCTGCCAATGTAGTATACATGATCCAGTGCACGGCGTGTGAAAAGGGCTGCTCTATTGGTGAAAACAGCCTTAAACTAAATCTCAGGATGAACCAGCACGGACACTCCAGGAACCACCAGGAAAATACATATTGTACCCCAGTGGGACATCACTTCAATCTAACAGGCCACTTCATCCAAAACCTCAGAATTAAAATCCTCAAAGGATGTTTTAAAGACCACTGTCAACGCAAAGTGTATGAAATGAAAATGATCACATATTTTAACACTATAAATGCTGGACTCCATGGTTTTTAACCCACCATCATAACATCACATAACATTTAAAATTCTGGCTGATGTTTTTTTTTTTCTTGGTTCCTTTTTTTTTTTTCCCCCATGTCTCTTTCAGCCTTCACTGTTTTGTGTTTTTGTTTTTTTTCTTTTTTCATTCTAGGTTGTATGATCTTATCTCATGTTTTATTGGCCCAAGATTCCTCATGTGTTTTATTTTTTCCCATTTTGAACATACCATTTGTCTCTCACTTTTTACAACATCTAATCCCCCCACCCATGTGACCCTTAATGTCCTAATGTTCAATTCTAGGAACTGATCAGTAAGCTTCCAGACCTGAGGAAGAGAGGAATCCTCTCGAAAGCTCGTCTTTTAAATGTTACGTTAGTCCAATAAAAAAAGGTATCACTACGTACTGCTATACTCGTGTCTTATATATATATATATATATATATATGTATATGTGATCCTGCACTCCAACTCCTCTTGTCCCAATTGCCTGGTGCCTGAAACTTTCTAGTGTGTGATTTTATATATAAGTGTGTTTAAACCTGTATATTTCTATTCACAGTATTCTTGGTCCTGGCTCGGCGCCAGATCTTTTATTCTAACCCGTTCCCACTGATCTAAGACGGGAAGCATTAAGGTTTAACAGGCGCAGACGTCCTCTGTGATCTTTGATGGTGCTTTACGTGTATGTGAATATTGTATCCTGTTGACTTCTCCCCACTATGTGGAAGAAAGGGTTGTTTCCATTCGGGGATATTCCCAATACCCGGTTTCCATTCATACATTACAAGGAATTATTCTTATTATTGACTTCTACCTGAATCACATTGTCCCCTACGAGTCCTCACATTACGTTTTGGCCAGATTTTAGGTGGTGGCATCACGCTTGGAGGAGGCATCACATACTCCTTTCGCCCATATCCCCATCGCTTAGCCCATGTCCTCAATGCTTTCCCCATAACCCTCCACTATATAGATATATCTTTATATCATGCATTAATCCACCTCTATATACACAAGACGCTCCACCTATACCCCATCCCAGACACCCAACCCGTGTCCCCTTTCCTATATCATGCGTTTTCTCCCCCGTTCTTAATGCGCAATCCTCTCTCATCCATGCTGCATCCCCTCCACCAGCCATATCACCATGCCGCATCCCCTCCACCAGCCGCATCCCCTCCACCAGCCACATCACCATGCCGCATCCCCTCCACCAGCCACATCACCATGCCGCATCCCCTCCACCAGCCATATCACCATGCCGCATCCCCTCCACCAGCCACATCACCATGCCGCATCCCCTCCACCAGCCACATCACCATGCCGCATCCCCTCCACCAGCCATATCACCATGCCGCATCCCTCCACCTAGCCACATCACCATGCCGCATCCCTCCACCCAGCCACATCACCATGCCGCATCCCCTCCACCCAGCCACATCACCATGCCGCATCCCCTCCACCCAGCCACCTCACCATGTCGCATCCCCTCCACCCAGCCACCATCACCATGCCGCATTCCCCTCCACCCAGCCACATCACCATGCCGCATCCCCTCCACCTAGCCACATCACCATGCCGCATCCCTCCACCCAGCCACATCACCATGCCGCATCCCCTCCACCCAGCCACATCACCATGCCGCATCCCCTCCACCCAGCCACATCACCATGTCGCATCCCCTCCACCCAGCCACATCACCATGTCGCATCCCCTCCACCCAGCCACATCACCATGCCGCATCCCCTCCACCAGCCACATCACCATGCCGCATCCCCTCCACCAGCCATATCCCCATGCCGCACCCCTCCACCAGCCATATCCCCATGCCGCATCCCCTCCACCAGCCATATCACCATGCCGCATCCCCTCCACCAGCCATATCCCCATGCCGCACCCCTCCACCAGCCATATCACCATGCCGCATCCCCTCCACCAGCCATATCCCCATGCCGCACCCCTCCACCAGCCATATCACCATGCCGCATCCCCTCCACCCAGCCATATCACAATCCCACATCCCCTTCCCTATGCCATACATGAATCCACATTTTGGTACACAACCCCCTCCCCCTCTCCCCTGTATCCCAAACCCATATTCCATCCCATATTCCATAAATTAATCCACCTCTCTGTATACGCCCCCCCCCAGGCAGCCAGCTACACCACAATACCACATCCCCTTCCTATTGCCATATATGAATCCACCACTTAATACCCAGTTATCCCCATCCACCATGTCCTAATAATCCAGCTGTAACTCAATCCCACATTCGCTTTCCTTACATGAATCTCAATACCCAATCCTTTCCCCCTCTACCTACCCGTATCCTCTTCCCTATTTCATACATTATTCCATGTCTCCATACACAATCTTTTCCCCTTCCCTATTCCTTAAATTAACACACCTCTTTATACCCACTCTCCCCACACCCACCCATAAATCCGCCTCCCTATTCCATAAAAATCCATGTCTCAATACCCAATCCTTTCACCTACACGTATCCCTCTCCCTATTCCATACGTTAATACTCGTCCCTATACCCAATCTGTCCCCCTCCACCCACCAGTATATCCTCCTCCCTATTCCATGTATTAATCCATGTCTCTATACCCAATCCTTCCCCCTCTACCCCCACATATCCCCCTCCCTATTCCATATATTAATCCATGTCTCTATACCCAATCCTTCCCCCTCTACCCCCACATATCCCCCTCCCTATTCCATACATTAATCCATGTCTCTATACCCAATCCTTCCCCCTCTACCCCCACGTATCCCCATCCCTATTCCATACATTAATCCATGTCTCTATACCCAATCCTTTCCCCCTCACTCACCTGTATCTCTTTCCCAATTCCGCACATCAATCCTTCGCTCGATACACAATACTTTCCGTGCCTCCCGGCCGTTTCACATTCATGTATCCCATTCAGTTTTCCACACCTTAAATCCACCATATTTTCCTCCCTCCCCCCCCCCCCCGGCCACATCACCCAACCAGATCCCCCCCCCCCTTCTGTATAAAAGAAATTTCTACAAAACCCTTGTTTACTAAGCATAATCAGACGGTCACTGAGGGTTTTGTGTTGTGAGGTAATTTCAAGATGGCGGCCAGCGCACTGGATCCCTGGCAGATCTTGCTGCACTTATTTTGTTGTTGTTAAGCCGGAGTGTGGAGGAAAGGTCACAGCCAGAGTGAAAAGTTGACTGGGAAGCCATGCAAACACTATGCGGCTCAGAACGTTCACCACGTGGTCTGCTCAGCTTGTTATCCAACTTTAGCGGCCACCATTTAGGGTGGGTGGATGGCTTTCTCAAACGCAATGCGTTTATTTTTGCTTTCCCCTAGAAAATTCTCATGGGTATACTGAGCCTCATCAAACAGATCCCTGACGGAGCTTGATGTACTTGGGTTGTCAAAAATAATACAGATTAGTTTGTCTAATTGTTTCAGATGATTCGGTGAAAGGAGGTTTCAGGCCACAGATACTTTCTGATGAGGACGTCCTTCCTTCCTCTCCGACTCGGTGTCAAGACCTCGCTGCTCTGACGTCTTTGTCGACAGCTTTTCCACTGTTGTGTTGTTTAGCCGGAGTGTGAGCGAAAGGTCACGGGCAGAGGGCAAAGGTCACTCGGAAGCTATGAAAACACAGGTCAACTCGGAAAGGCCATCTCATGGTCTGCTCAGCTTGCAATGTGCTATCCATCCCGGGCGGCCGTCACTTAGAGTGGGTGGACATCTTTCACAAACACCGGCAAATACTTTTGCTTTTTTTTCTTAGAAAACTTTAAAAAATTAGTGACATTTTAATCCTAATTGCTACATGTATCTGGAATAAAATTAAGGAATTTTCTGATTTGAAGGACAGGTTACCCATCCCAGGATGTAAATATGGAGTAGTGTTTTTTGGTTTCCATCTGCAGAGTTGTTTTGTGTATGTATGTGCTGTGTGGATCCCTCTTGACTACACTAACGAAGATATTTTGACCCATCTTTGTTAGAGATGTCCCGATTCCATATCTACGATTAGGATCAGTAGCCGATCTAATGACGTTGAAGGGATTGGGGATCGATTTTACGAAGCCGATGTGACCCCTGACTCCTTATCCTGTTCAGCCACCAACGTCCTGGCCTGGCAGCTTTCCAACGTGACCCGAACCAAACCTCATGCTCTGGCGCAGGAGGAGGCAGTAGAGGTGCTCCAGGAGTCCCTTTTGCAAGGGCATTGCTGATCTTGTTGGGTGTTTGGCTTTGGTGCAACATCAGATCTGGATACGGTATTTGACGATCCTCATTACTGCTCAACTTGGATTGTAGAGGGGGCACAGATAACATAAAAAGTGTGTTAAACTTGCTTTGCTCACTAAAGACTTGATTTGACCAAGACCAACTACCAAATCTGGAGTCTACAGGTCAACACCAGGGAGCTTTTATGGTTTCTGTCACGAAAAACGTTACGAATTACCAAAAAGTGGGATAAAACCATACAGGTAGTAACATTTGCCATGCTCTAGACTGGGGTGTTCAACCATGGCCCTCCCAGATGTTTTGGAATTACATTTTCCATGAGACTCATCCAATCTATTCAGTGAGCATCATGGAAGGTGTAGGTCCAAAACATCGGAAGGGCCAAGGTTGAACGCACCTGCCCTAGACCATTTGCCAAACCTGGAACATACAGGTCAACATCGGAGATCTTTTCCGTTCTGCCAAATGTAACCTAGGGTTCAATTACCGTATGTTACTTCATGATGGTGACGTCTCTGGTTACATCACCGGATCGTTAATACCTTCCACTCTCGATTGGGTCACCTTAATGTCCTCTTTTCTGCCCTTTTTATTTATTTTATCATGTAAAAAAAACAAAACAGCATTTTACGGTGTTTCCACAAGGCGCTAAAGTCACAAATTCTGTCAGAAATCTCTAGATGTTCTTCGGATTTTACTTTTGTGGAATGCCGGTGCTCCGTCGGATAATGCGACGCTCTGAGCATGCGCAGTGCCGCTACCGGCTAGAATCTGTGACGCAAATCTGCCACGTGCGTCGGATTGTGCAAAGCGACACTCTGCATATGCGCCACTGGAAGGGACTCCCCAGACACAAGCACACAAAGCCAGAGTCATTATCGACGCCGCGGAGGAGAAAAAAGTTTTAGTGTTTTCTCAAGCTTAATTTAAATAATAAAGTAATTCTAATGTGAAAGTGCGATGGGTCAGATAATGCCTCTGGCTTTGTAATAATGCCTCTGGCTTTGTGTGCTCGTGTCTGGGGATTCCCTTCCAGTGGTGCAAACGCAGAGCTCGTGGTCGATTCTTCCATGTGTCACAGATTCATAGCTGGTAGTGGCACCAGCGCATGCGCATAGTGTCGCAGGCATTATTCGGCGGAACACCAGCATTTATCTTTGCTCCAATACCGGCACGTTTCACCGGTGTTAGCAACATTGGCAAACACCACTGCTTTGTGATTAACCCCTAATATCTCGGTTTCCAACTTGTTATTCCTTGTCCTTTAATCACCTGTAACTTTTTTTGGAACCGTCTTGTTACTTTTGAAAGTTGTAGATTGTTTTCTTTTGGGTTTTTTTCCCTCTATTTTGGAATAAAAAATCCCACTGACACGATGTTAAATGGGATTCCTGTTCCCCTTATCCCTCTGTCGCTCGCCGAGAGAGCGGAGTATTAATTAGTCGGCTTTGATAGGGAAGGAAATGTTTTAGAGTCTCGTTTCCTCGCATTGTGTGGGACTTTCGAGCCTTTAATTCGGGTCAAGGATTCCTACTCCTCCGTCACCGTCGCCGTAGGGACATGGATCTGGCCTGATGAAGTTGGCAGGCGAGCGGAATTGCTCGCTAATTAGGAATAAGAACGTCCCTGAGTACCTTGGCTATATTTACCAATTCCTAGCACGGCATCGGCCCATGCCACGGGCATTGGAAAGTCTCATGTTTTCAATTTGACAGCGAACGTTTTTGTCTGATATTTAAATACCGGAGGGACGGGCGCACAAAACTCTGGCATTGTTGTAAACGGTAGAAAATAAGTTACGTTTGTGCGACTCACTCACACAGCATGTTAGCTCATTGTGCAGCGCTACAGAGCTTGTTGGTGCTTTAGAATTGTCACTGTTGGCAGGCATATCTGACATATACGTCACCGCCAGTATACACTTATTATCACTGGAATTGGTCGCCCCTGAAGAAGTCTGTAAGGACGAAACAAGTAGGGCTAGCGTTACCATTGCATTTCTTTTATATCCTAATTGTTAAATTTTTTATTGTTAACCCCTTAAGCTCTGTATGACGTAATATGCCGTCACGGTCACTGGAATTTATCACCTAGCGACAGCATAGACCGTCATCCACAGAAATGGCCATTTTGAGCTGCAGAGACTTGGAAAATAGTGTTCTTTGCTGTTGCTGACGATGTGACAAGCCATTCCGATCGGCAAAAGGCAATCGCCGTGGCAACCTATTCAATATGTTGAATTAGCACATTTAAGGGACACTTTACCCATCGTGACCGCTTTAGGTTGGCCGTCCACTGGCACTGTAGTCGGGTGACTGACTTGGTCACCCAACCAAAGGACAACGACATCGGCCGATCAGGGTTGTCCACTGGAAGCGTCTGGACCAGGTGGGAGGAAAAAAAACTGCTGCGGGGGGAAATGCCTTTGCGGGGAGAAAAAAACCCTGCAGATTCAGGATAAAGGACAGCCCCCGTCTAGCATAGTCGAAGCAGGGGAAAAAAAAATAGTCAGGCTGCAGGGGGGATTAGCTAACATTGAATGCAGCCGGTAGCTATACAATTCATCTTTTTCATGTTTCCCTGCCACGGCATGGCGGTTTAACTATACAATTCACCTTTTTCATGTTTCTCTGCCGCTGCATGGCAGTTTAGCTATACAATTAATCTTTTTCATGCTTCCCTGCTGCTGCACAGCGGTTTAACTATACAATTAATATTTTTCATGCTTTCCTGCTGCGGTGCGGCGGTTTAACTATACAATTCATCTTTTCCATGCTTCCCTGCTGCGGCGCGGCGGTTTAACTATACAATTCATCTTTTTCCTGTAAACTTGTACCAGATCATCCCGGCATCGTTCGATAAATCCCATTGAAATGGGTAAGATCGCTAGTCTGTTGTAATCGCATAAAATCGTCTGAAATTGCCCGACATTGGTCGGATACAGTGGAAGAGGTCTGATTCACCTGCATGTTGTAGGATTGGTCAGATGTCTGCCGCCGATTATCGGATGATCACACCAAAATGGAGCCAGTGAACGCCCAGCCTTTTGGTCACATTAGTGACGTTGGCACGCAGAGAGAGGCCGACGTCACCTTCTCTGTGACAAAGTGCGGTAGCGAGCATTCTCAGACTGCTGATGGAACAGATCTGTGCATGCGCGCAGCTCCCATCCATCCTTCTGGACAGGCACTATGGAACTGGTGTGCAAGCCCTGTAACGCTGCGCAATCTGCAGTTCCTATGTTACGCAAGTTGTATAGGAAGGTAGAAAAGGTGAGTAAAATCACCGCCCAAAAAAAAGATGGGGGGCGGGGGACGTATAATAATTGAGCTCTATATAATACTGTGAGCCCAAATATTTAGAGGTAGTAAAAGGGAACTCCATTTATCACTAGAGATATTAAAAGATAAAGTATCATAGTCTACAAATTCCAGAGGTTCGGGATATGAAGTATCCCCACATTCCATGTGAATCTATGAATCGGTCCAGCGTTACCTTTTTTCCGGTTTACAAATAATTCTATTGAATCAGTGCGGAGGAACAAAAAGTCCCCTTTACTTTTCTTACCCTTTGTCTGTAAATTTTTATTATGTAATCGATTAGATATATATTGAACAAAAATAAAAAGCTGTATGCGCCTTTTGCAGAATGGTAAAAAATATGTGACTTTATAAAAAAGTATTAAAAAGCAGCAAATCCCATGGCAACATTGTAACGCTCCATAATGAACATCATGGCGGAGAAGCCTTGCGGCCCTATCCCCTTGTTCGCGCTAACGGAGAAGATCTGCGCCTGCAGAATTTCCCGTAGCGTCCCCTTGTTGGTGTGATAGTTTGGGACAGGCGCTACTTCAGCACTTCGTCCCGGAACGTAGTGTTGCTTTGTGGAGGTGCACATTTCCGCCCCTCCCCCCTCCAAAAAAAATAAACAACCCCACTATGATCGCATTCATTACTTCTCTTTGGGGTTTTAATTAATTTTTTTTTTAAAAACCTACAGTTATAATTTTTCCTCCATTCTTCTAGTGAATTCACAGCCCGTAAAGCTGCAAACAGCTGAATAGGGGCAGTGTACATGTTAGGGAATGGCGCTGGAGGCGGGGCTAGAGGCGAGGCTATTCCTACACGCTTTAGGTGAAATCACGACTTCCCGAGGGCCGTTGATCTAAAAAAAAAAATGTCATTAGAACAAGAGCAAAGTGTTTCTAGGGAACGATTTCTGACCACGCTTATAATATTATTATTTATAAAGCGCCAGCATATTCCACAGCGCTGTACAATGGGCACAATATAGACAGGGTTACAATACATTGAATAACATTTTACAAACCAGTACAGGAGGAAACAAGGGCCCTGTTCCTGTGGGAATTTACAATCTAGAAGGGTTGGGGGTGAAAATAGGAGAGGACTGCAAGGTGAGAGTGATGGGCTGCAAGGTGAGAGTGATGGGCTGCAAGGTGAGAGTGATGGGCTGCAAGGTGAGAGTGATGGGCTGCAGGGTGAGAGTGATGGGCTGCAAGGTGAGAGGGGTGGGCTCCAAGGGTGAGAGCGACTGGCTGGTTGGGGCAGTGAGGTGTATCAGTGAGTCGGGTGGTCGCTTCCCTAAATAGGAATGTTTTAAGGGAGCATTTGAAGGAAGAGAAACTAGGGGAAAGTCTGACCGTACGAGGGAATGTGTTCCAGAGTTTAGAGACTCATTGCTGAGCGTTTTATGTCTGTGCAACTCTGTTATACACTCACACACCCCAAATATATGGAGGAGCCCCTAAAAAGACACCCACACACCCTGAATATATGGAGGAGCCCCTAAAAAGACACCCGCACACCCTGAATATATGGAGGAGCCCCTAAAAAGACACCCACACACCCTGACTGTATGGTGGAGCCCCTAAAAAGACACCCACACGCCCTGAATATATGGAGGAGCCCCTAAAATGACACCCGCACCCTGAATATATGGAGGAACCCCTAAAAACACACCCGCACACCCTGAATATATGGAGGAGCCCCTAAAATGACACCCACACACCCTGAATATATGGAGGAGCCCCTAAAAAGACACCCACACACCCTGAATATATGGAGGAGTCCTAAAAAGACACCCACACCCTGACTGTATGGAGGAACTCCTAAAATAACACTAGCTCTGTGTCTCCAAATCATGGGGTGGTTTCTGGGTATTTGGACACAGGGAGATTTGCGTTTTTCTTCCATTTTTAGAAAATTCTGTCTTCGATTTTACGGTTATAAAGTAAGCCGTGCTGGAAATGCTTCTGAGAAGGTTCATTGGTGGAGAATCCTTTCCGACCTCGGCCTTTGCTTGTCCCTCTGAAGCCTTTCTTTTAATGAGCTGTTTCTGTATCCTTTCCAAGTAAATAAAAGCAGCCGGTTAAACGCTTTCTGCCCCTCGGCTTTGTGTTTCTGACGCTTTATTCCATATCGCCCTATGAACGTTTCTAAACGTCTGACTTCGCGGCAGAATCGCTTCCCTATTATTATTTTTTTCCCCATTTGTGAGATGAAAAAATAACTGTTAAAAAGAGATGAAATCTTGTAAAGTCAAAGGGTTAAAGTACAAACAGATGCGGAAAGCTTTCTATTCTAAAACCTGCTGCAGTATGTGACGCGTCAGAGACGTTCCTAAGAATTACCGGGTAAATATAAATTGCTCTTACCTTGACACTTGTCTCTGCATCATTTGACGCAGACTTGATGCGTCTGTCCGTGGGCGCCCGTGTCTGTCCGTGGGCGCCCGTGTCTGTCCGTGGGCAACGTGTCTGTCCGTGGGTGCCCGTGTCTGTCCGTGGGCAACGTGGCTGTCCATGGGCGCCCGTGTCTGTCCGTGGGCAACGTGGCTGTCCGTGGGCGCCCGTGTCTGTCCGTGGGCAACGTGGCTGTCCATGGGCGCCCGTGTCTGTCCGTGGGCAACGTGTCTGTCCGTGGGCGCCCGTGTCTGTCCGTGGGCGCCCGTGTCTGTCCGTGGGCGCCCGTGTCTGTCCGTGGGCGCCCGTGTCTGTCCGTGGGCGCCCGTGTCTGTCCGAGGGCACCCGTGTCTGTCCGAGGGCACCCGTGTCTGTCCGTGGGTGCCCGTGTCTGTCCGTGGGTGCCCGTGTCTGTCCGTGGGTGCCCGTGTCTGTCCGTGGGTGCCCGTGTCTGTCCGTGGGTGCCCGTGTCTGTCCGTGGGTGCCCATGTCTGTCCGTGGGTGCCCGTGTCTGTCCTTGGGCGCCCGGTTCTGTTCCCCGACCTCGCGCGTTTGCCTCTGCTTCCCCCCGACCTCGCGTGATTGCCTCTGCTTCCCCCCGACCTCGCGTGATTGCCTCTGCTTCCCCCCGACCGCGGGCGTTTGCCTCTGCTTCCCCCCCGACCTCGCGTGATTGCCTCTGCTTCCCCCCGACCGCGGGCGTTTGACTCTGCTTCCCCCCCGACCGCGGGCGTTTGCCTCTGCTTCCCCCCGACCGCGGGCGTTTGCCTCTGCTTCCCCCCGACTGCGGGCGTTTGCCTCTGCTTCCCCCCCGACCGCGGGCGTTTGCCTCTGCTTCCCCCCCGACCGCGGCGTTTGCCTCTGCTTCCCGACCGCGGGCGTTTGCCTCTGCTTCCCCCCCGACCGCGGGCGTTTGCCTCTGCTTCCCCCCCCCGACCGCGGGCGTTTGCCTCTGCTTCCCCCCCCCGACCGCGGGCATTTACCTCTGCTTCCCCCCCGACCTAGGGCGTTTGCCTCTGCTTCCCCCCGACCGCGGCGTTTGCTTCTGCTTCCCCCCCGACCGCGCGTTTGCTTCTGCTTCCCCCCCCCGACCGCGGGCGTTTGCTTCTGCTTCCCCCCCCCCGACCGCGGGCGTTTGCTTCTGCTTCCCCCCCCCGACCGCGGGCGTTTGCTTCTGCTTCCCCCCGACCGCGGGCGTTTGCTTCTGCTTCCCCCCGACCGCGGGCGTTTGCTTCTGCTTCCCCCCCCCGACCGTGGGCGTTTGCTTCTGCTTCCCCCCCCCCCGACCGCGGGCGTTTGCTTCTGCTTCCCCCCCCCCGACCGCGGGCGTTTGCTTCTGCTTCCCCCCCCCCGACCGCGGGCGTTTGCTTCTGCTTCCCCCCCGACCTCGGGCGTTTGCCTCTGTGTCGTACCCACACCCCGACCTCGGGCGTTTGCCTCTGTGTCGTACCCACACCCCGACCTCGGGCGTTTGCCTCTGTGTCGTACCCACACCCCGACCTAGGGCGTTTGCCTCTGTGTCGTACCCACACCCCGACCTCGGGCGTTTGCCTCTGTGTCGTACCCACACCCCGACCTCGGGCGTTTGCCTCTGTGTCGTACCCACACCCCGACCTCGGGCGTTTGCCTCTGTGTCGTACCCACACCCCGACCTCGGGCGTTTTCCTCTGCTTCCCTTGATCTCGGGCGCTTGCCTCTGACCCCCCCCCCAACCTTGAGCGTCTGCCTCTGCACCCCCCACCCTCGGGCGTCTGCCTCTGCGCCCCCCACCCCACCCTCAGGCGTCTGCCTCTGTAAATCGTGTCTGACCCCATTCCTTCACATGACAGGTGGCACCCGGAGGAAGGGGGGAGTTGTCCTGAGCCACTGACGTCTTCCTCTCCTGCCCCTCAGGTTTATCAGATCCATCATACATTTTATTCACATCGTCTCCTTTCTTTTTCATGCAATTTATAATAAATACAGAATAATACAGACGCAGTCTTTGTCCGGCCACGTTTGTTGCGCCGGCTACACTTTCTGTTCTTATTTACTGATTCTCCTGAAAGTCGCTGCTCACAGATAACGACTCGCTCACCGTTTATCGACTCGCATGACGCTGGAAATGCTGTCCAGGATCGGGCGATTTAAACCTAAACAAGGTGCTCTCTCTGATCCTTTGGGTCACTTGGTAGCTATGAAGTGATCCTGATAACGATGCTTCGCTGTAGTCCAGGTTTGTGTCAGCCATGTGAATGCATTCGATGGGGATTTAGGGATCAAGAGGCGTTCTGATGCTAATCAATGGATTCGCCAGCTTGGGGGGGGGTCCCCAGTGTGTGTCTACATGTCTTCTCTTAATTCTAAAAATCTTTTTTTTTTTCTCCCTCCAGCCCCAGGCAGTTCACCCGGCTCCCCATGAAGCGGAAATAGCACAAACCAAAAAGTTATTTAGAAGAAAAAGAAACGATCGCAGGTAAGAGGCGCGCATTATATTCTTATCTTTGGGGGACGGGGGGGTTAAAATCCTAGATGCAGCGACACTACTTCAGTATAAATCATAATATAAATTTTTGGTGAGATTAAAGCAGAAGTCGGCAATCTTGGGCCTCCAGGCTTGTAACTACACTTCCCATGATGCTCAGCCATTCATCAGGTTGTCTAAGCCCTGTGGGAAATATTTCAGATATGTGAAAGCCATTCCATGTGACCCCCTCGGGGGTCGGCAACCTTGGCCCTCCAGATGTCTCGAATCAACATTTTCCTTTGAGGTTCTGCCAACCTAATGAGTAGCTGAGCATCATGGGAGATGTAGTTCCTATTACTGCCGTAGGACCAAAGTTGCTAACCCCTGCTGTACATCATTTGATGGGGTAGCCTTACCTGGCGTTTCATATTACTGACTCTAGGGCCATCACATGTGACGTGTTCACCTGCCGGCCCACCTCAGCCCCCCCCCCACATGCACTTTGACACTTGACCCCACTCCTTATGCTTTGCTGAAACATACACTCCCACACACTGACACAAAGTTGCCACTTGGAAGCGTTGCTCCTGCGTACAATGTATTTCGAAGAAGGGCAGCATTGGGTTTTATCCTTATGACACGCTTGGATCTCCCGCGGCCTGAGTGAGGTCATCACACTGGCGAACACGTGTCCTCTCAGGAAATTAGAGGGACACTCTACACATCCTGACCACTTTAGGGTTTTTTAATCGTCCTGGTTTTGTAGAGTTTCTCCCTCCAATTCAGTTCAGGTGACACCGCTGAAATGAAGTGGAGGAGGTTTGTCCACCCACACCGGCAACCGGGATTTAGAATTTCCTGGCTGGGGGATCACCAGATCAGTCACTGGTGACATCAGGATGCTCCGCGTGCAGACGTCACCCTCTCTGACCACTAATGACAGACGGCAGCCGATGGGTTGGTTCTGCGCATGCGCCGGCAGCTCCCATCGTTTTCTGCACAGGCGCTGCAGGACCTGCGTATAGAAAGTGCACAAGTATAAAGTGCGCAAGTGCTGAGCGTCGTCGGCTTTCTGTAGGTACACAAATTGAATGGTGAAGCTGCAGGGATTTCCAGTTATTTAAGGGCAGAAATAAAGGGGGGGGGCGGCATTTATTAGAGTATCGCTTTAAAATGTTTTCACAAATCTGTATTTCATTAAACCTGCAACAGAAATGCCGTCCTGGCGTCTGCGGCGACACACGCCAACCTCTCCATTCGAATCTTCAATGTCCAGCATTGCACAATATGTTTGGCATCTTCTTTTCACGATAAAAGGTCACGCGGCGGGTTAATAAAGTGCACGTTTATTGTTTCCAAGCTGTATTTCCTGATTTGATGTTTATTATGTATTTTATTATCTGACAGTATGTGTTTGCTTGATATTATACTTGGTAGGAATGTCCCGATCTCAAAGCTCGCTACCCAATCAGTGCGTTTTTCGGGAAATCGGCTTCTTGAAGCTAATCCTATCCCAGAGTCCGTCGGCGAGACTCCCAGCCATCCAGCTGCAGTCTCGCAGCCTCCGCGTTGACTCGCAGCGTCTTCCCTGTCTGCACGTGAATCATGCAGGAGACTGGGAAGATTGGATGTGATCAGGAAGGCTGGGAGGTATCACGGTGGGTGGATCAGCCTGCTGGTTTGTCAGTGATATTTAATGTATCTCTTATGTTACACTGCCACGTACACAAGCTGTAACGAGTTTAATTGTGCATTACAAACTAAAGCACATTATAAAACACACGCTGCTGGTTTTATTTGTTTGAAATTATTTTATTTTTTTTACTTGCAATTAAGTTTTAGGTTTTTGTTCATCTGTTCCCATTTTGAGGATTTTTCCCATGATGCAATATTTACCTAAATCTGTTTAACTGCTGGGCTTTAACTTCTACAGTATTTAACGGTTAATGAGGAGGAGGAGGCAATGTTTAGATAAGGCTGCAGGAGGTCCATTGTTCTCCAGGCTAATTTAGATAAAATATGGCAGCTGAATGAGATCAGACAAGGAGTTTATAAGACTTCTAATCTACCCCTGGTGATGTCCTTTGAATATATCCCACACAATACAATGATGTGAGTCGGTGACTGACTCATTCATTCCATTCTATGACCAAAGCCACACAGTGAGGAGCAAGTGATGGAAAAATGCAGCACAAAATATCACACAATGGATGCACCCAGTGACACATATAGAGGAAAATATCGCACAATGGATGCACCCAGTGACACATATAGAGGAAAATATCACACAATGGATGCGCCCAGTGACACATATAGAGGAAAATATCACACAATGGATGCGCCCAGTGACACATAGAGGAAAATATCACACAATGGATGCGCCCAGTGACACATATAGAGGAAAATATCACACAATGGATGCACCCAGTGACACATATAGAGGAAAATATCACACAATGGATGCACCCAGTGACACATATAGAGGAAAATATCACACAATGGATGCACCCAGTGACACCTATAGAGGAAAATATCACACAATGGATGCACCCAGTGACATATATAGAGGAAAATATCACACAATGGATGCACCCAGTGACACATATAGAGGAAAATATCACACAATGGATGCGCCCAGTGACACATATAGAGGAAAATATCACACAATGGATGCACCCAGTGACACATATAGAGGAAAATATCACACAATGGATGCGCCCAGTGACACATATAGAGGAAAATATCACACAATGGATGCGCCCAGTGACACATATAGAGGAAAATATCACACAATGGATGCCCCCAGTGACACATAGAGAGGGAAATATTTTCTTAACTAAACATACAAGAGAAAAACAAAGCACATGTAAGATATCAGTAACATCACATACACACAATAAGGACATTTCATGTTTTTTGTGGTACTGGTGCCTTAAATGAAAGAAGAGCAGAAATTCACTGGTTACATTATCTTTCTATTGGCTTGAAATAAAGCGTGACTTTGTCTCTGCGTAGAGAAGTCCACGTTCTCTCCATCACGCACGATTTGCCATCTTCACGTACAAAAAGATTTAGGAGGATCTTTTCTTTCTTTTACGTGTCAGATTTTAACTCCGAGCAGGTTTTATTTCTTTGCGTGATTAAAGGCGGTTTATTGAGGGACATACTTTTCCACGCCCGATTTTTGGAGACAGAACAGAAACGCTGAGCAGATGCGCCAGGCTGATACAAAACAGGTTTGTGTGACTGTCACTCTCTGCACCCTATCCAGAGACTCCGCCACAGCGCGCGGGTGCTTCCTCTTAAGCTATGGCAGAGATTGGGCCCGTTTCTGTTACCAGTTCCCAACAATCTGAGCCGTCACAGACCGGGAGACACGTTCTAAATAAAGTGGAGGAACAGTAAATTTATTATTTTTTGAGGGGGGGGGGGGTTAATCCCTTGTTGTTCTCTTACTATGAAAGCAGCAACTTTATTCATTTTGACACTTTGCTGAATTCTCCCTGGGGAACGCCTGACAATTACAACCCCTGAATCTTATCCCTGTACAGCAGCGACTGACCCCACAGCTCTCTGTGTATTCTGCCAAATCCCTGGCTGCTGGAATGCTGCAGTAACGTTTGTTGAGCTTTTTGTTACAGCAAGAGTGTGGGCTGCTCCTTGCAGCTTCGATACAGTAATGTAGTGAGATCTTGCCATGTCATTTCACCTCTTGTATTGTAAGTAGGGATGCATCAAAATTTCAGCCACCGAAAATTATCGTCCGAAAATGGTGTTTTGGGTTTCGGCTGAAAAAAACGGCAGAAAATTTCCATTTCAAAATTGGACCTGAAGGCCCAGCCGAGCCGGGGGTTCACCTGAGCATGGAGGCCGTCTGAGCTGCCTGCTCGGCCATCCTCCATGCTCAGGTGAGTCCCCAGCTCGGCCGGAGGGCCAACCGAGCAGGGGGCTCGCCTGAGTCTGAAGGCCGGCCGAGCAGGGGGCTCGGGCAGGCCTCCAGGCCCAGGTGATGGATTTTGTTGGGAGGTGTGGGTGAAGAGCACATACTCGCCTACATCGGCCTCGAGTCCTCCACCGGTTGCACATACTCGCCTACATCGGCCCTGAGCTCCTCCAGCGATGACAGTCCTGCATCCAGTGTCCTCTCACCATTGGTCGCCGGTATGACGTCACGGAAGCCTTTGACCCTGGGTCAATGGCTTTCTTGACGTCATCCCTGCGACCGACACAGAGAGGCGGGCACTGGCTGCAGGAGGACTGCCATCGCTGGAGGAGCTCAGGGCCGATGTAGGGGAGTATGTGTAGGCAACATCCTCCTACTTCGGCCCTGAGCTCCAGCGGTGATCGTCCTCCGGCTATCGCAGGCTGCCTTGAAGGCCCAGCCGAGCTGGGGGCTCGCCTGAGCCTGGAGGACGGCCGAGCAGCCTGCGACAGCCGGAGGAAGGTGGGCCATGCGAACCTGGACCTGGAGGCCCGGCTGAGCAAGCTTCTCGGCCAGCCTCCAGGCTCAGGCAAGCCCCAGCTTGCTCGGCTGGCCTTCGGGATCAGGCGAATCCCCGGCCTCCAGGCCCAGGTTCTCATGTCTGATTTTCAGTATCGCTTGTCAGCCGAACCGATCCTGAATTTTCGGTTTTGGTATCGGCCTGGAAATTTTCGTTTCGGTGCATCCCTAATTGTAAGCTCTCGACCAGGATCCTCTCTCCTACTGTTCTGTGTGTTTAACCTGTATGTATATTTGTTATTCTGCCTTACCCATTGTACAGCGCTACGGAACTTGTTAGCGCTTTATAAATACTGGTCACTGTAACCACAGGGTGAAAAGTAATCTTGTGTTAAAAAACAAGGTGTGCAAGTAGGGTTTTATGCACCAATATTCTCTTTTCATTGTATTTCTATGCATAGTTGTGTTTGTGCATTTTTAGTAGCGAAAGGGTTAAACGTGCCATTTCTTGCTAGTCTTAAAGCAGCGATCTTGCTTGTCCAACAAAAGCCACTGTATCCATTTATTATACTAACCAAAGCCCTTTAATACCTTTATCGTCAGCCGGGGGGGGGGGGCGACGCTGCAAAGACGCAAAACTGTAAACCTCTCCCTTTCAGACAGATCTAAAAACCCGAGCGTCAGCAGGAAGAATCTGCTTTCCATTGGAAATTTCAAGGGATTGTTCGTGGCTGTATGATCTCCTGGCTGCAGCACCATGTATGGATCTGAACTAGTGATGTAGAACCTGATCGAATGATATATATATATATATAATGCCACAATCACGAGTATAGCAGTACGTAGTGATACCTTTTTTTATTGGACTAACGTTACATTTGAAAGACGAGCTTTCGAGAGTATTCCTCTCTTCCTCAGCTTACTGATAAGTTCCTAGAATTGAACATTAGGACATGAAGGGTCACATGGGTGGGGGGATTTAGATGTCGTAAAAAGTGAGAGTCAAATGGTATGTTCAAAATGGAAAATAAACGCATGAGGGATATTGGACCCATAATAAAACAGCGATAAGATCATACAACCTAGAATGAAAAAAGAACGAAAAACAAAAAAAAAATCAAAACCGTTAAGGCTGAAAGAGACATGAAAAAAAAAAAGAAACCAAGAAGAAACAAAGCATCAGCCAGAATTTTGTATGTTATGCGATGCTATGATAATGGGTTAAAAATCCAGAGTCCACATTGAGTGCAGCATTTATAGTGTTAAAATATGTGATCATTTTCATTTCATAGGTTTTGCGTTCCCGGTGGTCTTTAAAATGTCCTTTGAGGATTTTAATTTTGAGGTTTTGGATTGAGTGGTTTATTAGATTGTACCCCAGTGGGACATCACTTCAATCTGTATTTTCCTGGTGGGTCTTGATGGAGCACATGAGCTCTGCAACTATAAACTTTATTATTTGCTGTGTGGAGGCTTTTAATCTCAATTTTTTTGCCCTCCAACACAACTTGTGTGATATATATATATATATATATATATTATATATACCCTTATGATAACATGTGGGCCAAGAATGCACTTCCTATGGTCTGTCCTTCCGGTTATCCTCGGCCTGCCAGTAAGGGTCCCGTCGCTCGTCTGCCAGCATATTCCCCATCACGGATCCACAAAGCAATTTTAGGTCCTTTTAATCCTGGGGATTTCACCTTTTTATTAAACAGGCCGCAGTGATGGCGCGCCGCATTCTAGCGAGATTTTGGTTTTGAGAGGGATTAAGGGGTGTTTAGAACCAAGGCCGAGAAATCCTAGTTGAGTTATAAGTGTACCCCCCGGTGACGTACCGTACATAGCTTTTATATGCTGATAATTTATTTTTCAGACTGTGCTGTGAATATCCAGCTTCGCTTCTTCTTCTTCTAATGTGAAATATATTTGTCACCTGCCAAACATTTTCTAATTACATTTTTGGACATATCTATAAATCACACTCTTTGTGTATACACACATACATCTCACACTGTATACAATGAGAGATACACGGTATATATTATACACTGCCTGGCCAAAAAAAGTCACAAAGGTTGGGTGGCCTTTTACTGCGTTTACGGCATGCATTCACCATACAGGGAACACCGCATTCAGCGCCTCAGCTTCCCTGTTCACGTTGGCGGTCTGGCTTTCTGCTGTTCTGTGAAAGGGGGGAATAGGATTGGGATCGGGTTACGGAGGCCAGAGACAAGATGGCAGAAATCCGTCAAGGCCTTTGGACCTCCTCTTGCTGTGATTGCGGCGCGCATTCGTCGTTTCGATAAGCTACAATACATATCAATTTTGTGCAAAATACAAGCTGAACATGCTGGCTCCCAATGTGGAGAAATAGGATTTATATATTATCATTTATCTAGCGCCAACAGTTTCCGCAGCGCTTTACAATAACCAAAGGGAACGAGATACAGCTAAACAGACATATGATGGATTCAAGAGGTGTAGAGGGCCCTCCTCATAGGAGCTTACAATCTAGAGGAGCGGAGGCACTCAAACATATTACTTTGTAGCACAAAGCGACAGAATGAGTTATACAATGTAACTACTAGACATGTGCATTAGTTTTAGTACTAAAATGATTTAGTCCGAATTTTGGGATAATTTCGTTTTCGTATGACTCGAGATACGAAACTGCTCGGTCCAAAAAAACTAAAACAAAAGGAAAATGCACTATTTAGTTTCAGTTCTTTTTGTGATCTTACATTGAGTGAATGAGACCAGCAATGAGGATGTTCTATATAGAGAGGAACATTAATTAATTCAGGAGTATGTTTTATACGGAGAGGGGTATTAATTAATGCAGGAGGATGTTATATACATTATACAGAGAGGGGGATATTAATTAATGCAGGAGGATGTTATATACATTATACAGAGAGGGGTATTAATTAATGCAGGAGGATGTTATATACATTATACAGAGAGGGGGACATTAATGCAGGAGGATGTTATATACATTATACAGAGAGGGGTATTAATTAATGCAGGAGGATGTTCTATACATTATACAGAGAGGAGCCTTTTTTTAGCCCTTTAAATCCAGTGGCTGTGAGCGCTGAGATCGTCTGCTTGTTACATTATCTCTCATTACAATGTATCAGGTTCAGCTGTTACAGTAACTGTCTGCTGCTCATCGCTGTGATGAGCAGCAGACAGTTACTTTCCTTGTTTTACTGAAACTCTGAGCGCTGTGCTCAGAGTTTCAGTAAAACAAGGAAATAATATTGTTATAACCTCTTATATATAAAAATATTATTTACTAGTTTTACTGAAACTTTGAACGCTGTGATGAGCAGCAGTCAGTTACTGTAACAGCTTTGCCTGACACATTGTGCTGAGAGTGAGAGATACTGTAACAAGCAGTGATCTCAGCCCTCTGAGGAACCACTACAATATTAATTGTATCCGCTGTTTTTCGGATGAACGAAATTTGTTTTCATACTAAAGAACTGAAAACAAATTTCTTTAGCAACTAAATAAATTGCGTTTTAGGACGAATTCATTCGTCCAAAACGAAATTTTGTGCTTTGCACATGTCTAGTAACTACATGACCCACCATTGTGACATGGTAAGAGCTAAACTGAAGCAGAATAGAAAACCAGATGCACACCAATAAGAAAGTAAACATGACCTGGCAGACTACTTCCTCAGTAAAACTCTAACTATCAGAAGCAACATCCCAACACAAGATAGTTATCTGCCACCTCCACTCCCACAGGTCCCCTCTGCCACCCTCTGCCGCTTCCTCCCAACCACTGAGGAGGAAGTCAATTCCTTATTGTCCTCCTCACATCTCACCACGTGCCCGCTCGACCCCATTCCCTCACATCTAATTCCTCCCCTCTCCTCCTCCCTCACCCCTGCTCTCACACACATCTTCAACCTATCTCTCTCCACTGGCTCCTTTCCATCCGCCTTCAAACACGCGCTAGTTACCCCTTTACTAAAGAAACCATCCCTCGATCCCAACTCTCCATCCAACTACCGCCCTGTATCCCTGCTTCCCTTCACATCAAAGCTCTTAGAAAAACTAGTCTTCAACCGCCTCTCCCTCTTCCTGTCCTCCAATTCCCTACTTGACCCCCTGCAATCTGGCTTCCGTCCCCTACACTCAACTGAAACTGCCCTCACCAAAGTCACCAACGACCTCCTAACTGCTAAAAAACACGGCCACTATTCTATTCTCATCCTGCTTGACCTCTCGGCTGCTTTTGACACTGTTGACCACCCCCTCCTTCTACAGACCCTCAACTCTCGGGGTCTCGGTGACACTGCACTTGCTTGGGTTGACTCCTATTTATCCAACAGGTCCTTCTGTGTGTCCTTTGCTGGTAACTCCTCCTCTTCATTGCCTCTATCTGTTGGTGTACCTCAAGGCTCTGTCCTTGGTCCTCTGCTCTTTTCCATCTACACCTCCTCCCTGGGCAAAATCATCAACAGCTTTGGCTTTAATTACCACCTCTACGCTGATGACACTCAGATCTACCTCTCTACCCCTGATCTCTCTCCCCCTGTCCTTTCAAAAGTCAGTGACTGTTTATGCGCACAGCAGTCGAAGTCAGCATCTTCTTTCTGCCAGAACCAGGTAGCGTTTCAACAGTGCCCTTTGCCTTGAATTTGCGAATGATGCTTCCTATGGTCTCTCTTGGTATGTTTAACATCTTTGTAATCTTCTTATAGCCATTGCCCTTCCTGTGAAGAGTAATCACCTCTTCTCTTGTCTTCCTGGACCATTCTCTTGACTTCACCATGTTTGTAACCACACCAGTAAATGTCTAGAAGGAGCTGAGTATCACAGTCATTTTAAAGCTGCCTAAGGCTGGCGGCACATGAGCGTTTTGAGAGAATGGAAGGAACGTCCGTGAAAGTGGGCGTTCCTTCCATTCTCTGCGCTCAGCGTGCAAAGCACGATCCTCCTATGGAGAATCGCGCTTTGTATACTTTCAGCGTCCGTTTAGCTTTTTGACGGGGAGGCCTTTTTCACGTCCGGTGGAGGGCTTTCCCCGTCAAAAACCAACGGACGCAGGGAAGTGCGGGCGCACATGAGGCAAAAATACGCTCGTGTGCCGGGGGCCTAATTGATGCTTATTATGCTTTATTGCTGCTCCGTGACATCCACAGGTGTTTTCAATACCTGATTGAAAACACTTGAATGAACCTCTGTTCTTCAGAGTGGTAGTCTTTAAGGGGTTGAATAATTGTGTCAATGAAGAATTCACAAAAGAAACATTTACTACTGTATTACAAAACCAATTGATGTCATTTTAGTTGCATATGGTTCTTTAAAAAGTCCTTGTAGGATTTCATTCTGAATACAATTACAAATGTACACAAAATTCCTTAAAACCCTTTACAGCATTGGGGGTTGAATAATTTTGAACACAACTGTATGTATATGCCTGAAACTCAATCTTGCCAAAATTGAAGTTCTCGTATCCTCGACGTGTAAATGGAACGCTCATTAGCCCGACTCCTCAAGCTCGCTGCCTTGGTGTCACTTTCGATTCTGACCTAACGTTCTCTCCCCACGTCCAGACAGTGACCAAATCCTGTTACTATCAACTCGAGAACATCGCATGCCCCTTTCTGACGCAAGATGCCGTGAAGGTGCTGGGTCGCGCTCTTATTTCACAACTTGATTTCGGCAACTCGCTCCTTATTGGTCTCCCCAACTCCTGTATTGCCCCTTTGCAATCTGTAATGAATGCAGGCGCCAGGCTTAGTTTTCTCACCAGGCGCACCTCTCGTACCTCCCCCCTCTGCCGGTCCCTCCATTGACTTTGTGTACGTTCCAAAATACAGTTTAAAATACTGACTCTCACGTTCAAATCGCTCAATAACTCAACCCCTTCCTACATGTCTTTGTTACTCCACAAACCAGTCCCGTCTAGACAACACCGGTTGGTGGACGATCTCTGTCTGCACCCGCACGACCAACTCTCGCCTCCAAGACTTCTCAAGGGCAGCTCCGGTCTTGTGGCATGACTTGTCTCACCCTATCAAACTCTCCCCTGATCTTAGGGCCTTCAAGAAATCCCTCAAAACCCATCTCTTCAAATTAGCACCACATCACTGATGCAACTCATCCCTATGCTACCTACTCACACACGATTGAAGCACTTTCAATGGCCCCATCGTTCCCAAACCACTGACACTAATGATCCTGCCATCTCGTAAAATTTCTCTCGTCTTCCTCAACCCCCAATCCCTCTAGATTGTAAGCTCCTATGAGCAGGGCCCTCTACATCTAGTGTTTCCATCCCATGTCCGTTTACCTGTATCCTGTTCCCCTTTTGGTTATTTTATTTTTTTTTGTTGGAGAAAGGATTTTACCAGGAAGGATACATTGAGATTTCTCTCGTTTTCAAGTATGTCCAGGGTGGCGACTCCGAGTATGTACTGCTAGGTGTCTTGCCCAAGGGCACTTACTGGAGAGGTGCTCTTGCCGGGATCGAACCTGTGTCTCCACGGTTATAGAGCAGTGATGTTACCTCTACTCCACCCAGCCGGCACTGTTGCGGTAACTGTTGACCCTATAGAAATGATGACAATAATAATGTTGCATGTCGCTGCATACTCTCTCGGCTGCTGGACAAACCGTGCGGACTACAAGGAGCATTAGCCCACCTAAAACCTACATAGATAAAGCAGGCATGTCTGCAGTCTGAAGGATTCACCTAAAAACGATCACGCCTTCAGTTTTCTTATACCTCAGTAGATATTGGTAATTCTCTAGCTCTCTCCGCAAATCCCGTGGCCCCGAGCCAGAGGAAATTGCGTCCTGAGAAAGAAACGTCTGGCAGTTATTCCATGAAGTTTCTGAAGGACCCATGGGTAAACAATATCTACACCAGGTACTTTATCGTAATCTCGTCTCCCCCCCCCCCCCCCCTCCGTAGTCTCAAAGTATTTTGATTTTTTGCGATTCCTGTAAGCGATCCGCCATTGCTTAACCCTGGCTCGCGACCAAGAATAAATTCAATTCTCGGTATACCGGTGCTTTTCTAAAGGGATT
This sequence comes from Leptobrachium leishanense, assembly GCA_009667805.1. Lineage (NCBI taxonomy): Eukaryota > Metazoa > Chordata > Amphibia > Anura > Megophryidae > Leptobrachium > Leptobrachium leishanense. The sequence continues at coordinate 44,203,728 of CM019063.1, forward strand.
ATCTCGCTGACCGTGAACGTCATGGTATTCTGCCACGCGTTATCTCAAAGGAGCCTTCATACCTCAGCAGCCAATGCATTAATTAGAAGGATTGGATGATGCGATGACGTGTTTGGCACGGTCTCTCCTTTCTGCCATCTTCACAGGTAAAACCAGTCGCCCTCTTATCTCCTCTTTCTTCGTCATTCAGGGATCTCAAACTCCGGCCCCCCAGATGTTTATTGCCTTTTAATTCCCAGAATTCTTTGAATGCAATAGATGGCCAGAGAATCATGGGAGCTGAAGTTTAGAAACATCTGGGGGGCCGGAGTTTGAGATCCCAGGCTTAACAGCATTATCCATTTATTTTAATCGTTATGGGGTTATTTCGGAAATTTTGGTGCTCTTCTTTTATTTGGCGCACTTTGTCGAGCTCAATTCGCCAACCCTGCTGTGAATTCAGCATTCACCAGAGTCCCTGAAGTGCACCGAAGCGATCCGCCGAATGCCTCCGATAAACCCGCTTAATCGATCCGTCGACCCGCCAAATGCAAATGTGATCTGATAACTCTTTCCATGCTAAACTGAAAGACCTGTCAGCCGTTGTTGGAAGGACCTAATGTCTTCATAGATGCACTGGACTGCATCATCATTTTGTGGCAAACCAAAGGATCCATCAAACTGTAGATTGTAGAACCGGCCGTCTACTAGACTTGAACGATCATGCAGCTTTTGATGGAGGGACCCTTCCAGTGCTAGATTGGATAATCTGTCCACTGGCCTACAGAAGAACCTGCCCAGACCTGGACGACTCTAATGCTTGTTCTGCTTTGAAATTATTGATCCATGACCCATATGACAATAGTTGGCCACTCCTCCACTGCCAACCTGAAGGATTTGTCCCATTACCAGAAGAACCTGCCCAGAACACCTCCGATACTTGTTCTGCATTGACTTTACTGATCCATCCGGCAATAGGTGATTGGCCACTCATCCACTGCCAACCTGAAGGATTTATCCCATTGGCAGAAGGACCTGCCCAGACATGAACATCTCCAATATTTGTTCCATCCGGCAATAGGTGATTGGCCACTCATCCACTGCCAACCTAAAGGATTTATCCCATTGGCAGAAGGACCTGCCCAGACATGAATATCTCCGGTACTTGTTCCGCATTAACGTTATTGATCCATCCGGCAATAGGTGATTGGCCACTCGTCCACTGCCAACCTGAAGGATTTATCCCATTGACAGAAGGACCTGCCCAGACATGAACATCTCCAATATTTGTTCCATCCGGCAATAGGTGATTGGCCACTCGTCCACTGCCAACCTGAAGGATTTATCCCAATGGCAGAAGAACCTGCCCAGACATGAACATCTCTGATACTTGTTCTGCATTGACATTGAACCGTGATCCAAATGGCAATAGGTGATTGGCCACTCATCCACTGCCAACCTGGAGAATTTGCCCCATTGGCAGAAGGACCAGACCAGATGAAGAGCTCCTCTTGCACTTCAGCTGCTTCACAGTGTATCCTGTTTGATAACCAAAAATATGAACATACTATGTAGCCCACAGCCTGTTCCTGGACCTGTTTTTTTTATTTATTTTTAATCGTATCTCACGTTTCTGATCTTGGATATGGTCAATGAATTTATGACCTTTTTATTGATCCTTCAAGCTGCACCCCAAGCTTTCCGATCCTTTTTTTTTTTTTTCCTCTGACCTCACCGCAACCCGGATGTCATCAGTTAATTATTTTTATATATTTTTTTTAAAAAAAAACCTTGCATGATCTTGTTAACGCTTTAATTACAAAGGATGTCAGCGCCAAAGTGCCAGAAAAGATTAAATAGTCACGTCCCGTACAAGCTGTAAATGGATTGCAGGCTGGGAACCGGGTTGGTAGGAGAACGACCCCCCCCCCCCCCCCCCTCCATCTGGCTTGTGTTAGGCTGAAGGAGTGGAAGGGGAAAAAAAAGCGGATCTGAAGACGTTTTCGGCATTTTCTTCTATTAAACTTTTTCCAATTTTTTTATTTTTTGGAGAGAGACTTTAATTTGGCGTTTTCTCCATTGACATCGAGTAAAGGGATGGCATCGAGAACGCATTATATGTTTGGAAGAAAAAAAATGCCTTGGGGGGGGGGGTCCAGGCCACCAGCTCGCTGACATGTGTTCTGCGTTTCTTCAGATATCCCGCCGAGCATTCGTCGGCCTCGCCGAAAACTGAGCAGGAAACGTCACTTCTAACAAAACGTGACTGTCGGAGTGTTAACAATTATCCTAAAACGTCTTCAAAGCTAAAGATATATATATATAAAAATGTTGCCTTGTTTTATCCGCACGAAGAATTTCAGCGGGGCCTTAGCTACGTCTAGAAATGATACGTTACACTTTATTGTGTACATTAAAAGTTTAACCGTTACATTTATAAAGCACCAACAGGTTCTGTAGCGCTGTAACAGCCTTCGACAAATTTGCATACAACATGGAAAGCAGTAACAGAACCTGAGGGCCGACAATCGAACGGAAGTATCCAGACGTTCCATTATAGGAGCCGATGGGGACCCGGGCCTGGTGTAACACAAGTTGCCGTGTAAGGGTCGCGTCTTAAAGGCACTTAAAGGCCTTCGAGTCACGGTGATGTTCTTAAGACCTGTGTAAATTGAGTTCATGTTGTACTTTCTATGGTTTGAGTGTGTGTTATTACTTTACAGATATAGTATCCCTTGTCCAGAAGTCAGAAATGTTCCAAAATCTGACATCTTTGAGCAGCGAAATGCCACCAAGCGTGGATGAATTTCCCCCTGAGCTCATGTGACGGGGGACGAAATGATTTCAAATCCTGTGTCAGGGGCCGTACCTAGAACATTTGGCACCTCGGGCGGATCCTATAATTGCCCCCCCCCCTCCCCCCACTTTAAAATGTAAAAAAAAAAAAAATGTTGGCGCTATTTCGGTGCTCTGTGAGTAACCCCTTTAGTGGCAGGGTTTTGCCGCCCCCTGGAAAGTGCCAGCCTAGGCCTTGTCTACCCAGGACATACTTGAAAATTGGTGAAATCTCAACGTATCCCTCCTGGTAAAATACTTTGCAAAAGTAAAAAAAAATAAGTATATTTGGGTGTCACCCAGTGCGGCCCGCCCCCCCCCCCCCACTGTATAAAACACCCCTCAGGCTGTGTGTATGAAATCTAAATGGATTCCGTGTTTAGATTTGGGTCCCCCTCCCCAAAATATCTCATTATATCCAAATATTACCCAAAATCCGAAAAATCGAAAGCTCTCCTGGTTCCAGGCATTGCAAATAAGGGACGGTGTTTGTGTGTGACTGTGTATATATCCGGATAAGAGCTAAACACTCTAAGGTCTCATAATTAAAAACAAAAAAATTAAGCGTCAATTAAAAAAAGACCATTTCAGCTCTTGATTGTTCATCCGGATATACGTAAGATACACTGTGTGTGTGTGTGACCCTGAATTGTCGCCGAACAGTGAATTTCCCCGTACGGTGACATTTCGTGGCCATTTGCCAATTCAGAGAGCAGGCAGTTTTCCAGCAAGTACGGTGCCTGTTCGGTGTCTGAATAGATTAACCATTGCTTCTCTATGGGGGATTTAACGGTTGCCGAACAGCAGAGAAATGTCAGTGAAATGCCCTGCTGTTCAGTGGTTTCATTCGGCAGGATTATTCAGGCGAATCCCATAGGCTTCAATGTTAAAAATATTCCCGTTTTAATTCAATATCTAATAAACCATTTATTATTTTAATCTGCAGCAAAAAGTCTGTATTGACATTTTTTTATTTATATATATATATATATATATATATTTTATCTTTTAGACTTTTTTTGGGATTTTTCCTGATTTTTTTTTTATTTTATTTTTTTATGAAGCATTTTTTCTATAACAGACCTTTTTATTATCCTTCATAAATGTAAATTCCAGGCATTTTTGTTCAGTAGTTTTTTTGCAATCACCATTTAATTTTTCACACTTTCAGCCGTATTGTTTTCTTGTCTTTATCCCCCCCCCCCACCACCACCCCACCCCCGTTCGTCAGCGTGTCGACTGGTCTACATTGTGTTCGGCTAGTCAGATTTTTCCAACGCGTTTGGCATGTTTTTTGTGGCGTTTCCGGTGGGTTTGCGGCAGGATTTCCCTGCACTTTGGGGGCCCTGCGTGAATGCTGAATTCGCCGCAGGGTGGGGAACTTTAATTCCCCGATGTGTGGGGAACGAGAGAGCACCAAAGTGTCGGCGTCATTTCGGTGCTCTCTGAATAACATATATATGTGTCCTGAAGAGGTTCAAATTCTGAGCAGAACCTTTAACTACTTTTTAAAATGATATAATAGTAACAATTTACGATCCAGTCCTGGAGAATATACATGTTGCTGAGCACCGGACGCTTGGGACATAAAGGGTTACCAGCAAGTGCGAGAATTGATGAAAAAAACCATTATTTTTATGGTGACGAGCCTCATGGTTTGGTTTTTGTAAAAACTTCTAGATTCAGTAAGGGGTATTTTCTTGACCAAGTGAGACTGTATGAGTTTGTGCTGGGATGGATTTCCTGAAATGTGCTCCCCCCCCCCCCCAAACACATCTTTCTCCTCTTAGGTTAGACGCACACGGTCCCGTACTCTAGGGATTATTCACAAAGCACGGAAATTCCGGCGTAATTTCGGTGCTTTGCACTTCAGTGCGCGAAGGCGATTCCGTTTTGCCGACCCTTTGGTGAATTCACCGCTCACTGCAAGGTCACCATAGTGCACCGAAGATGGAGTCGCCGAACTGCAGAAAACAAAAAATCGGAGCTCTGCTATTCTCCTAATAGGTGTTTAAACCGATAAAAAGTTAATAAAATGTGTCCAATTAATAAAAAAAAGTCCTTTAAAAAGGAATAAAACTCTTTCAGAATAAAATAAGACGCCTTTTAAAAGAAATTGGGATTCAAAAATTTTTGTCTTTTTTTTTAAAAAAAAAAGGTTACATTTAATAAAGGGTTTTTATTGGTAAAAATTATATTTTTTTACATTGAATCCTATGGGATGCGCCTGTTTAAACCTGTCGAACTGAACTACTGAAAACCAGGGCATTTCGCCGATCTTTCAGTGCGTTTCGGCGTTCTCTCAATAGATTAACCATTGCTTCTTTATGGGACACTTTCGCTGCCGCCGCAGATCGGCAAACTGCACAGTGTTTCGCTGGCAATTCACATGTTTGGCGAATTGACAGTTTAGTGAATAGACGAACTGCCACGAAATTGTTCCGTACGTTGAAATTTACCGTTCGGCGCAATTCGGTGGCAAGTTCGTCTCTCTGTGAATAACCTCTTCTACGTACGCTCTTCTTGCCGATCATTGAAAGCCCCGTGCATTTCATTTCCTACAGATTTAGATACTTCTGCCGGCTGGGTGGAGTAGAGGAAACATCACTGCTCTATAACCGTGGAGACACAGGTTTGATCCCAGCGAGCAACCTCTCCAGTAAGTGTCCTTGGGCAAGACACCTAACGGTACATACTCGCCACCCAGGACATACTTGAAAACGAGAGAAATCTCAATGTATCCTTCCTGGTAAAATACTTTCTCAAAAAAATATATGACCTGTTTAGGCTGGGGTCAGACTAGCGCATTTTTAACGTGCGTTTAGGTGCACTTAATCACGGTCGCAGTAGCAGCAAATGACGCGCAATGACGGCCAATATACAAAGTACGGTCGCACGAAAGTCCGGCCGCGCAACGCAAGTGGCAAACGAACGCATTTTTTCTAGAACGTGATACCGCTAGTACTGACGTACAGAGTGCGCTGCGTCCGCTAGCGGCGTGTGAGCGTGATTAGGAGGCGTAAGACGCTGCTAATGTCCGGCCAACATAACGTCCAGACGCAAAAAGTGTTTTATTGATGATCCGTAAAAAATCACGCACGAACATGCGCATCGTATGATCGCTATCGCGCATTCCGTGAAAGAATACGTCAATGCGTTCGGACGCACTTTTTGACAGTCGATGTGAAAAATGTGTACATTTGACCCTAGCCTAACGGATCGAGGTATAGACAGACATATAGGGCTCTATTGAAGCTAGCGCTAGCTTAAAGGAGGTGATGGGCGCCGCACAGATCACTTCTGATTTGCTAACGGGTCAAAAACCCGTTGGCGAATCGGTATTAGCCGTTAATACCGTGAGTTTACTGTACGTTGCTCGCCCTATACGTAACAGAGATTAACCAGCGTTAGGATCACGAGGTATTAAAGCTAGTTACAAAGAGCCGGCAATACCGAAAAAAGTTACCACCAGCTCTGAGCTTCTGCAATATCGGCTGCAGCTGAAACCTCCCCCCCCCCCAAATCAAATACTCCCCTCTCTTCACGCGGTGGGAACAGAGGCCCGATCCGCTGCTTCTGGCCGCTAGGAGCAGAGGGAGACTGGGGGGAGAAAAAGTCCCCAGTCTCCCTCCGCCATCACATCGTTGACCTGCAGGATCTTGCGAGAGGCGAATTCCTGCCGGTCATGATACCCGGCTGCAGAAGCCTCCGTGGAGAGGTTGACACTTTTGGTGTTGCCTAGGGATGCACCGATACCGATACTAGTATCGGTATCGGGGCCGATATTGCCGTTTGCACGAGTACTTGTTACTCGTGCAAACGGCCCGATACATCCCGCCGATACCGGAAGCCGGCGCTGGGCCGGCTTGCCGGTATCCGCGGGGCTGGGGAAGCTGGCCGTGTGCATGTAAAGCACACGGCCAGCGTTCCCCTCCGGCGCGCCAAATACTCACCCTTCCTGAAGTTCCGGTCGCTGGGCAGTGATGCGTTCCTGCGGCCACTGGGCGCTCCTGTGACGCGGCCTCTTGGCTGGAGGCAGCGTCACAGATGCGCCCGGCGGCCACGTGACCGAATCACTGCCCAGCGACCGGAACTTCAGGAAGGGTGAGTATTTGGCGCGCCGGAGGGGAACGCTGGCCGCGTGCTTTACATGCACACGGCCAGCGTTCGAGCTGGGGGCAAATCCATGAGACCTGGGGCCAATCCATGAGACCTGGGGGCCAATCCATGAGACCTGGGGGCCAATCCATGAGACCTGGGGGCCAATCCATGAGACCTGGGGCCAATCCATGAGACCTGGGGGCCAATCCATGAGACCTGGGGGCCAATCCATGAGACCTGGGGCCAATCCATGAGACCTGGGGGCCAATCCATGAGACCTGGGGGCCAATCCATGAGACCTGGGGGCCAATCCATGAGACCTGGGGGCCAATCCATGAGACCTGGGGGCCAATCCATGAGACTGGGGGCAATCCATGAGACCTGGGGGCCAATCCATGAGACCTGGGGGCCAATCCATGAGACCCGGGGGCAAATCCATGAGACCCGGGGGACATATCCATCAGAGCTGGGGCAAATCCATGTGAGCTGGGGGCAAACCCATGTGAGCTGGGGGCAAATCCATGAGACCTGGGGGCAAATCCATGTGAGCTGCGGTCAATCTCATATAAATTTTTATGAGGTCTGTTCCTATTGGAAAGCGTCACATGACATTAAATAAAAGTATCGGTACTCGGTATCGGTGAGTACTTTTAAAAAGTATCGGTACTCGTACTCGGTCTTAAAAAAGTGGTATTGGTGCATCCCTAGTGTTGCCCCCAGTATCCGCGAGCCTAGCGGCCACTCCTGCTGTACTCAGCGCCTGCCCTGTAATCCGCTGGTGAAGCCGGGATGCACAGGGGATATTAGTGATCGCTAATCCCCTATTTTTGTTTGTAAATGGCGGTTTTCCTCCGTTCGGCGCTGCTCCGCCATTTTTGCAGAAACACCAGTGAATGCGTTTCAGGGATTTCGAATAGGTGATCTCCCGTACAAAGTGCGGCAATTACCACGGTAAAAACCATTATCCTTCAGCTGGAACGCGGGTGGAAACTACGGCGACGTCTACACTGAATAACTTCGGCAGAAAGAACTAGAAATATGGAGAAGCAGGGTGGCGGTAACCTAAATCGTGAATTCACCATAGTCCCCCTTGAAGTAAAACCCACTGTTGGATCAGTGAAAGAATGGTGTTTAGAGAATGACCCCCACGTGCATTGTGTGTGTATTCTGCATCGCGCTTATGTCAGCAGATTGTTTCGGCTTTCCAGGAGCGCTGCTGTTTCGGCCGATCCCCTCTGTGCTTGTTCATTTCCAGGGCTTTTCAGTTCATAAAAAGCAAAACAACAATTTCCTTTAAATTCTCAGAATAGAATCGCATCTGGTGAAGGATGCGAGTGCGGCGACGCTTCAAACTCCGGCCTCCAGGTACGCTTAGACGAGGGACGTCACATCAAACCTTGTTTGTTTCGATGAATATGCGTAGAGGGTTGTTAGAGGGTTATTCACTAAGTGGTGAATTTTAAAGTGTCTGCAATTTCAGGGCATTTCGCCAAATACAGGAAATTTCACATCGAAATATGGTGCATTTTTGCTGCAATTCAGTGCATTTCAGCAGCACCAAAAGTGCCCCATAGAGAACTAATGATTTATCTAGTCACAAAACACCGAATTGCATCGAAACCAACTGATTTCTGTGATTTCAGTTTCTCAGGTTTACACAGACGAATCTAATGTTTTAATATAATACATGTGATATCTTATTTTTTTAAAAGACCTTTTTTTATTATTTTGGATACATTTGTTTTTATTGATTTAATCTCCTGTTATGTAATAGGAAGTTTCCTATTTTTTTTCTTCTCAGTTTGGTTGAATTCACCATCGCCAATTCGGCACTTTTCGTTAATGTTTGATAACTAGGTGCCCTGTACAGAAACAAATCCTGCCTGAGCCCCGCGGTAAGAAAGCAGATCAAATGCTTATGCCGGCTATTGAATATGGAGATGTAGTTTAATGCAGCTCCCCCGCAAACACACCTTCATAAACTTACTACATTGTATAACTCATTCTGCCCCTTTGTGCTACAATGTAACTACATGGCCCACCATTGTGACATGTTAAAAGAGCTAAACTGGCCGTCGCTGGAATCTAGACGCACCCTTCACCTTTCCAACCTGGTGTTTAAGAGCTTTTCTGGGAAGCTACCACCCTACCTGAATAGACTGCTTCCACCAGCAGCTCCCTCATCCTATAACCTCCGATCCAGGACCTGCACCTTACTTACAATACCACAATACAAAAAAAGTGTCTCGATCCTCATTTTCCTACAGAGCACCGCAATTATTGAATAACATCCCAGACGCCATCAAATCTTCCCCCAGTCTAAAGTCCCTTAAGAGCTCCCTATTAACACACCTCAATAAGGAATGTGCCTGTAAACATGTAACACAGTGACTATATACAGAATGCACCTGTAAACATGTAACATAGTGACTATATACAGAATGCACCTGTAAACATGTAACACAGTGACTATATACAGAATGCACCTGTAAACATGTAACATAGTGACTATATACAGAATGCACCTGTAAACATGTAACACAATGACTATATACAGAATGCGCCTGTAAACATGTAACACAGTGACTATATACAGAATGCGCCTGTAAACATGTAACACAGTGACTATATACAGAATGCGCCTGTAAACGTGTAACACAGTGACTATATACAGAATGCGCCTGTAAACGTGTAACACAGTGACTATATACAGAATGCGCCTGTAAACATGTAACAGTGACTATATACAGAATGCACCTGTAAACCTGTAACATAGTGACTATACACAGAATGCACCTGTAAACCTGTAACAGTGACTATATACAGAATGCACCTGTAAACATGTAACATAGTGACTATATACAGAATGCGCCTGTAAACGTGTAACATAGTGACTATACACAAAATGCGCCTGTAAACATGTAACAGTGACTATATACAGAATGCACCTGTAAACATGTAACACAGTGACTATATACAGAATGCACCTGTAAACATGTAACATAGTGACTATATACAGAATGCGCCTGTAAACGTGTAACATAGTGACTATACACAGAATGCGCCTGTAAACATGTAACAGTGACTATATACAGAATGCACCTGTAAACATGTAACACAGTGACTATATACAGAATGCACCTGTAAACATGTAACATAGTGGCTATACACAGAATGCACCTGTAAACATGTAACAGTGACTATATACAGAATGCACCTGTAACAGTGACTATATACAGAATGCACCTGTAAACATGTAACACAGTGACTATATACAGAATGCGCCTGTAAACGTGTAACACAGTGACTATATACAGAATGCGCCTGTAAACGTGTAACAAAGTGACTATATACAGAATGCACCTGTAAACATGTAACATAGTGACTATACACAGAATGCACCTGTAAACATGTAACAGTGACCATATACAGAATGCACCTGTAAACATGTAACATAGTGACTATACACAGAATGCACCTGTAAACATGTAACACAGTGACTATATACAGAATGCACCTGTAACATGTAACATAGTGACTATATACAGAATGCACCTGTAAACATGTAACATAGTGACTATATACAGAATGCACCTGTAAACATGTAACATAGTGACTATATACAGAATGCACCTGTAAACATGTAACATAGTGACTATACACAGAATGCACCTGTAAACATGTAACAGTGACCATATACAGAATGCACCTGTAAACATGTAACATAGTGACTATACACAGAATGCACCTGTAAACATGTAACACAGTGACTATATACAGAATGCACCTGTAAACATGTAACATAGTGACTATATACAGAATGCACCTGTAAACATGTAACATAGTGACTATATACAGAATGCACCTGTAAACATGTAACATAGTGACTATATACAGAATGCACCTGTAAACATGTAACATAATGACTATATTTCCTACATATTTATTTTCTGTTAATCTGTATATTTGTGTTTTTAATATCTTGCATTTTATTACTTTGTATTTCTGTAACAATTTAATGTTCTTGAATCCAGGACATACTGAAACGAGAGAAATCTCAATGTATCCTTCCTGGTAAAACACTTTATAAATAAATAACTGCTTCGGCGTCTCCATTTTTGATGCAATACGGTAAACATTCAGTGAGCGCACAGGTTTTTCTGTTTGTTTTTTCGTCTAAATGAAATTGCCGAATTGTGGCGAAAATAAAAGCCCCTAAATCGTACTCCATTTCGATGCTTGGCGAATAACCCTCTTAGTTTTCTACTGGATTCTGTGTGGGTTTCGCTGAAGCAGAATTCGCTCACACAAAAGCAGTGTGACGGCAGCCACGTCCATACAGATGTTTCGGAACTAAGGTTAGGGTCAGACGAACGTGATTTCTACGGACTGTACGTCCGTGCACGCGGACGCACGTCAGTACGGAAGACGCAGTAGCGGCCACACAGTCCGGTTTTTTCACTGACGTATATTTTGACGGATGTAGGAGGGAAAATAAATTAAAATGCAAAACCATTTTGTCCGTGAAAAATGCTGGACGTATAAATGCAGTCCGTCTGACCACGTTCCATCACTCACACACAAAGCTATGCAGACGTTGCGGACGCAGCGCACTTTGTGCGGCCGTTCTAGCGGTTGTACGTTCTTGCCTGCCTTGCGTCCGTGGGCCGCGGCCGTTGTGCGTCCGCAGTTCAGTGCGGACGTACTTCGTGTGTGGGACTCCATTGGCCTTTATTTCATGCTATCACGGACGTACCTTTTGTGCGCCATCACGGACGTGAACGCTGCGCTCGTCTGACAGGAGCCTAAACCTCCCATAATGCTTAGCGACTTAAGTTGGCCGAGCCTCATTGTTAATGTAGGTCCAAAACATCTGGGGGGTCAAGGTTGCTGACCCCTGGTGTAAAGGGTACTTTTCGGATGAGTTTACAATCTCTAGGATTTGGGGCGTTGGAATTAAAGAGGAAGAACGACTGTTTATGGTCCAGGTCATGAGTTGTACCCAAAAATGGTGGACGGTAATGGAATGAAGCCGACTGCGACACCTATAGTGATGTATTTTAGGTAGGGGAGCTGATAAAGAGAAATGTGATCCGCTGCCCTAAAAAGGTGGCTTGTTAAGGCTTTATTTAACCCTTAAAGGCAGAGTGTTGTGCCATAAATCAAAATCTATCCGCAGAGGGCAATCGGCTGTCGTAGCGCGTCATCGGCTGCAGAGGGTTATACTTAACTGTCAGCACAAGGGTTGGCCATGGGACTGCCGTCGATGACAGGTGGGTCAACATGGCCGTTTCGGGTCACCGTGGTTGATATGATTGGCTGTCACATCGACCCATGGTATCCTCATCTTGTCCAAAGGACGCAGAACAGCCTGCATCACGAAGGGGTTAAAAAAAGCCTTCGTATGACCCTGTAATAGTTTAACGTAGGGTTTATACGCCAATCTGTCCCGTTATATGTTACATTATTGGGATTTCATGGGAAGGTTTTCTAGGAACGTTACCCCCCCCCCCCCCGGCGTGACCTCTGGTGGCTTCTCTGTGCTCTGCTCATTAAATTCCCCCGATTTAAAGCGTCTTATGAGGGCTTTGATCCGTGGAAGCCCGCTGCTATCTTTATCTGCGCTCTATTTCCAGCGCCCTCGTGCCTTTCTATTAATGAACGCTTTCAGCGCTGGTTCAAGGGTTTGCGAGCGGGAATGTGGCCCTTAATAGATTTTTCAAGAGGCCGTGTTATTCTTGGTTAATGGGAAATTGTTTCACGCCTGATGCCGGTTTGTAATTATATGGTTGTTACATTCCGGAAAAGCTGTCGAAACTAGATGCAAATGTCAATATTGTAAGAACGTAAAAATACGCGCCTCTTAAAATACACACCGAGAGCGACACGTTCAGGGATATTTCACACTGTGCAAGCAAGCGATTTGCCACAATGTGATTTTATTTTATTTTTTTCCCTGTGTATTTCATGATCCCGGTGTTGATTGTGCAGATGGTGTTCAGGCATTTGTGCGTTTTGGTGACGTATCTTTGTGTGTGTGAATGGTGATGGTGTGTCCCTCTCTGTGTGCGGCCCTGATTGTGTGTGACAATGGGTGTGGTGTTGTGTACCTGGCTGTGTGCGACACAGGGTAGGGTGCTGTATCCCTGGTTGTGTGTCATGCTGGGTGTGGTGGTCCGTACCTGGCTGTGTGTGGCACAGGGTATTGTGGTGTGTCCCATGCTGTGTGTGACACTGGGTAGGGTGGGGTTTCCTTGGCTGTGACAGTGGGTAAGGTGGTGTGTCCCTGGCTGCGTGGGACGCTGGGTAAGGTGGGGAGTCCCTGGCTGCGTGGGACGCTGGGTAAGGTGGTGAGTCCCTGGCTGCGTGGGACGCTGGGTAAGGTGGTGTGTCCCTGGCTGCGTGGGACGCTGGGTAAGGTGGTGTGTCCCTGGCTGCGTGGGACGCTGGGTAAGGTGGTGTGTCCCTGGCTGCGTGGGACGCTGGGTAAGGTGGTGTGTCCCTGGCTGCGTGGGACGCTGGGTAAGGTGGTGTGTCCCTGGCTGCGTGGGACGCTGGGTAAGGTGGTGTGTTTTTGGCTGCGTGGGACGCTGGGTAAGGTGGTGAGTCCCTGGCTCTGTGTGACAGTGGGTGTGGTGGTGTGTCCCTCATTGTGTGTGACACTGGGTAAGGTGGTGTGTCCCTGGCTGTGTGTGACACTGGATAGGGTGGTGTTTCCCCAGCTGTGTGACACTGGATAGGGTGGTGTATCCCCGGCTGTGTGGCACTGGATAGGGTGGTGTATCCCCGGCTGTGTGGCACTGTTTAGGGTGGTGTATCCCCGGCTGTGTGACACTGTTTAGGGTGGTGTATCCCCGGCTGTATGGGACATTGGCTGTGGTGGTGCGTCCCTTGTTGTGTGTGACACTGTTTATGGGGGTGTTTGGCTGTCTCTGTGTGACTTTGGTTACATGTGTTCCCGATTCTGAGTAGTTGTTGGTGATTGTGGGTCTCGGCCTGACTTTGAGCAGGTGTGTGTGTGTGTGTGTGTGTGTGTGTTCGCTCAGAGGAATGGGGGAGGTGAGACACTCAGGTGAGGGTAAGGTAGCATGTAGCGAGTGCGCTGTGATGGGATTTTGCTCCTCATTTAAAGCCGTTACTATTCTAGTTCTCCTCTTAATCCGGTAACATTTTTCATCTCGTCGTAGCTTTGTCTCATCCATTCGATAATCACAAAATCCTGCGACTCGCCGACTGATCCCAACGGGTCAGCAAGGAGCTTCCTTTGAGATGCGCTTTGTTGTCTGGCCACGTTATTGTGGTGATTGGTAACATCGTCTTGGTATTGCTCAGCGGTGACTCGTTTATTGTGTAGATTACAAAAAAGCAAACCGGTATTTATTTTATGAGGGACGTTCCGGTAAGTTCTTTTACGTTGCTAAAATCATCTCTGCATCTTAAAACAAGCATCTTCCTCCTATTCAAAAGCATAAAGTCCGTGGACTTCACCCCTTGACCTAGACAGTCACATGTGCCGCGCAAGTCACATGGGAATTGAGAACATCTCAAACGCTATTGCTAGATCTTCATGTTTCCTGGGACAACCTCTCGGTGAAAAATGAAAGATGGGACGGTCTCTAAAGAACCAGTCCTGGAGTACCAGATTTTAAACTGGAAAGCAGGTGTTTGTGTCTTCGTTGTGGATCAAAAGTTGATTCGTATGGTTTCTGATACTTAAAGAATTTGGAAGCCCAGCGTTCTTTTAGTCTGCTCCTCTGCAGTCCGTTCGGAACACGTAGGCTACTTAAGTTGACAGATTGTCAACGATGTGTCTAGAATGGTTCTAGTTGTGGTCAGGAAAACCATTCGGATGAAACTGAATGTCTAATTCAGGGGTGCTCCACCTTGGCCCTCCAGATGCTTTTGAACTACATCTTCCATGATACTCTGGACTCATTAGTTGAGGGACCCCTGTGGGAAATGTAGTTCCAAACTATCTGGAAGGCCAAGGCTGAGGGCTCCACGTGGTCGAAGGTTTCTGTCCTCACGGGAGATTCAGAACATTAACTCTTCAGAAATGAGAATTTCTTGACCCATGTACCAATCCAGTAGCAGTTGGACATGTTGACTCTCCCTTCCCCCCATTCTAAAGACGAGATATCTTTAATTCGTCCTGGGCTAGGTAAGCGTACGAGACACAGTGCTGTACCTTCTAGTACATGGGTAATGGAATGAGTTTGAGATGTTTGCAGCCTATGGTGCGTTACCAGTGGAAGGGGTATGTATGGATGTAATCCATTTTCAGATAAGACTGGTTGGTAATGAATGATTGGTTATTTGTCGGATTCGGCGGGTGGTGGTTTGAATCGGCCAGAGAATTAAAATCTCACAGAACGTTGACTTTTCTTTAGTTTGAAACCCAGTGACCACAAGAAAATTCTGAGAAGAGGCAGCAGCCAACTGGGGCCTGCCCTAAAGTTGGTCCCTCGTTCAGGTCTCAAAAGGTTTTAGCTTAATGGCGCCGTTAAAGAGGAGGCTGAACCGTATGTAAATCAGACTTGTCGCCCAAAAATGGTGGCCAAGGATGTCCCCACTGCACGAGAGATACAGGAACGCCAGTGATCGTTTCAGCCTCCTCTGGAGGGTATAGCTGTACTTCCCTATGTATCTCGAGCAAGAGGTCCGCATCTGGACTATCCTTCAAACTCCTAGTAGGCACAAACAACCATGTCCAAGCAGCTCTTACTAATCCCAGCTCTCTGGCTGCCCAGTCGGCGTAAGCTTTGCGTCTCTCCATTAACTGATTGAGTGGCTTCCCTTGGCTCTGCCCTTCGCCTGGAAAACCAACACATTGAGATACTCGTTCACAGGAATGGAAACTCCAAAATGTATTGCGATTCAGACTCGAGGGAAGCACGCCCCAGCTCGATTTGGACATTCCAGCTGTGTCTGTTCGTTCGTGTTGGTGAAGTCCTGGAGGGGGGATAATGCTCATTGAATGGATCCCAAAGGAGCTCTAAATTAAAAGGTCTAATCCCGGCCTTTGAGACGATCGAAGGTTTATAGATTCATGTTTCTCGCCCCTTGAGCTCATTAATCACAAATCTATCAGCCCTTTTCCTCTGGGTAGTCTACTCTCTGCTCCTACTCCACCATTTGAGGTATCCGTTGGACAGAACCGCAACGCCGAATGCCATCCACCAGCTTATTAGAAATCTACATTAAATGCACTTTATGTGTTTCAATCCAACGGCACAAAGTGCAGAGTATACCTGCTAGCACCGTATAAATATTCACACAACCTCTTATTGCTATATGAATGAAATACACATAACTACTGCACGTAGAATACTGTAGCGGTACAGTAAGTGCAGTAGTTAATTATGTGTATTTCATTTAGCATTCACAGAGGTACAGTAACCTGTACAGTGTTGAGTACACTTGTTACCACTTTATACAATGTATATTTTATTTATAACTACTGCACTTACAGCAGCTCCTTCTACTGTAATGTAACTTGTGCGGAGTACAAATGTTCCCACAATAAAAAATATACACTGTAGAAATGCATCACCTCCCTTTACCGTAAATGTAACCTGGAAAGTGCCGAGTACACTTGTTACTGCTATATAAATACATTGCAGCTTCATTTAAACTTGCATAGGTTAAACCGATACTAATGGGTTAAAACAGGAGGGAGTAGATAACTGAGAGGTTAATAATTAACCCCTGCACACTCCCTCATGTTTTAGCGTGTTAGTTTTCTTTAAATACACCCCTGAATCCAGCGCTGGTCTCCCCTCTCTGCAGGAGGTGACATGCTTCCAGCTCAGCATGTCACATGACCTCTGGGAGGCTGGGCGTTCCAACCAATCCACTGGCTGTCGGTGCAGGAAGGCTTTGTTCCCACTGGATGGTGCTGGAAGTACTCAAAGTCCAGGAAACTTGACCTGAGGCTCTGGGCGGAGCAAAGCCTTGCACCTGGATGGCTGAATCAGCCCTCTGAGACCCACCTCAGAGGCTGGAGCGGGAGCAGGGGGCTCACAGCAACAATGTCCCTTTAATAATTCTAATGAGGTTAGAGGAAGAGCTTATTGACCCTCTGTGTCCTCATAACTATTTTGTCAATGAGCAGTTGGTTGGAGAACTCGTGTCTGTCAACGGCATTTAATCCCACCAAAGAAGCGGCATGTGGATTGGCCACATCGGCTGTACACGCGCCAGTCTCCCCTTTTTATTGCTTCCTTTATGAAAGGAGCATTGTTAAACGGCCCAGTACTCTTCCTCGTTTATTCCATCCGATTAACTTTTGTTTAATTAAACTTTTTTTTATTTTTAACCAAAATACCATGCCAGCGACGCAACCAGGACTCTTCAGGACTCTTTCAAGCTCCAAGATCTTCGGCTTCTGCCTATCATCACGCATTGAATTACAGCCAACGGGGAAGCTGGAGAAATTACAGGAATGTATCTTTTCCAGACGGGGCCGATCTTGAATTAGAAGACGACTTACAAGGCAAAGGTGTTTTCATTTTCTTTCTAAAGTATTGACGGTAAAGCCCCGTTCTTCTTCTGGTATCAAGGGATCATCATCAAAGACTCCATCTAGATTTTCTCAACTACTTTGATGTGGAAGGGCTTCATCTGAAGAAATACATTTGTTTATGGGGCTTTACAAGGTCTTGCTGTTTTGGGTTTCTTGGGTTTTGATGTATGAGTTGGTACCACCAACTCAAGCACCACCATCTTGTTCGTCCTCTGTCCTTGCACTCCTTTGCCACCAACCTTCCCTTTGTTTATTGCAATTGGTGTCATTCCACATGGATCAGAAAGGCCATAGGCACTTTTGCAGGTCTCCATAAGATATGGCGCCCAAACCAGATTAGCCTTCGTGCGAAGATTCCGATTTTCAATTCCTTCATGAAATCCGTGCTGCTCTATTCAGGTGAGGCATGGAATATCTCGGTGGAAACCAAACAAAAACTCCAGGGTTTTTTTTTGTAAATCGTTGCCTGTGATTCATCATTCATGCCTGGTGGCCCCAAATATGGATCTCCAATTCCGAACTTCTCCGACAGTGCCACCGAAGACTGATTGTAATAGATATCAGAGAACTTAGACCTGGATCAGATACACCTTAGGGGAGGACGTGAGATCTGTAGAGAGGTGCTCAATTGGAATCCCCAAGGAAAGCGCAGTACAGGCAGGCCCAGAGACACCTGGTGGCGAAGCCTTCATGATGATATTAAGGCTTTTGACAAGAACCTGACCCTGCAGGTCATAGCAAAAGCTGGGATCTGTCAACCATGGAAGTCTTTGATTTAGGCATTATGTTCCTCGATGGAGCAGGTCAAGTATAACTTATTTTTACTGGATTTACAATAAAGTACTGAAAAGTACCTCAACTTCTCAGTGTCAGTTTGTTATCAGAGAATCTTCACCAGGTTTGGAAAGGGGCGTGGGGTGGTTGTTGAATGGGTTTTGCTAAGGGGTAGGAGGAAAGTAGTTTGTAAGAAGTAAACGAGAAGAAAACGGGGAAATACTTAGGTGGACCTTCACCTTGATGGAGACCGAGGGATCGAGCCACACATGTCTGAAATTTTATAATTTTGGGAGTTTTCATGTGGTAGAGTACCAAACTCTGTTGTGGAAAATGGTACTACTAGGTTGGGGTCTCCTCCAGTAGGAGCACATCTGTGAACGGCCTTTTAAATTTCTCGTGAAAGCTCACAGAAGGATGGTATGGTAGTATGGCCCTCATCGTCATTTTTTTTTAAACTTTGGAGCCTACACATCCTCTCACACCACCACCACCACCTCCTTTTATACATTTTTAGGTCCACACACTCACTTGCTGGCATCAACACTACCTCAATCATTTATGGAGTCAAGCATCTCCCACCTCGTCACTGCAGCCAGTTGAGTTAATCCACCATTCTGGCATGAAGTTTGTGGATGAAGCTTTTTACTGGATTATATTAGGGTTGTGTTAGGACCAAAGAGATCCTGTTGAGGTAAATAAAATGAAGGTCTATAATTTGGAAGAGATGCCATCGAAAAAGATGCTATTGGTCTAATGGTATGGATCAGCTTCAACCAAAAGCACCAGTTACTGTGGTCATGGACGCGTAGCCCTGCTTCACATTTACATCGGCATTTCCTTGCAGGCCGCGTAAAAATAGTCGAGTCCAAACCCTTTAAATAAATGAAATTCATGAGGTCTCACGTGTCGGTCCTACAAAGTAAGTTTGTGTTGGAGAGAACGAGGGGACACCGAGCGGCATGACATGGATTCCTCTTCTCTCACGTGTCGAGGCAAAGAGTTTCTGAAGCCGTGCCACAGCCGCATGAACGCGACTCCCATCCGGGAAGCAATGCTCGATGAGGACCTGAAACCTACTGGATCCTTGCTATGGAGACAATCTATGTATGCGCTGTGTTAATATCCAAGGCTGGCTTTTGTTTTAGAATATCTTTATTTGTTGTAGGTTCGGGTGCTTGTATTGGTTTCTCTCTCTTTGAATTTGCATATTTAGGGTTTTCCTTGTTTAAAACCTCTGAACCTCCTGTGCGCACGGAACCTCCTGTGCGCACGGAACCTCCTGTGCGCATGTAACTCACACCTCATTGCTTCATTGGTGGTTGGCGATTGATTGATATTTTTGTTTTTCAGTAAATTTTGACTCCTGCTCCTGTCACAGCTTCCTTACCTGCCTTTAATCCGGCTCCATCATGTTCGGTTAAGGCGGAAGATCTTCGCATAAAATGCTCTATAACTACATACGGTGTATGTAGTCACTCGGTTGCCTGTGTCTATAGACCCATAGGGCCTGGGAATGGGATACGGTGGATGTAGTCGCTCGGTTGCCTGTGTCTATAGACCCACAGGGCCTGGGAATGGGATACGGTGTATGTAGTCACTCGGTTGCCTGTGTCTATAGACCCACAGGGCCTGGGAATGGGATACGGTGGATGTAGTCGCTCGGTTGCCTGTGTCTATAGACCCACAGGGCCTGGGAATGGGATACGGTGGATGTAGTCGCTCGGTTGCCTGTGTCTATAGACCCACAGGGCCTGGGAATGGGATACGGTGGATGTAGTCGCTCGGTTGCCTGTGTCTATAGACCCACAGGGCCTGGGAATGGGATAAGGTGGATGTAGTCGCTCGGTTGCCTGTGTCTATAGACCCACAGGGCCTGGGAATGGGATACGGTGGATGTAGTCGCTCGGTTGCCTGTGTCTATAGACCCACAGGGCCTGGGAATGGGATACGGTGGATGTAGTCGCTCGGTTGCCTGTGTCTATAGACCCATAGGGCCTGGGAATGGGATAAGGTGGATGTAGTCGCTCGGTTGCCTGTGTCTATAGACCCACAGGGCCTGGGAATGGGATACGGTGGATGTAGTCGCTCGGTTGCCTGTGTCTATAGACCCACAGGGCCTGGGAATGGGATACGGTGGATGTAGTCGCTCGGTTGCCTGTGTCTATAGACCCACAGGGCCTGGAATGGGATACGGTGGATGTAGTCGCTCGGTTGCCTGTGTCTATAGACCCACAGGGCCTGGGAATGGGATACGGTGTATGTAGTCGCTCGGTTGCCTGTGTCTATAGACCCACAGGGCCTGGGAATGGGATACGGTGGATGTAGTCGCTCGGTTGCCTGTGTCTATAGACCCATAGGGCCTGGGAATGGGATACGGTGTATGTAGTCACTCGGTTGCCTGTGTCTATAGACCCAAAGGGCCTGGGAATGGGATACGGTGTATGTAGTCACTCGGTTGCCTGTGTCTATAGACCCACAGGGCCTGGGAATGGGATACGGTGTATGTAGTCACTCGGTTGCCTGTGTCTATAGACCCACAGGGCCTGGGAATGGGATACGGTGGATGTAGTCGCTCGGTTGCCTGTGTCTATAGACCCATAGGGCCTGGGAATGGGATACGGTGTATGTAGTCACTCGGTTGCCTGTGTCTATAGACCCACAGGGCCTGGGAATGGGATACGGTGGATGTAGTCGCTCGGTTGCCTGTGTCTATAGACCCATAGGGCCTGGGAATGGGATACGGTGTATGTAGTCACTCGGTTGCCTGTGTCTATAGACCCACAGGGCCTGGGAATGGGATACGGTGGATGTAGTCGCTCGGTTGCCTGTGTCTATAGACCCATAGGGCCTGGGAATGGGATACGGTGTATGTAGTCACTCGGTTGCCTGTGTCTATAGACCCATAGGGCCTGGGAATGGGATAAGGTGGATGTAGTCACTCGGTTGCCTGTGTCTATAGACCCACAGGGCCTGGGAATGGGATACGGTGGATGTAGCTGTAAACAGGTGGAAGCTTTGCAGGTTATTTACTCTCATTAGAAGCTTATTATTTTATTTTAAATCTTCCAGTTCTTTTCATTTTTTTATTTCATTTTTTAGGCAGCAGCGGATTCATGAATTTCATGCATATTCTTAGAATATTGTTATCAAAAAACACGAAACAAAGTGTATACAGAGATTCTCTGTTTTCTTCGGGTTCTCTGCATGTTCCTTACCAGGTTCAAGACAAATCGTGGTGGCACATATCTAAATGACAAGTAGGACCCCTTGATCCAGCTATAGAATAGCTAGGCCCACCCCCTGGGTACACCAGGCACCCCCCCTTGGGTACACCGGACGCCCCCCCCCCTCTGGGTACACCGGGGGCGCACCCTCTGGGCATGCCTGGGAATTTTCGATGCAGCTTTTTTTAGGTTGACCAAAACTGTACATACACAAAACTAAAAGGAATGTCTGCATCGCGATTTACGTTTTGCTCATAAAATCATGCGTTTGATTCAAAAACTTCCATATTCCCGTAGATAGTCGAGTATAGCGCGACCCGAATATAACGCGATGGATAGAGAATACTCAAGACTCGAATATAACGCAGGCATGCACCCTCGCTCCGCGCAGCACACCGGGAGGTGTCATCTCCTGTCCTCTGGCTCCAGCGGGCAGGCTCATCCACCGCGTCGTCCGCCTCTAGCCAGCCCTCCCGCCCCCAACGAACTCCTGATGTCACTGCAGAGGCGCCGCGTGATTCTCACATTCAGAATGTGAGGAGAATTGTGCAGCGCATCTGCAGTGACGTCAGGACGGGGCCACGATGGGGTGGGGCTGGCTACTGGCGGACGACGCTGTGGAGGAGCCTGCCTGCTGGAGCCAGAGGTCAGGAAACGACACGGCGTGCTGCGCGGAGCGATGGTGCATGCTCAGTTTTTTAAGTCAATCTTGTATGATTGGCTTAATCCGGGCGTGTCCTCTGGCCGCGATGGATCCCACCTCGCCCGAATCCAGGAGTTCCTGAAGTGTTTCGGGCGTCAGGGAGACTACTGGGACTTCCGGGAAACTTGGAATCCCTGAGCAAGTCAAGTTGTTTTTTACACACGATGTAACGATCTCGAATACACCGCGACCCCCTCCGATTTTAAGGTACGTTTTTGTCACCGAAATGTAGCGGTAAACTCGAGTTAATTAAAACGCGGTAATTTAAAAAAATGACATTCTGACTTTAACCCACAAAAGGGTTAAATACACCTTTAAATTCTCAGTTGCTTTGGTAAGGAGCCAGTGATCGCGCTTGAAATCAATTGTATGCCCTCGCCTCAATGGTCGTTGGGTCTGTTTAAATGTCTATTTACCCCCCCCCCCCCCGTCTGTTAAAGGGCCAGTACCACCAAAAAATGAAATGTCCTTATTATGTTTATTTGATGTCACTGATATCTTATGTTTGCTTTGTTTTTATCTTGTATGTTTAGTTAAGAAAATATTTCCCTCTATATGTGTCACTGGGTGCATCCATTGTGTGATATTTTCCTCTATATGTGTCACTGGGCGCATCCATTGTGTGATATTTTCCTCTATATGTGTCACTGGGCGCATCCATTGTGTGATATTTTCCTCTATATGTGTCACTGGGCGCATCCATTGTGTGATATTTTCCTCTATATGTGTCACTGGGCGCATCCATTGTGTGATATTTTCTCTATATGTGTCACTGGGCGCATCCATTGTGTGATATTTTCCTCTATATGTGTCACTGGGCGCATCCATTGTGTGATATTTTCCTCTATATGTGTCACTGGGCGCATCCATTGTGTGATATTTTCCTCTATATGTGTCACTGGGTGCATCCATTGTGTGATATTTTCCTCTATATGTGTCACTGGGTGCATCCATTGTGTGATATTTTCCTCTATGTGTCACTGGGTGCATCCATTGTGTGATATTTTCCTCTATATGTGTCACTGGGTGCATCCATTGTGTGATATTTTCCTCTATATGTGTCACTGGGCGCATCCATTGTGTGATATTTTCCTCTATATGTGTCACTGGGCGCATCCATTGTGTGATATTTTCCTCTATATGTGTCACTGGGCGCATCCATTGTGTGATATTTTGTGTTGTAAACTGCCCCCCCACAGTATATTTCCATCACTTGCTCCTCACGGTGTGGCTTTGGCCATAGAAAGGAGTGAATGGGTCAGTCACCGACTCACATGATTATATTGTGTGGTATGTATTCCAAATACATCACCAGGGGGTAGATTAGAAGACTTTTAAGCAACCTGTTTTATCTCATTCAGCTTCCATTTCTCATCTTAGGTAGCACAGACCACACAATAGATCCCCCGTAGCCTTGTCTAAACATTCCCCCTATTGCCTCTTCAATACTGTAGAGCAGGGGTTTCAAACTCTGGCTCCCCCAGATGTTGATTGCCTACAATTCCCAGAATCCTTTGAAGGCAATAGATGACCAGAGGATCATGGGAGGTGTAGTTTGGAAACATCTGGGGGGGGGGCAGAGTTTGAGATCCCTGCTGTAGAAGCTGTACTACAGATGTAAAGTGAAACGTTTGCACAGCTTTTTGCATCATGGGGAAAGTCCACAAAATGGAAAGTAGAGATAAAAACCGAACTTTATTTTTCCTTTTTTACATGCAATAAATTCAAATAATAATAAAAAAAAACCAGCAACATGTGTTTTATAAGGTGTTTTATAAGGTGTTTTATAAGGTGTTTGTAATGCACAAGTAATCTAGTTACAGCCCATGTTAGTGGGTAAACACACACACACACGCCTGGGACAAACGGAGATGCTGTTTTTGATAGAATATCCCTTTTATCAACCTTTTTTTTTTCCAAATTTGGAGATTTTGAAAGCCGTCCCTTAATCATGCAGGAAATATCAATCAATGGAGGAGGTCCAGAGGCGCCGCTAGCTCGGGTCCATAGCGCTGGATCGTGTGCTTAGTGTTTCCAGGCTGATTAAACTCTGTAAAACGTAAAATGTTACAAATTCATGTGAAAACCTTTTAAATACTTTTTGAAAAATGTTACTTTGTCTCTTCCAGGAAACAGAAAGTCCAAGGAGGCAACAAGCCTGCACAGCCGCAACAAAACGATCACCAAGTCATTGCCAAACAAAACACCAGGGAGCACCAAAAGCAACACCCAGGAAGCCAAGCACCACACTCCTCCTCAGGCAAGCCGGGCCACCACGGCTACTGCCAAAACCGCCGATGGCACAACAACCAGAAGCACCTGCCAAACGACAACGACGTACAGAGACACGCCAAAGACACGGACGGTCTGAAAATAGAGGACGCCTCAGTTTGCACTGTACACATCCCGCTGGAAGTTCACAGGAGCACAGAGGCGTCGGAGCAAACCTCGGTCAGCGGAACAGACTCTGAAACGAAGCGGAGAGACAGTATTCAGAATCAGGACCGCGAGCGGCCCAAGGTCAACTTGCTGCAATCCTCCAAAGACCGGCTACGCAGGCGGCTAAGAGAAAAGGTAGGGCACGGCACGTGAAGGAATCCGGCTATGACAACACATGGTAAAGCTGCCTTTGTTGTCTTTTGGACAACATTTTCTTGTATCTCTTCAATTTGTATGAAATTTAGTGGCCTCACGCGTGACTATTTAAGGAATTCACCATGACCTCGCATTGTGTGATCACCCTGTAATGAGCTCAGTACACCATGACCTTGCATTGTGTGATCACCCTGTAATGAGCTCAGTACACCGTGACCTGGCATTGTGTGATCACCCTGTAATGAGCTCAGTACACCATGACCTCACATTGTGTGATCACCCTGTAATGAGCTCAGTAAAGCATGACCTCGCATTGTGTGATCATCCTGTAATGAGCTCAGTACACCATGACCTCGCATTGTGTGATCATCCTGTAATGAGCTCAGTACACCATGACCTCGCATTGTGTGATCATCCTGTAATGAGCTCAGTACACCATGACCTCGCATTGTGTGATCATCCTGTAATGAGCTCAGTACACCATGACCTCGCATTGTGTGATCACCCTGTAATGAGCTCAGTACACCATGACCTCGCATTGTGTAATCATCCTGTAATGAGCTCAGTACACCATGACCTCGCATTGTGTGATCATCCTGTAATGAGCTCAGTACACCATGACCTCGCATTGTGTGATCACCCTATAATGAGCTCCGTAAAGCATGACTTTGCATTGTGTGATCACCCTGTAATGAGCTCAGTACACCATGACCTCGCATTGTGTGATACCCTGTAATGAGCTCAGTAAAGCATGACTTTGCATTGTGTGATCACCCTGTAATGAGCTCAGTACACCATGACCTGGCATTGTGTGATCACCCTGTAATGAGCTCAGTAAAGCATGACCTCGCATTGTGTGATCACCCTGTAATGAGCTCAGTACACCATGACCTCTATGAGAATCATCTGATTGGCCAGTGAGCAGTTGATAACCAGGAAGTAGTGCGGTCATGGAAAAGAGGCGGAGCTATTGTAACGGCCGGGGACCTGCACAGCGATCGATAAAGTAATTATTACCAATTTAGCTGCTTTTATTTTTTTCTTTCTCTTAAAATGTTTTAGTTCCAAGGGTGATTTATTATAAAAAAAAATGTTGCAAAAGTAAAATGAGTTTCTCTTTCCTGGAGTATTACTGAAAGCGTTCATTGAAATGCAGTAAAATGTTCCTGCGTTTTGATGCGTCTTGAAAGGTCAGTGTGGAAAAAGGAGTAAATAAGAATAGCAATGTGCCCCCCCCCCTTCGTTTATAAATACACCATGACTTGTTATTAGAAGGGATAGTATACTGAAAATAAAGTTCCCTTTTTTTGCCCTGAGATCATTAGATAATCCATCCTATGCCCATTTATCTGTATTTCGTTCCCTTTGGTTATTGTAAAGCACTGCGGAAACTGTTGGCGCTATATAAACGATAACAAATCTCCCGCAGCTGGAGGCCGCGCTGCAAGAATAATTCACAGGGGTAGAAAAGTGGATAGAAGATAACAAACTTTTTCTAAATACTGACAAAACTGTTACAATGCTCTTGGGAACCGCACCTAAACTACACAAATTGCAAAATCCCCATCTATGTGTCAGGACAAAATCAAATGGCACGCTGACCACAGTCACTTCTCTCAAATATCTAGGTATGTGGTTAGACCCTAATCTATCCTTTGGCCCCCACATCGAAAAACTCTCATCTAAACTTTACCCCAAACTAGGTGCCCTGTACAGAAACAAATCCTGCCTGAGTCCAGCAGTAAGAAAGCAGATTGTACAACAAATGCTTATGCCGGCTATTGAATACGGAGATGTAGTGTATGCAGCTGCCCCGCAAACACACCTTCAGAAACTTACTACATTGTATAACTCATTCTGCCGCTTTGTGCTACAATGTAACTACATGACCCACCATTGTGACGTGTTAAAAGAACTAAACTGGCCGTCGCTGGAATCTAGACGCTTCCTTCACCTTTCCAACCTGGTGTTTAAGAGCTTTTCTGGGAAGCTACCACCCTACCTGAATAGACTGCTTCCCTCAGCAGCTCCCTCATCCTATAACCTCCGATCCAGGACCAGCACCTTACTTGCAATACCACAATACAAAAAGAAAGTGGCTCGATCCTCATTTTCCTACAGAGCACCGCAATTATGGAATAACCTCCCAGATGCCATCAAATCTTCCCCCAGTCTAAAGTCCCTTAAGAGATCTCTATTAACATACCTCAATACGGAATGCACCTGTAAACATGTAACACAGGGACTATATACAGAATGCACCTGTAAACATGTAACATAGTGCCTATATACAGAATGCGCCTGTAAACATGTAACATAGTGACTATATACAGAATGCGCCTGTAAACCTGTAACACAGGGACTATATACAGAATGCACCTGTAAACATGTAACATAGTGACTATATACAGAATGCACCTGTAAACATGTAACATAGTGACTATATACAGAATGCACCTGTAAACATGTAACATAGTGACTATATACAGAATGCGCCTGTAAACATAGTGACTATATACAGCATGCCCCTGTAAACATGTAACATAGTGACTATATACAGAATGCACCTGTAAACATGTAACACAGTGACTATATACAGAATGCACCTGTAAACATGTAACACAGTGACTATATTCAGAATGCACCTGTAAACATGTAACATAGTGACTATATACAGAATGCACTTGTAAACATGTAACACAGTGACTATATACAGAATGCACCTGTAAACATGTAACACAGTGACTATATACAGAATGCGCCTGTAAGCATGTAACACAGTGACTATATACAGAATGCACCTGTAAACATGTAACACAGTGACTATATACAGAATGCACCTGTAAACATGTAACACAGTGACTATATACAGAATGCACCTGTAAACATGTAACACAGTGACTATATACAGAATGCACCTGTAAACATGTAACACAGTGACTATATACAGAATGCACCTGTAAACATGTAACATAGTGACTATATACAGAATGCACCTGTAAACATGTAACATAGTGACTATATACAGAATGCACCTGTAAACATGTAACATAGTGACTTTATTTCCTACATATTTATTTTCTGTTAATCTGTATATTTGGTCTTGTGTTAATTTCTTGCATTTTATTACTTTGTATTCCTGTAACCACTCAATGTTCTTGAACCCAGGACATACTTGAAAACGAGAGAAATCTCAATGTATCCTTCCTGGTAAAATACGTTATAAATAAAATAAATAAATAATAATAATTGAACTCAGGCCGTCCCCCTGCAGCCAATGACACGTGTAGACTGCGGGGAGGTCCCAAGGCGGCCCATTGAGGACAGCTAAATCTTCAAAGCCCTCCTGCCTCCCAGCATAGTTAAGGGGTTAACCGGCGCTGCAGTCTCCCCTGCACTTTTGCGATTGTCTAGTAGCTCACTGCAAGCAACAGCTTGTCTTTGGCGCATTGCATGCACACAGACATTCAGCAGAAACCATGAGAGCCATTAGTGTGGACAGGTTCAATTAGTGACTTTCACTTAACCCCTTCACTATTAAGATCAGCTATACTCAATCTGCAAGGTGCCCCGTTATGGAGTATAGTCGATATGGTTTTCAATGCAAAGGAATTTAGTTTATTGCAAATAATTTTTGTTCGGGCTCCAGGACATGCCCATAACATTTTGGTACCTTGGGCTTGATGCCGGAGATGCGAATACTTTTTATAAACCAGCTGGGAATGTGTCTGAATGACATCTCCCCAACCGATTCTGCACAGAGACCTGAACTGCAGTAACTCCTTTCGACCAGCAGATGGTGACATTTTTCTGCCACATAGGCTTTCTTACTGTATATTAATTAAAAAACATAAAAAAATGCTGGTTCCTGACAGTGATTTTCTGGAACATCTCCCAAAAGTGAAGGGGATATATTTTGAATCCCTGCGCAGCCAACCCTTGGGAAGATCGTCTAAAGGACGGCTGATTTTAACTGGTGTAAATTGTGATGGCGGTTAAAGTAGCTGTTTAAAGCGATTGGTTCGGACGCCCTTAGGAGCCTGTAGACCTCCACTCTGCGATCCCAGTCTTCACGGATCACAGTAGGGGTGGGAGTTTCTGCTTCAATTTTGAAGGTGGGACGATTTATAGGATGGCAGAGTCGACCGAATGAGCGGCCGAGTCGACCGAATGCGTGGCTGAGCATCATGGGAGATGTAGTTCCAAAACACCTGGAAGGCCAAGGTTGCTGATTTGTTGGATAAGGGATGGCACAATGTTTTCCATACCCATCTTATTGATGGGAATCTTGATGTTCCTGCACAGTATCTCGCCTGTTGTAGTTAACGTTGAGTTGCGCTAAATGTCTCCAAATGAATCAGACCAATGCCCGTCGAATTGTAAAACCGTGACCGCCTGAAGCCTCTTTTGGCTTCGAGTCACAGATGTGTCGTTTTCCAGGAAAGCCTGGCTGTGATGCGGTGGGTTACAGCATTTCTGTGGATAACTTTGTTTTTCCTTACCAGGAAGACGTTGCGGTGCAGTCGACAAACCCCCAAAAGACCAAAATGGACAAACTTATAGAAATCTTAAACAGCATGCGAAATAACAGCAGCGACGTGGACCACAAGCTGACCACCTTCATGGAAGAGGCGCAGAACTCCGCGAACTCAGAGGAAATGCTCGGAGAGATCGTAAAGACTATTTATCACAAGGCCGTGACAGACCGGAGCTTTGCACACACTGCCGCCAAACTCTGCGACAAAATGGCGCTATTTATGGTGGAGGGAACCAAGTTCCGAAGTCTCCTCCTCAACATGTTACAGGTACGTCCAACGTGAGCAAAGAGTCTCTGCCAACATGCACAGACTGCATGGTGATAATGATGGGTAGGTTAATGCAAAGATCGAGAGCGGTAACAATGGATATGTTAGAAGGTAGGTGGAAAACTGGTGGATTTATTAGAAGGTAGGTGGGAATGCGAGTGGGTTTATTAAAAGTTAGATGGAGCATACAGAGGGATTTATTAGAAGGAAGGTATATGGATACAAATGTGGAGTGGCTTCATGACGGCAAAGCCTGTAATGGACACAAAGATGGATGGAGAGATTCAGCACTGGTGGCGTGTCCATAATTATTAATCCCATACACGCAGAGAGCAGTGCACGGCTATGGAGAAGGAAGGGTGAATAGAAGGTTGTTGGGAATACAGGTTGGTTTTTTTAGAAGGTAGGTAGGCCTAGAGATGTGT
The DNA here is from genome assembly GCA_009667805.1 of Leptobrachium leishanense. Classification (NCBI taxonomy): domain Eukaryota; kingdom Metazoa; phylum Chordata; class Amphibia; order Anura; family Megophryidae; genus Leptobrachium; species Leptobrachium leishanense. The sequence continues at coordinate 44,233,697 of CM019063.1, forward strand.
GTATATACTGGATATATACTGGATGGTTTATTAGAAGGTTGGTAGGAACACGGATGGACTTATTAGAAGGTAGGTGGAAGTACGGACGTGTTTATTGGTGGTGGCAATACGGATGGGTTTATTAGAAAGTAGGTGGGAATACGGATGGGTTTATTAGAAAGCAGGTGGGAATATGGATGGGCTTATTAGAAAGCAGGTGGGAATACGGATGGGCTTTTTAGAAGGTAGGTGGAAGTACGGATTGGCTTATTAGAAGGTAAGTGGGAACACTGAGGGTTTACAAGAAGGTAGTAGGGAGTACGGATATGCTTATTAGAAAGTAGGTGGGAATACAGATGTGCTTATTAGAAAGCAGGTGGGAATATGGATGGGTTTATTAGAAAGTAGGTGCGAATGCAGATGTGCTTATTAGAAAGTAGGTGGGAATACGGATGGGCTTATTAGAAAGTAGGTGGGAATACGGATGGGTTTATTAGAAAGTGGGTGGAGACACGGATGGGCTTATTAGAAAGTGGGTGGAGACACAGATGGGCTTATTAGAAAGTGGGTGGAGACACGGGCTTATTAGAAATGGGTGGAAACACGGATGGGCCTATTAGAAAGTAGGTGGAAACATGGATGGGCTTAGAAAGAAGGTGGAAACACTGGCTTATGAGAAAGTATGTAGGAATACGGGTGGGTTTATTGGTAGGTGGGAACACGGGCTTATTAGAAGGTAGGTGGGAATACGGATGGATATACTGGGTGGATTTATTAGAAGGAGGGATAAGCGCTGTGGAAACTGTTGGCGCTATATACTGTAGATGATCATTTCTTAGAAGGGAAGGTATATGGATACAAATGTTGAGTGGGTGCGTGCATGACGGCAAAGCCTGTAATGGACACAAAGCTGGATGGACAGATTCAGCACTGGTGGCGTGTCCATAATTCTAAATCCCATATACGGTGCAGAGCAGTGCACGACTATGTAGAAAGAAGGGTGAATACCAAGATGGATCAATACTGACAGATATAAAGATGGATGGAGACACAAAGTTACTGAGATGGATACAAAGAGATTAGATCCAGAGATAGATAGAATGACACCGTAAGGGAGGAACGTGCATAATATTGACGTCTTGAGCATAGGGAGATACAAAGTGATTAGATCCAGAGATGGGAATGTGAGCACGCGATTCACTTAACTGACATGTACTCTAACTTACAGTAGAGATGATAAATACCAATATAGGGCGGTGAATGGAAATATATAAGCCTGGCATTACATTACTAGCGTTTACATACAGTGGCAAGAAAAAGTATGTGAACCCTTTGGGATTACGTGGAGTTTTGCATGAAATGGTCATAAAATGTGCTCTGATCTTCATCTAAGTCACAACAATTTGAAAAACACAGTCTGCTTAAAATAATACAACACAAACATTATATGTTTTCATGTGTTTATTGAACATAACATGTAAACATTCACAGTGCAGGGTGGAAAAAGTATGTGAACCCCTACCCTAATGGCTTCTCCGAGGGCTAATTGGAGTCAGGAGTGAGCCAACCTTGAGTCCAATCAGTGTGATATTATTGGATGTGTTGCTGAAAGCTGCCCTGCCCTTTAAAAACACACACCAGTTTTGTTTTTACTGGTTTCAAGAAGCACTGCCTGATGTGAACCATGCCTCGCAGAAAAGAGCTCTCAGAAGACCTATGATCAAGAATTGTTGACTTGCATGAAGCTGGAAAGGGTTACAAAAGTATCTCCAAAAGCCTTGATGTTATGTGTCCACGGTAAGACAGACTGTTACAAATGGAGAAAGTTCAGCACTGTTGCTACTCTCCCTAGGCGTGGTCGTCCTGTAAGATGACTGCAAGAGCACAGCGCAGAATGCTTAATGAGGTAAAGAAGAATCCTAGAGTGTCAGCTAAAGACTTACAGAAATCTCTGGCACATGCTAACATTTTTGTTGACACATCTACAATAAGGAAAACCTTAAACAAGAATGGAGTACATGGGAGGACAACACGGAGGAAGCCATTGCTGTCCAAAAAGAATATTGCAGCACGTTTGAAGTTTGCAAAAGAGCACCTGGATGTTCCACAGCACTACTGGCAAAATATTCTGTGGACAGATGAAACCAAAATTGAGTTGTTTGGAAAAAACACACAACGCTATGTGTGGAGAAAAAAAGGCACAGCACACAAAGATCAAAACCTCATCCCCACTGTAAAACATGGCAGAGGGAGCATCATGGTTTGGGGCTGCTTTGCTGCCTCAGGGCCTGGACGGATTGTTGTCATTGATGGAAAAATGAATTCCAGAGTTTATCAAGACATTTTGCAGGAAAACGTAAGACCATCTGTCCACCAACTGAAGCTCCGCAGAGGATGGGTGATGCAACAGGACAATGACCCAAAGCATACAAGTAATTCAACAAAAGAATGGCTTCAACAAAACAAAATACGTCTTCTGGAGTGGCCCAGTCAGAGTCCTGACCTCAACCCGATTGAAATGCTGTGGCATGGCCTTAAGAGAGCGATTCACACCAGACATCCCAAGAATATTGCTACACTGAAACAGTTTTGTGAAGAGGAGTGGTCCAAAATTACTCCAGATCGTTGTGCAGGTCTGATCTGCAACTACAGGAAACGTTTGGTTGAGGTTATTGCTGCCAAAGGAGGGTCAACCAGTTATTAAGTCCAAAGGTTCACATACTTTTTCCACCCTGCACTGTGAATGTTTACATGTTCTGTTCAATAAACACATGAAAACATATAATGTTTGCGTTGTATTATTTTAAGCAGACTGTGTTTTTCAAATCATTGTGACTTAAAATGTGCTCTGATCTTCATCTATGTCCAATTCATGCAAATCTCCACGTAATCCCAAAGGGTTCACATACTTTTTCTTGCCACTGTAGTAACACTATGCTGAGTCTTGAGTTATGCTTCGGTGTGTAAGTTTGTTGTGAAAAGCAATATATTCTCACACGATTGATAAATGATATAAAGAAAACTCGATTTCTGTCATAACTGAAAACATTAAAGATACCGTAAATAAAACCTACTCGGGAGGGAAAGCCAAAAACCTTTGCTTTCGATTTGCCGACGATCAGAACACAATTTTTTGGTAATTTGTTTAAAAGATGAGACTTTAAACAGGGGAATTCATTTCAAACATCACATGTAATGACTTATTCAGGAGCTCGTTCACCCGGCAAGAAGAAATTAAAGGATATCTGACCATTCTTATTATCCAGCTTTGACATTTAATGTATCTCACACAAAGTGAATGTCTGCCTGTATGCTGATAATGCAGACCCCGTGTGACATCGTGCAAGATAAGGGACGCCATTTGGAGTTTAGAACCTTTCATCCCAGCGATATGTCTGTAAAGCAAAAACAAATACTTGAAAATTTTAGAAAATGATGGAAATTACATTATTTTAATCTTTTCACTATCTCTACTTATCAATCTTTATGCAAAATGTGTTAGTTATGTATTCTATTGTTCAAATAAATATCAGGTTTTTCTCAACAAAAAGTGCTTGGGGGTTTTTAAGAGGTTAAAGGGGCCGCTACCGTCAAAAAATGAAATGTCCTTATTGTGTTTATTTGATGTTACTGATACCTTACATGTGCTTTGTTTATCTCTTGTTTGTTTAAGAAAATATTTTCCTCCTATGTGTCACTGGGTGCATCCATTGTGTGATATTTTCCTCTATATGTGTCACTGGGCGCATCCATTGTCTGATATTTTCCTCTATATGTGTCACTGGGCGCATCCATTGTGTGATATTTTCCTCTGTGTCACTGGGTGCATCCATTGTGTGATATTTTGTGTTGCCACCCCCCCCCCCCCCGCAGTATCTTTCCATCGCTTGCTTCTCACTGTGTGACTTTGGCCATAGAATGGAGTGAATGGGTCAGTCACCGACTCACATCATTGTATTGTGTGGGATGTATTCAAAGGACATCACCAGGGGGTAGATTAGAAGGCTTTTAAGCTCACTGTTTTATCTCATTCAGCTGCCAGCTCTTATATTGAGCAGCCTGGAGAACAATAGACCTCCTGCTGCCTTAACTGTTAAATACTGTAGAAGATAAAGCACAGCCACAATGTAAAATGTTTTCTCAGATTTTGGTAAGTGTTGCATCATGAGAAAAATCCACAAAATGGATCCACAAAACCTAACTGAATTTTTCCTGTTTACATGCAATTACTTCAAACAAAGAAATAAAGCAGCAGCATGTGTTGGATAATATGCTGCTCTTAGATTGTAAACTCTCATTAATGTGTCGGATAGTGTGTGTGTTAGATAATGTGTCGGATAGTGTGTGTGTTAGATAATGTGTCGGATAGTGTGTGTGTTAGATAATGTGTCGGATAGTGTGTGTGTTAGATAATGTGTCGGATAGTGTGTGTGTTAATGTGTCGGATAGTGTGTGTGTTAGATAATGTGTCGGATAGTGTGTGTGTTAGATAATGTGTCGGATAGTGTGTGTGTTAGATAATGTGTCGGATAGTGTGTGTTAGATAATGTGTCGGATAGTGTGTGTTAGATAATGTGTCGGATAGTGTGTGTTAGATAATGTGTCGGATAGTGTGTGTTAGATAATGTGTCGGATAGTGTGTGTTAGATAATGTGTCGGATAGTGTGTGTTAGATTGTGTGTCGGATATTGTGCTTTATAAGTTGTTTCAATTGTAATGCACGAGTAATCTAGTTACAGTTTATGTACGCGGTAGTGTCCCTTTAATGAGATATACTAAATTAGTGCCGCATTGAAAAGATGACTTTTGGTGACATTGCGGAGAGGGCTGCTATCAAAATGTATGGAGTGCTTCTAGATCCCACATACACACCTCTCATTCGAAGCAACACATTAATTGTAAATGAGGAATAAGGCATACGCGGCGAGGAGAACCCACTCTGTCAGGCTCTGTATTGTCGGCGAGCTGCCAAATCTTACACTACTCCTTTCCCCCATCACATTAGGAGCACAATTTATTTTCTCGGTAATTGAGTGTGCGAATTAAACAGGCGTGCTTGATTAATTACTCCTCTGGTGTGACTTAATTCCCTGATAAAAACCTTCCAACCTTGAGCTGGTGTTACCAGTATATGCTCGTCCAACGCCATGGAACGTGTCAGCAATTGACATGGAACGTTCGCATTTCCCATAGGTTTATTGATTTCTTTATTATGGCGGTGACTGTTGGATTATGGGATTGCTACATTTTAACGACGTAAGACCCAGTTCTTACATTGAAGGAATGGCGGCATTTCTTCTGGGGAATTACGGCGGATCAAGTACGGTAAAGCACTGTGAATTCACAGTTTAGAAAATTCCACCATAGTTCTGTGAATTCAGAGTTTCTGGGGGGGAGTACCGGCGTTCCCCACTATCTTCTACCGGAGTCATTTTGCAGAGTTTTCACAGAGGTTAATTTAACGGCTAACTTTTAATTTGGTTTTGCCGAAAATACGACAAAAACTAAATGGCAGTTTAGTCGTCTGAATTGTTTGTTTTAGTCGACTAGATGTCACATGATTTAACTAAAATATATTACGCATTATTTAACCCCTTCACTGCTGAGCTCATTTTTACCTGTTTTGCTCATCATGTTTGAACGCGATTTGAAGCCACGTTTTACTATAGGACCCAGTCACCTTATATATAATTTTTTTTCGGTAGACTCAGCAGATTCATACTATATCATTATTATATGTATACGTCATGCCCTACCAGAATGATATATAAAAAAAATTGCATTTCCTTTTAAAATTTAAATCGACTACAGCGTGTAAAGTAATTTTTTCATATTTTATTATCCGAGCCTTTACAGTTATATATTCTATGGGGTACATTTGTTTAAAAAAAAAAATACATGGGAACTCGTTACTGTATTTTTTTTGAGGAAAATAAGCTAAAAAAAGAAATTTTTCATTCGTGCACCACTATTGTTCATATTTCTATTGAATATTGAACATTAGTGCTGCATTAATAAATACTTTTTTATTTTATTGTGTCTATGCTCTGGCTTTTCCAATGCTACCAAACATGACCCTCTAGCTGCCACCGATCGAGAGATAGGAGGGTCCTTTGGACCCCTGTATCTCCACCATAGGGATTTCCATTGGAAATCCCTGGTCAGCTAGGGGTTAACTCGCTAACTGACGCAATGTCAGTTGACTAGGGGAGACCTGGAGGCATTGCTGACATCTAAGATGGCAGCCCCCATCAGAAATACGCCATGATCCAGTGCCAATTGGTGCTGGATCGTGGCCTGGCACCTAAGGGGTTAAAGAGAGGCATCACTGGAAAGGTCAGACTGTGACCTTTCCAGTGGTGCCTCTCTTGACTTTCTACCTCGACGATGGGGGGAGTGCCTGAAACTGATGTTATCATGCCCGGCGCAATGAAGTCAGGGCACCAGGAGAATTATAAATTCACAAGGAAGTCAGATCTGTGTGGGACCCCGGACATAGAGGTGAGTATCGGTGGGAGGGGGCTTCAAAGCCATGAAGTGTGGGGGACATCCTCTTGATACAGTGGGCATACATGAGGACGTCCCCCATACGTTATCTGCAGTGAAGGGGTTAAGCATTTCTCTAGAATTAGTAAGCATCTTTATCAGAACACAGAAATTCATCATTTCTCTCTTACCCAAGGTTACTGATTGGTTCTCTACCTTCTGATTTGGTTCTCTTCCCAAATAGCCCCTCCCTAACATTTTAGTCTAGCTCTTATTAGACTATAATGTCAATGGATTTTCTTCATGGTTTTAATCATCGTAACTTGAGGGGTTATTCACTAACCTCCGAATCGGCCCGACATTGCGGTCACTTGAATACGGTGCAGTTTGGGGGCAATTTGGCTATTCACCAAATACAATGGAATTCGCTGTCATCGAAATTGCCTCATGGAAGAATATTATCTTCTAATCATAGAACGCTGAAATTCCAGTGAAATACCCTGATTTTCAGTGTTTCAGTACAACCGGTTTAATCCGGCGAATCCCATTGGTTTCAATGTAAAAAACTTTACATCTTTAATTTTTTTTATACTGTTTGTTCTTGTCATTTTCAGCAAAAAAGTATATATTTTTATTTTTACACCATGGAAATTCGTAGTTACGTCCCCGCCACCGCATTACCGATCAGCCTGAGCTCCAAGCCCAGACAGATAAAGGGGCACTCTACTCATCCTGACCATTTTTGATGGATCGAATATCTGCGTGCGTGGAGCTCCGATCCATCGTCCTGCGCAAGCGCTATGGAACTAAAGTGTGCAAGTCCCATTGCGGCGCACAACTTTCATCTTCTAATCTACGCAAGTTGTGTAGAAGCGCAAACTACGTTAGAAAGCATTAGGGACTTCAGAGTTTGGAAGTCGTAGAGGAGGAGCAGCGCGACGCGATGGACAAAAGTTGATTTTTGTAAATGTTATTGGGCTGAGGCTGTCGGCAACGTCTACCCAATTATTTGAGGGTAACGTAACGGAACTCGAGTTTTTAATAGAGTATCCCTTTAATTCCATACCCAAATCCTTTCTCTGGATCCCAAGCTTTGTTCGGTTGTAGGTTCGGGTGGTGGTGCTCATCTACAGCAGAACCAACCTTACAGATGGTTTGACACCACATTTCCGGTAAGCGGCCGAGCACTGAGGGAGATGTAGTTCTGTAGCACCTGGAGGGCCGAGCTTGCTAACCCCTGATCTACGGTTTTTCCATTGTTACCAGAGACGATGATCTCCTCTTCGCTCTTCAAGACCGTAGAAGCACAAAGAGTTTGTGTTTTTGACCCGTTTGAGCCATAGAACAGAACACGAGTGGAAAGAGGAGGGGGAGAGTTATTTAAGTAGCTGTCATCTGTCTAAACAAGTACACGATTCCCCAATAAGTAATGTTCCCCACGACAGACAAGGCTTAAAGCTTTCAGCAGCATTTACTCCTAAGCCTCTTCTTGGCTTTGATATCAATCGTCTGGAGATATGCGGCCCACACACGCGTGGGCGAGGTACGTGATAAGGGACGTCTGTTGGGTTTAATATAAAATGTGTCACATCACAATGGTTGCTGTCATTCAGGATGAAGATGTAGGGTGAGGGATCTCCGTTAGATTTAGCAGCCCCCCCCCCCCCCGCGGTGTCAGATTTATAGGAATCGCTAAAAGGTTCTTTATTAGTCATTTATCAGACGAAGTGAGATGACGTGACCGTTTCAATGCGCTCCGTCTTGTGTAATCCCGGTGTGTTGGTACAGTTGGTTTGGGACACGTGTTTCTTTTGTGCGCGTTGCCTTTTGTAACGTCGACATCTGTGTAAGTAGATGTTTAATTTGGCAAAAAAAAAAAAAACATAGGTTTTATCGCCTGTTAAACTTATGACCGCTCTACCGCACATGTGTTTTGTCCGGCCGAACACGTCTTGAGTGAAAACCAAGACAGGTAAACAATGACTCTCATGCATGTAGACAAACGTTGGCTGAAAGCAGAGCTTGGGTTTGGTTTTATCCCATAAAGGAAGTCAAGATCTTTATGAAAAACTCCATGTCCCACCTCAGAGTTTCCGAGAGGTTCCCACACAATCGGAAAACGGGAATTCAAAGAAGCCGATAAGTCAGTGTTTCGGGTCTTTATGAAAAATTGTCATTCCGAGCATGTTCCTGGCTCGTTTGGCCATTCCCACAAAAAGGACATCATAAGTTGTGGGATCACAAGACCTCGGAGTCTTCTGTGACAGACCACTGTTGCATATAATCGCCAGTACAGTAGAGATAAGTCTGAGAGGAGCGACAGAGAGCCAAGCCAGTAGAACGCAGCATTAAGGGAAGGATAATTCATCGCCACCACCAAGAATTCAATATGCTTTGTCGTCCAACAGCCAGACCAAGAGTTTGTCCTTTCAGAACCTTCTCTCGCTCTCTGCTGTCACTCACTCTTTGGCCATGTACAATTTTACAATGTTGGCAGCACTCCCATTCGACAGGGTCAGGCAGGCGCCATCACAACCCATGGAGCCACCATCCCGTAGATATTCATAGTACAAATGAAAAAACGGACTGGGTGCTCAACCTCCTACTCAGTTTTTTGTTGGTGACGCAACAACCACAGCAACGTCTTGTCTGAAAGCTTTTCGTGAGCTCATACAAACCTTGAGAGAAAGATTGATGTGACCCTGTACACGAGGAGTTGGCAACCTTAGCCCTCCAGATATTTTGCAGCAACATCTGCCATGATGTTCAGCTACTCATTAGGTACTTAGAGCCTCATGGGAAGTGTAGTTCCAAAACATCCGGAGGGCCAAGCTTGCTGACCCCTGCTGTAGGAAATAGGTACAGGAAATACAGGGGACCAATAGACCCCCTGCATCTCCTGTATAGGGAGTTCACTGCCAGATGGGAGAGAAGTCAAGTTTCTGTTATCACGATCATGTACAACACTGTCAGTGTACATAGGACGTCCTCCCACAGCAGGGCGACAACTTTGCTGTCAGCCCCCGCTGTAGTAGCCCCAAATCGGCATCGCTGTGTGGGACCTCGCATGTCGCAGCTGCAGTGAGTCAACTTGCCCAATTATCTGCTATATCTGCAAATGGCTGATACCAATAGCAGTAATTTGCTGAATATCGGCCACCGATAATCGATCTATCCCTGGAAAACCGCAGTAGAAAATGCTTGATCTCGCCTTCACTCCTCACATTCAGTCGCTAACCAAATCTTGCTACTTCCTCCTAAAAGTACATTGCTCGCGTGTGTCCTTTTCCTGATAAAGACAGGGAGCTTAAAAAACTTCTAATCCACCCCCTGGTGATGTCCTTTGAATACATCCCACACAATACAATGATGTGAGTCTGTGACTGACCCATTCACTCCATTCTATGGCCAAAGCCACACAGTGAGGAGCAAGTGATGGAAAGATACTGCGGGGGGAGGGGCAGGTTACAACACAAAATATCACACAATGGATGCACCCAGTGACACATATAGAGGAAAATATCACACAATGGATGCACCCAGTGACACATATAGAGGAAAATATCACACAATGGATGCACCCAGTGACACATATAGAGGAAAATATCCAGGGGTCAAGTCCTGGGGGAAAAAAGTGAGTGAACTCACCCACGAAGTCCACAACCCCTATTACCTGAGGAAAAAATATATATATCACGAGTATAGCAGTACGTGGCGATACCATTTTTATTGGGTTAACATTACATTTAAAAGACAAGCTTTCAAGAGTGTAACCTCTCCTCTTCAGGTCTGGAAACTATACTGATCAGTGAAAGGTATCACTCCGTACAGGTATACTCGTGATTTTGGCAACTGGACTAACGCGTTTTATATATAATATATCTATCTAGATCTATCCAGGCACAGACCCCCCAGAATTATATACACAGGCACAGACCCCCCAGAATTATATACACAGGCACAGACCCCCCAGAATTATATATACAGGCACAGACCCCCCAGAATTATATACACAGGCACTGGACCCCCAGAATAACATACACAACACTGAACCCCCAGAATAATATACACAGCACTGAGCCTCCAGAATATTATACACAGCACTGAGCCCCCAGAATAATATACCCAGCACTGGTTACATGGATATATTTTCCCCAGTTCACATGGATATATTTTCCCCAGTTCACATGGATATATTTTCCCCAGTTCACATGGATATATTTTCCCCAGTTCACATGGATATATTTTCCCCAGTTCACATGGATATAATTGCCCCCAGTTCACATGGATATAATTGCCCCCAGTTCACATGGATATAATTGCCCCCAGTTCACATGGATATAATTGCCCCCAGTTCACATGGATATAATTGCCCCCAGTTCATATGGGTATATATTGCCCCAGTTCACATGGATATTGCCCCAGTTCACATGGATATTGCCCCAGTTCACATGGATATTGCCCCAGTTCACATGGATATTGCCCCAGTTCACATGGATATTGCCCCCAGCTCTCATGGATATTGCCCCCAGCTCTCATGGATATTGCCCCCAGCTCTCATGGATAATGCCCCCCAGCTCTCATGGATATGCCCCCCAGCTCTCATGGATAATGCCCCCCAGCTCTCATGGATAATGCCCCCCAGCTCTCATGGATAATGCCCCCCAGCTCTCATGGATAATGCCCCCCAGCTCTCATGGATAATGCCCCCCAGCTCTCATGGATAATGCCCCCCAGATTTCATGGATAATGCCCCAGCTCTCATGGATAATGCCCCAGCTCTCATGGATAATGCCCCCCAGCTCTCATGGATAATGCCCCAGCTCTTATGGATAATGCCCCCCAGCTCTCATGGATAATGCCCCCCAGATTTCATGGATAATGCCCCCCAGCTCTCATGGATAATGCCCCAGGTCTGATGGATAATGCCCCCCCAGCTCTCATGGATAATGCCCCCCAGCTCTCATGGATAATGCCCCCCAGATTTCATGGATAATGCCCCCAGCTCTCATGGATAATGCCCCAGCTCTCATGGATAATGCTCCCCAGGTCTCATGGATAATGCCCCCCAGCTCTCATGGATATGCCCCCCCAGCTCTCATGGATATGCCCCCCCAGCTCTCATGGATATGCCCCCCCAGCTCTCATGGATAATGCCCCCCAGCTCTCATGGATAATGCCCCCCAGCTCTCATGGATAATGCCCCCAGCTCTCATGGATATGCCCCAGCTCTCATCTATAATGCCCCCAGCTCTCATGGATAATGCCCCCCAGCTCTCATGGATAATGCCCCCCAGGTCTCATGGATAATGCCCCCCAGCTCTCATGGATAATGCCCCCCAGCTCTCATGGATAATGCCCCCCAGCTCTCATGGATAATGCCCCCCAGCTCTCATGGATAATGCCCCTCCAGGTCTCATGGATAATGCCCCTCCAGGTCTCATGGATAATGCCCCTCCAGGTCTCATGGATAATGCCCTCCAGGTCTCATGGATAATGCCCTCCAGGTCTCATGGATAATGCCCCCCAGCTCTCATGGATAATGCCCCCCAGCTCTCATGGATAATGCCCCAGGTCTGATAGATATGCCCCCCCAGCTCTCATGGATAATGCCCCCCAGATTTCATGGATAATGCCCCTCCAGATTTCATGGATAATGCCCCTCCAGGTCTCATGGATAATGCCCCTCCAGGTCTCATGGATAATGCCCCTCCAGGTCTCATGGATAATGCCCCTCCAGGTCTCATGGATAATGCCCCCAGGTCTCATGGATAATGCCCCCCAGCTATCATGGATAATGCCCCCCAGCTATCATGGATAATGCCCCAGCTATCATGGATATTATTGCCCCCAGCAGCCAGCTCACCTCTCTGTGGGCCCGAAACGATTGAGCAGGCCGTCGCACATTGCCGGCGTCCTCAGCTTCCTGCTAGAACGGCTTCTGAAAGGAAGTGCAGCCGCTCGCCTGGGATCGATGAAACAGCCTGCCGCGATCTCGGCTGCACTTCCTGTCGGCCGTTCTAGCAGGAACCACGCGGCCGCCGGCAATCGTTTTGGGCTCAGGCCGCAGCATTCCTGCTGTGGGAGAAGTGCGGGAACGGTGTTCCCGCAGGACTAGAGCCCTGAACATATCACACAATGTATGCACCCAGTGACACATATAGAGGAAAATATCACACAATGGATGCGCCCAGTGACACATATAGAGGAAAATATTGTCTTAACTAAACAAAGCACATGTAAGAGATCCGCAGCATGAAATGTCCTTATTGTGTTTGTTATTTTTTGGGTGGTAGTGGCTCTTGTTCTTTCAAGCTTAATGAATTTTCCCTTTTGTTGCATTAACGTTTTACTGCTTCCATATTGTTTTTCCAATTCTTCGGGCTTTTTTGTTTGTTGTGGTTTTCTGAAGTCTAGTTAAAGTTCCTCCTTAGCGGCGAGTAAGTTAATAGTAGGCGGCTGGATACGCTTCGGAAAGCTGCCGTCTTTGCTCTCATGGTTCACATCCTGAATTATCCGTCTCCTAATTATAAATTCTGCGACTGGCGGTTGGGATACGTGTTTGTTACTCTTGCGTCTCCGGAGACATGTCAGGAGAGAAGGCACATAGCTGGAGAGAGGATATCCGCCCTCTGCGTACTCCCTGCCAGAGAGCGGACGATCGCTCCTCCGACACGACCAGTGGGAAATCTGAATGGCACACTGGCTTTTTCCACGGTGGAGCTCCTTGGAGAGTTGAGGTTAAGCGTAATGGTTTGCAAATGAATTCTACATGCATAAATAATAGGCAAATGTATGTACGCATGTGATATACTAGAACTATAAATAATAGATGTGCGTGCATATTAATAATGTCTAGCTACACTTCTACATCACCAGGATGTGCTTTTTTTATCGTAAAATGCAAACATTCAACATTTCTTCTTGGAGATTAAGGTTTTAGCTCACAAATTCTAACCGTAGAAGGACACGGAAAAACGGCTTGCGGTTGTGACTGTCTGATGGAGTCAAAGAAGTAGATAATGAATTCGGCCGAGAAATGTTGGGAAAAAAATGTAGGTGTTGCCTTTACCATGGACGGCTTGCCATATCAAATGCTTTGGGTCAACCCACTCCTTGTCCACTAAGGTGTCTCCATGTCGTCTTGGAATGTTCTCTCTTGTTATTTATAGCAGTTATGTCCAATCTGGCTCCAGTGTTTGTTGGCCGTATGTCAATTATATTCCGTCATACTCCGTTTTACACATGCTTCCCCATTATGAGGAGTCCATCTCGATCACCAAAGTGACTGGAAGGAAGACTAGGGAAAGCCGAGATGGGTGACAACAATGACAAAGACATGAGTGGATTAGAGCTGGTTGATGACACAACGGTGGGCAGTAATGCTGTGGGTTGGAGTAATGAACTGGGTGACAAGTGGGGGGTTGTTGAGGAAGGGAAAAGAGCTGAAATGAATTGAGATTAAGAAAAGGACAGGAAAACCACTGGAAGGAGCTGAAGGACAACTACGGTGTGGAGAGTGGACAGGGGCTGAATGATGGCAAGTGAAAGAATCATGGAAGGAGTCGTTCAATAAATTGAGCGAGGAGCCATCAACACTGGGTGCTGCGTGAAGTATGAATGGAAGGAGCAGGGTGATGAAAAGCATGGAGGAGCCGTATGAGAAACTGACCTAGAAATTGGTGGAGTGGGATAAGCATGGAGGAGCCGTATGAGAAAACCGACATAGAAATTGGCGGAGTGGGGAAAGCATGGAGGAGCCGTATGAGGAACCGACATAGAAATTGGCGGAGTGGGATAAGCATGGAGGAGCCGTATGAGAAAACCGACATAGAAATTGGCGGAGTGGGGAAAGCATGGAGGAGCCGTATGAGAAACCGGCATAGAAATTGGTGTGGGGAAAGCATGGAGGAGCCGTATGGGAAACCGACATAGAAATTGGTGGAGTGGCGAAAGAATGGAGGAGCAGTATGAGAAACCGGCATAGAAATTGGTGTGGGGAAAGAATGGAGGAGCCGTATGAGAAACCGATATACAAATTGGCGGAGTGGGGGAAGCATGGAGGAGCCGTATGAGAAACTGACTTAGAAATTGGTGTGGAGAAAGAATGGAGGAGCCATATGAGAAACCGGCATAGAAATTGGTGTGGGGAAAGAATGGAGGAGCTGTATGAGAAACCGCCATAGAAATTGGAGGAGCCGTATGAGAAACCAATATACAAATTGGCGCCGGCGGGGGGGGGCGTGGCTGGCCGCACGAGGGAGCAGACGTCTTTAAGCTGAGCTCCGTCGGAGTCTGCTATATACGGTGGATTTCGACCTGGATTTTCTCCTGAATCTTCTCTTGGGGAGTATTTGCGTGGCTGGCCATCGGAAGGAGTGCTCTGGAGCCGCTTGGGTTCCCCCCCTCCAGAGCCCAGCGGAGATTGGGGCCTTGTTTCCCGGCCTGTGAGCTTGCCCGGCAGCCATTTTGAAGCCTAAACCCTTGCGCTTATTTGGAGCATCCCTCGCTTCCCTTCCCTCCCTCTGTGAAAGGACCCTGCCCGGGGATTCAGCGGAAGCGGGCTTGGAGGATGGAGGGCCCCGTCCTCTGAACGCGACTGTGGACCCTGTGGCGGAATTGGTGGAGGAGCGCGCGGAATGGAGGCATCTGATGCGCACCTCCCCATGCGGTGATATGGTGGCTGCTTTTGCGGGCTGCTCGGAGTGGATGCTGGAGGCCGAGGAGTGCCTGATGTCGTGCGGTTTTTGGAGCAGATCAGAGGCAGTATTTGTGGATGGCTGGGAGCTGGGAAAGGAGGCCCTGGCTGTGACACGGGTGGTGGAGGCCTTATCTATCGGCCGAGAGCGCGGTCTCCCTATTATGGTACCGGATTGGGATGCTGGAGGCATGCGGGAGACAGCCGTGCTGGAGTTTTCAGAGGAGGTCCCTGAGGAGCCCGCTACTGGCCCCCCAGCGCAGCTTGCGGGGAGAGGGCTGTCTAGCGGGCTGAAGCGCTCATCTGGGCCTCGTGACGGGGTCCTTTTAGTGGCGTTGATGACCTGGAGGATGCCGAATTTCCGCGCTACCCGTGGGATGATTCGGCACGGGGGGGCTGAAAACGCGGCATTTCCGCTGGACACAGGCTGAGGTGATCTATGGAGACATTCCTTTTGTTGCTGACCCGTACCATCTAGCAGCGATGACCCCCCCCCCCCCCCTCCTGTGCAGATTTTACTTACTCCTCTCCCCTGGCTAAGTTTTTCCTTTTTCATGCTGAGACTGTTTTTGTTTTGCTTTTTCCTTTTTTCGCATTGTCTCTGCTGGCACTTACTGAGGTCTAGATTACTGTCTGCATCGCCATATGTGATGCCCGCGGACAATATTTTTCTTTCTTTTTACCCCTTGAGCGGTATACCTGTTGTCCTCCTACTGTCTGAGGTTTTTGTTGTCTTTCAGTGTGTTTCTACTACTGCTTTTCTGAAATGTATTTTTGCGCTACCCAGTACCCCCCTTCCCTCCTCCCTCTTGTATAATATTATACGCTGAGACCCCCCCCCCCCTTCGGGGATGTTTATTTATTTTTTTCTTCTTACATGTGGAACTTATGCTGTGGATGGTCGTGTGTGGCCTTTGCTTTATTACGTTTGACTATATGCTGACTTACTTACCAAATAAAAATCTTAAATCCAAAAAAAAAAAAAAGAAAGAAATTGGTGGAGCGGGGAAAGCATGGAGGAGCCGTATGAGAAACCGGCATAGAAATTGGTGTTGTGGGGAAAGAATGGAGGAGCCGTATGAGAAACCAATATAGAAATTGGCGGAGCGGGGAAAGAATGGAGGAGCCGTATGAGAAACCGACATAGAAATTGGCGGAGTGGGGAAAGCATGGAGGAGCCATATGAGAAACCGGCATAGAAATTGGCGGAGTGGGGAAAGCATGGAGGAGCCATATGAGAAACCGACATAGAAATTGGCGGAGTGGGGAAAGCATGGAGGAGCCATATGAGAAACCGACATAGAAATTGGCGGAGTGGGGAAAGCATGGAGGAGCCATATGAGAAACCGACATAGAAATTGGTGGAGTGGGGAAAGAATGGAGGAGCCATATGAGAAACCGACATAGAAATTGGCGGAGTGGGGGAAGCATGGAGGAGCCGTATGAGAAACCGACATAGAAATTGGTGGAGTGGGGAAAGAATGGAGGAGCCGTATGAGAAACCAATATAGAAATTGGCGGAGCGGGGAAAGAATGGAGGAGCCGTATGAGAAACTGACATAGAAATTGGTGGAGTGGGGAAAGAATGGAGGAGCCGTATGAGAAACCAACATAGAAATTGGTGGAGTGGGGGGAAGCATGGAGGAGCCGTATGAGGAACCGATATACAAATTGGAGGAGCCGTATGAGAAACTGACATAGAAATTGGTGGAGTGGGGAAAGAATGGAGGAGCCGTATGAGAAACCAACATAGAAATTGGTGGAGTGGGGAAAGAATGGAGGAGCCGTATGAGGAACCGATATACAAATTGGAGGAGCCGTATGAGAAACTGACATAGAAATTGGCGGAGTGGGGAAAGAATGGAGGCGACTTGGCAAGAAGTAAAGGGAGGGAGGAAAGACCGAAGAGAACTTAAAATCTGGCGTGAGGAAAGAACGGGATGAATGAGAAACTGGGTTCAAAAGTAATGGACGAGATGTAAAGGGAACCGCTCGCCCCAGCGTGTCGGAGTTCTGGTGTCCGTGTGACTGTGACGAGTGTCCCTTTGAACAGGTGTACATGGACTTGACTCACTACTAGCCCCGCTACAGCTGGTTCTTCTACATCTACAACAAACGTGGTAGTGACACCAAGGATGTTTCATAGAGGCGCATGAGGAGTACTGAAGAAAGAGACACTCTAACCGAGATGACCCTTCACATTAAATGGTCAAGAAGCTGCGTGGGTTAAACCCCACCACTTGTCAGGTCAGCCTTCCAAAGAGCTTTCCTCTGCCCAAGCCAGTCCGTCATTCCCTTGAAGTTCTCTTTAACTTGGTGTATCTGGGATCTGTTGGTGGATCCCTAATTTTACGAGTCAAGACACTGACATAGTGGCTCATTCGTAACCGGGAGCTGCCGATGCTTAACGGCTGGTCGAATCTTGCCAGTAGCGGCTCTTTATTTCCAGCACAGCACGAGTAGGACCTTCCTTTGCTCTGTCGTAGAATAGTAGAATATAAGAGCGAGGCCTCCTACGATTCGGTGTGTTTTAGGTCTGAAAAGCATAGATCCAAATCGTGTTATGACGGAATTTCATGAAAGAGAACGGGCTTCATGCGCCTTGACGTGTACAGGGTGATTACACTGGCAGCGTGTCGCTGTTTAATAGGGAGCTTATTAGCCTGCGGTTTATTGGCAGACACCGTCCAGAGGGGTTGTTTTGATTTATTATATTTTTTATTTTTTTTGGCTTTCTTCGCCTTTTCCAAGCCGTTCTTGTTCAGCCCTGATACTCGCACCGAGTCGTCTCTGCGCCCGTTCCGCCGGCCGCCGCGTCGCTGCGCAGTTGAACCAGAGGCCGTAACTTTTTGACACTTAGCAAGTTTCTCTGCCATATTTATTGAAAAAATATTCTGCTCCTTTTCACACACGTCCTCCACCCAAAGTAAACACCGAATTTGAGAATCTTATTCTCCAACACAAACACGGACTGGACAGAGAAAAAAAAAGAGAATGAGAAAGACTTTGGGGAAAAGTGGTAAAATGGTGAATTTTCTGATACGAGTGTCGTGGTACAAAGGCCAAATCAAAGCCAAGGCCCATCACTTTCTCCATGCGTCGGCGCAGGGACTGACAAATCCGGGGACCATGAAGCATCAGGCTTGGATCTCACTTCCGACATTTAAAGGGACACGGCCACTTACACAAGCTGTAACTCCATTACTTGTGCATTACAAACTAAACCCCCTTCTAAAACACATTATGTAACACATTATAAAACACATAATAATACATATTCTGAAACACCTAATACACTTTCTAAAAGACGTTCTATTACACGTTATAATACACATTCTAAAACACATTATAAAAGACATTATAAAACACAATACATATTCTAAAACACATTATAAAAGACATTATAAAACACATTTTTTTTAAAAAAAACCTGATGGTGGGTTTTTTGTTTGTTCTTAGTTTGTCGTAATTGCATGTAAAAAGGAAAAATAAAATTTATCTCCCGTTTTTTAAATTTTGTGGATTTTACCCATGGTGCAACATTTTACCAAGTTCTGTACAAAAGGTCTACTTTGTGGCTGTTGTTTAACTGTTTAATACTGTAGATTAAATAATGAGGTGGATTAGCGAACCGGAACATGTTGGCACTTGCAGTGTGTTTCCAAGAGTGCTCTCTATCACATGGTAATATTATAGAAACATAGAAAATGTCGGCAGATAAGAACCTTTCGGCCCATCTAGTCTGCCCAATTACATGGATACTTTACCTGGATTTATCTTTTGTTTAGGATAGCCTTATGCCTATCCCATGCTTGCTTAAATTCAATTACTGTTTTGGCCTCTACCACTTCAACTGGAAGGCTGTTCCATGTATCCACCACCCTCTCAGTAAAAGAATACTTCCTGATGTTACTTTTAAACCTTTGCCCCTCTAATCTAAGACTATGTCCTCTTGTTTTGCTACTTTGTTTCCTTTTAAATATACTCCCTTCCTCTACCTTGTGGATTCCCTTTACGTATTTAAATGTTTCTATCATATCTCCTCTGTCTCGTCTTTTTTCCAAGCTGTACATGTTAAGATCATTAAGCCTTTCCTGGTAACTTTTCTCCTTCAAGCCGTACACCATTTTAGTAGCCCTTCTCTGAACTCTCTCTAAGATGTCTATATCCTTCTGGAGATACGGTCTCCAGTACTGCACACAGTACTCCAAGTGAGGTCTCACCAGTGCTCTGTACAGTGGCATGAGCACTTCCCTTTTCCTACTGCTAATACCTCTCCCTACACAACCAAGCATTCTGCCAGCATTTCCAAGCATTCTGCCAGCATTTCCTGCTGCTCTATTACATTGACTACTTACCTTTAGATCCTCTGAAATAATACCCCTAAATCCCAACCCTCAGATGTATAAAATATTCTATATTCAGCCCTTGGGTTTTTACGTCCCAGGTGCATTATCTTGCACTTATCCACATTAAAACTCAATTGCCACAGCTCCCACCATTTTTTTAGTTTACCTAAATCATTTGTCATTTGGCTGATCCCTCCAGGAACGTCAACCCTGTTGCAAATCTTTGTGTCATCAGCAAAAAGACATACTTTACCATTAATACCTTCTGCAATATCACTAATAAAACTATTAAAGAGAATGGGTCCAAGTACTGACCCCTGAGGTACCCCACTGGTAACAAGACCTTGCGCCGAATAAACTCCATTTACCACAACCCTCTGTTGTCTGTCACTCAGCCACTGCCTAATCCATTCAACAATATTGGAACCCAACCTCAAAGATTGCAATTTATTGATAAGCCTTCTATGCGGAACAGTATCAAAAGCCTTACTGAAATCTAAATAAGCAATGTCTACTGCACCACCTGTGTCTATTATATTAAAGGACCGCAAAAAAATGAAATGTCCTTATTGTGTTTATTTGATGTTGCTGATAGCTTACATGTGATTTATTTTTCTCCTGTGTGTTGAAATATTTTCCTCTATATGTGTCACTGGGTGCATCCATTGTGTGATATTTTCCTCTATATGTGTCACTGGGTGCATCCATTGTGTGATATTTTCCTCTATATGTGTCACTGGGTGCATCCATTGTGTGATATTTTCCTCTGTGTCACTGGGTGCATCCATTGTGTGATATTTTCCTCTATATGTGTCACTGGGCGCATCCATTGTGTGATATTTTGTGTTGTAAACTGCCCCCCCCCCCCAGTATCCTTTCCATCACTTGCTCCTCACTGTGTGTTTTTGGTCATAGAATGGAGTGAATGGGTCAGTCACCGACTCACATCATTGTATTGTGTGGGATGTATTCAAAGGATATCACCAGGGGGTAGATTAGAAATCTTTTAAGCTCCCTGTTTTATCTCATTCAGGTGCCCGCTCTTATGTTAGCCTGAAGTACAATAGACCTCCTGCTGCATTATCTAAATATTCCCGCCTCCACCTCACTGTTAAATAAACAAGTGCCGCAAAGCTTTTGGTAAATGGTGCAACATCGAAAAAATACAAAAAGAAGGAAACCACAGATCAAAACATTACTCTATTTTTTCCTTTTATTCATGCAATTACTTCAAACAAAAATAAACGGCAGCATGTGTTTTATAGTGTGTTTTATAAGGTGGTTTATAATGTGGTTTTGTTTATAATGCACGTGTAATCTAGTTACAGTTTATGTTAGTTGTAGTGTCCAGGGGTGTGGAAATTATTAATAAAAATAAAAAAAATCTGCTTGTCCAACGGACTAAAGTGGTGTCTAATTAAAAAAATCTCTTTACCCTATTATCGTTTCTGCTTTTAGGGTCACTGCTTGTTTTTTTATTGTACTGGGCTGCAGAAGCCGTAACCCGAATTATCAATAAAAGTAATTTTCTTAAACGCCAACATATTGTGCAGCGCAGTACAATAAAAATACAAGTGTAAGCTGTATCCCTAATAATAATAAAATGACATTTATATTGTACTACGCTGCAGAATATGTTAGCGTTTTATAAATAACTGTCATTTTATTGCAGCGACAGCTTCTGCTTGTATTTTTATTGTACTGCGCTTCAGAATATGTTGCCATTGTTTTAACATGCTAAAATATTCTGCAGCTATAAAATAAAAATACAGGCAGAAGCTTAATTTCCCCATCCCCTCTTCTGTAATATGTAGTTGCCCTCTCCTGCATCCCCCTCTTACCCAGGTTATTTTTTTTTTTTCTTTGCTGGGCTCTGTAACTCCCACTGACAGGCAAAGCCGTTTTAAATTTCCTGCTTGACCAGCAGAGGGAGCTTCTGCGCCTGTGTCGATTTTCATTGGCTCACACAGTGACCAATCCGAAGCCAGGGGGCGGGACAAGCGGCTCCTGCACGGAGCTGCGCTGAAGTATCTGAGGTCTGTGAATTACTGGCGAGCCGCGCCAGCTGTCAGCCCGATCGCTGCGGCGACTGGAGCTGGTATACGTTACTATTATTTATTATTCTTTATTTATAAAGCGCCAGCATATTCCGCAGCGCTGTACAATAAGCACAGTATTGACAGGGTTACAATACATTGAACAACATTTGACAAACAGTACAGGAGGAGATGAGGGCCCTATTCCCGTAGGAACTCACAATCTAGGAGGGGTTGGAGTTGGTCAACAGGAGGAGAGGACTTAAAACAGGAGGAGAGCTACCAGCTCCGATCAGCGCAACTATCAGCTTCTAGCCCGTCGGGGTGACAGCTGGTTACAGCACACTTGCCCGGTGTCAGGGGCGTTGGGCGATACAAATCGTTCATCCCTGAGTGTCCCTTTAATGATCTGTGAAAATTTGCCAAATTTGTGCTTTGTTGTTTTTTAAAACCTATAAATTTGTGTTTTATTTAACGTGTCGGTACAATTGATTTCTTCGTGTGTCATTTTGATAGATGTGCATGTCAGAGAGCGTCCTTATTTCGTGCTCTCGGTGTTTCTCTAGGAGTGTCGGATGTTAAGCTTTTATGTTGTAGTGATGAAGGCAAATCTACCTACCGTATTTTTCGCTCCATAAGACGCACCTGACCATAAGACGCACCTAGTTTTTAGAGGAGGAAAACCGGAAAATAAATATTCTGAATGAAATAGTGTAATAATGGATATTGCCCCAGCTCGTGGATATGCCTTAGCTCACACGTGGATATGCCTTAGCTCACACATGGATATGCCTTAGCTCACACATGGATTTGCCCCAGCTCACACATGGATCTGCCCCATCAGCTCATGGATTTGCCCCAGCTCACACATGGATTTGCCCCAGCTCACACATGATTTGCCCCAGCTCACACATGGATTTGCCCCATCAGCTCACACATGGATTTGCCCCAGCCAGCTCACACATGGATTTGCCCCATCAGCTCACACATGGATTTGCCCCAGCCAGCTCACACATGGATTTGCCCCAGCCAGCTCACACATGGATTTGCCCCAGCCAGCTCACACATGGATTTGCCCCAGCCAGCTCACACATGGATTTGCCCCAGCCAGCTCTCACATGGATTTGCCCCAGCCAGCTCTCACATGGATTTGCCCCAGCCAGCTCTCACATGGATTTGCCCCAGCCAGCTCTCACATGGATTTGCCCCATCAGCTCACACATGGATTTGCCCCAGCCAGCTCTCACATGGATTTGCCCCAGCCAGCTCTCACATGGATTTGCCCCAGCCAGCTCTCACATGGATTTGCCCCATCAGCTCACACATGGATTTGCCCCATCAGCTCACACATGGATTTGCCCCATCAGCTCACACATGGATTTGCCCCAGCCAGCTCACATGGATTTGCCCCATCCGCTCACACATGGATTTGCCCCATCAGCTCACACATGGATTTGCCCCATCAGCTCACACATGGATTTGCCCCATCAGCTCACACATGGATTTGCCCCATCAGCTACACATGGATTTGCCCCATCAGCTCACACATGGATTTGCCCCATCAGCTCACACATGATTTGCCCCAGCCAGCTCTACATGGGATTTGCCCCAGCCAGCTCACACATGGATTTGCCCCACCAGCTCACACATTGATAATTCCCCAGCTCACATATGGATATGGCCCAGCAGCTCGTGGATGTGCCTCCGCTCACCTGCCGCCGCCGCCACCGCGTTTGTCTCCCTCTGAGCATGCGTCCGGCGGCAGGAAGCTTGGGCACTCGCCTGGGGGAGCCACGTGACCGCGATCTCGGGAGATCGCGGTCACGTGGCTCCCCCAGGCGAGTGCCCAAGCTTCCTGCCGCCAGACGCATGCTCAGAGGGAGACGAACGCGGCGGCGGCAGGTGAGCGGAGGCACATCCACGAGCTGCTGGGCCATATTCGCTCCATAAGACGCACCCACTTTTCCCCCCACTTTTTGGGGGGAAAAAAGTGCGTCTTATGGAGCGAAAAATACGGTATATTTAAAAGGAAACAAAGTAGCAAAACAAGAGGACATAGTCTTAGATTAGAGGGGCAAAGGTTTAAAAGTAACATCAGGAAGCATTATTTTACTGAGAGGGTGGTGGATACATGGAACAGCCTTCCAGTAGAAGTGGTAGAGGCCAAAACAGTAATTGAATTTAAGCAGGCATGGGATAGGCATAAGGCTATCCTAAACAAAAGATAAATCCAGGTAAAGTATCCATGTAATTGGGCAGACTAGATGGGTCGAAAGGTTCTTATCTGCCGACATTTTTCTATGTTTCTATGTTTACCAGTGATTGTGTTCACTTGCTTTTGCTTCTTCCCCCCCCCCAAAGCTGCCGAAGTGCCTATCCCATAAAACACCGGCGAGAAGGAATAGCTTGACTTTGTTTAATAGCCATTGTCTGTGCGCGCTTTTAATCTACATGCGACAAGACGTATAAATTAAAGGTGAATCTATAAAAATGGCGGATCGCCCATGTTAATGCGGCAATCTGAGAGCTCGCCTGCCATGCTGCTGCCAGGGTCATAATTTTCCTGGTCAAAGTCTGAGAGCAGCGGGGAGCCGGAAAGTGAGACGGGAGGACATAGCTGGAATATTAATGTATGGTGTGAATTGACAGGTATGTGCGTTGCGATGGCCGAATGCCGTTTCAGCAGCCTCCCTGTCTCCTGCTGGCCACCGGCTCCACTTATATTCCCAACCCTGATGTTTGGGGAGCCGTGAGCAGCGGCAGCTGATGAAACCCGGCGGACTCTAAATGTCAGGGTCATGAGTATGTTGTTTGGGTTTTCGATCCAAAGATGGACCAAGATGGTCCTACGGTCAAACGCCTTTTAGTTTTATTCACAAAGCTTTTCCATTTCGCCGAAACTACGGTGAATTCATTAGTCACCATAGTCGCCGAAGAGCACCGAACTGCCAAAAAAAAAAAGAGAACCAACACTGGACACTCATATTCTCCTAATAGGTGATTAAACGAACGTAGTAAAAATGTATTAACATTAAATGATGAAAAAAGTCATTTAAAAAAAGATTTATTTTTTTAAAAAAAAAAAAAAAAAGTCTGTTACAGAATTTAAAAAGAAAAAAAATCTTTTAAATAATTGGGAAACTAAAAATTTGCCTGAAAAAAATACAAAATGGGCTTTTTGATAAAGATAATAAACCTTTTTTATTTAAAAAAAAAAAAAATATATTTTTTCTTTTATATTGAATCTTATTAGATTCACCTGTTTAAACCACATTTTTCGCATCGTCCGTAAAAAAAGTGCGTCCGAACGCATTGACATGTTTTTTTAATGGAATACGCGATAGCGGTCATACGATGCGCAATTACGCCCGTGATCTTTTACGGACCAAACCAGGGAACTTCTGGCGTCTGGACGTTACGTTGGCCGGACATGAGCAGCGTCTGACGTCTCCTAATCACGCACACGCCGCTATGCGGACGCAGCGCACTCTGTACGTCAGTACTAGCGGTTCGACGTTCTTGCGAAAATGTGTTTGTTTGCCACTTGCGTTGCGCGGCCGAACTTTCGTGCGACCGTACTTCGTGCGTGGGTCTGCGTTGGACGTCATTTGCTGCTACCACGGCCGTCATAAAGTGCGGCGAAACGCACGTTCGCACTGCGTTCGTCTGACCCCAGCCTTTAAATACAGTTCGGGGTTCACTGAATAGATTAGCCATTACTTCTCTATGGGACAATTGGCTGCTGCTGAAAATCACCAAATTGCGGCGAACTGCACTGTTTTTGCTGTCAACTTGCCTGCTTAGTAAATAGACGAACTGCAACAAAATTGCACCGTGCGGGGAAATTCAGCATTCGGCGCACTCCGGCGGCGAGTCCAGTGCTTATTGAATAACCCTTTATTATTTTATTTCATTTTTTTCTTTGGACCAAAAAAAGCTCTCCAAGAATTTCATTATTCGATATCCTCCCGATTTTTGCACCAAAATCCATAAATCTCCGCCAGCTGAGTCCCAGATCACCTTTCAGTTTATCCTGGATGTTCTTGTCCCAGGAAAGCCATCGGAGAATGCGCCCACCAGAATAAAGGGGGGGGGCGCAAAAATCATAAAAAACACTTTCTTTGTCTCGAATTTCAAAAATCCTTTTTTTCTGATTAGGTTTTGGTTGGTGGGGGGGGGGGGTAACCAGGTGTGCTCACCATAGATTTAATCACCACAACGAGACTTTGTGTGCAGAGAACCTGGACCAGTTACCTGCAGCGATGAATGAATGCATCCAGCATGCGCCAGGTTAAATTATTAGTATATACAGTGATCTGCATGTCTCCGGCACTGGAAGGGAATTAAAAATATATATATATATATAATGGGTATTTTGCCTAAATTGGTATTTTTGCCAAAACGGCGTCCTCCTTAGTGGCGAGAAATTATTTCACAGCGACATGACGCTCTCTCTCTCCCCCCCCCCCCGCGGCGAGGCCGTCGTGCCACTCCCCCCAGGCCTGCAAAGCGCGATCCGCCATAGGATCGTGTGCTCAGCGAGGTGATCAGACGGGCATCGAGTGGAAGGAACGTCCACTCTCACGGATGTTCCTTCCGCTCTCCAAAGACGCTCATCTGACACTAGCCTTATTAGTGAGTTAGGCCTTATCGGCACGTTGCTTGGTGAGTTAGGCCTTATCAGTGCGCTGCTTAGTGAGTTAGGCCTTATCGGCGCGTTGCTTAGTGAGTTAGGCCTTATCGGTGCGTTGCTTAGTGAGTTAGGCCTTATCGGCGCGTTGCTTAGGGAGTTAGGCCTTATCAGCGCGTTGCTTAGTGAGTTAGGCCTTATCGGCGCGTTGCTTAGGGAGTTAGGCCTTATCGGCGCGTTGCTTAGTGAGTTAGGCCTTATCGGCGTGTTGCTTAGTGAGTTAGGCCTTATCGGCGCGCTGCTTAGTGAGTAAGGCCTCATCGCGCGCTGCTTAGTGAGTAAGGCCTCATCGCGCGCTGCTTAGTGAGTAAGGCCTCATCGCGCGCTGCTTAGTGAGTAAGGCCTCATCGCGCGCTGCTTAGTGAGTAAGGCCTCATCGCGCGCTGCTTAGTGAGTAAGGCCTCATCGCGCGCTGCTTAGTGAGAAAGGCCTCATCGGCGCGCTGCTTGGTGAGAAAGGCCTCATCGGCGCGCTGCTTAGTGAGAAAGGCCTCAT
Source organism: Leptobrachium leishanense (assembly GCA_009667805.1). Taxonomy (NCBI): domain Eukaryota; kingdom Metazoa; phylum Chordata; class Amphibia; order Anura; family Megophryidae; genus Leptobrachium; species Leptobrachium leishanense. The sequence continues at coordinate 44,260,430 of CM019063.1, forward strand.
CGGCGCGCTGCTTAGTGAGAAAGGCCTCATCGGCGCGCTGCTTAGTGAGTAAGGCCTCATCGGCGCGCTGCTTAGTGAGTAAGGCCTCATCGGCGCGCTGCTTAGTGAGTAAGGCCTCATCGGCGCGCTGCTTAGTGAGTAAGGCCTCATCGGCGCGCTGCTTAGTGAGTAAGGCCTCATCGGCGCGCTGCTTAGTGAGTAAGGCCTCATCGGCGCGCTGCTTAGTGAGTAAGGCCTCATCGGCGCGCTGCTTAGTGAGTAAGGCCTCATCGGCGCGCTGCTTAGTGAGTAAGGCCTCATCGGCGCGCTGCTTAGTGAGTAAGGCCTCATCGGCGCGCTGCTTAGTGAGTAAGGCCTCATCGGCGCGCTGCTTAGTGAGTAAGGCCTCATCGGCGCGCTGCTTAGTGAGTAAGGCCTCATCGGCGCGCTGCTTAGTGAGTAAGGCCTCATCGGCGCGCTGCTTAGTGAGTAAGGCCTCATCGGCGCGCTGCTTAGTGAGTAAGGCCTCATCGCGCGCTGCTTAGTGAGAAAGGCCTCATCGCGCGCTGCTTAGTGAGTAAGGCCTCATCGGCGCGCTGCTTAGTGAGTAAGGCCTCATCGGCGGCGCTGCTTAGTGAGTAAGGCCTCATCGGCGCGCTGCTTAGTGAGTAAGGCCTCATCGGCGCGCTGCTTAGTGAGTAAGGCCTCATCGGCGCGCTGCTTAGTGAGTAAGGCCTCATCGGCGCGCTGCTTAGTGAGTAAGGCCTATCGGCGCGCTGCTTAGTGAGTAAGGCCTCATCGGCGCGCTGCTTAGTGAGAAAGGCCTCATCGGCGCGCTGCTTAGTGAGAAAGGCCTCATTGGCGCGCTGCTTAGTGAGTAAGGCCTCATCGCGCGCTGCTTAGTGAGTAAGGCCTCATCGCGCGCTGCTTAGTGAGTAAGGCCTCATCTCGCGCTGCTTAGTGAGTAAGGCCTCATCTCGCGCTGCTTAGTGAGTAAGGCCTCATCTCGCGCTGCTTAGTGAGTAAGGCCTCATCGCGCGCTGCTTAGTGAGAAAGGCCTCATCGGCGCGCTGCTTAGTGAGAAAGGCCTCATCGGCGCGCTGCTTAGTGAGTAAGGCCTCATCGGCGCGCTGCTTAGTGAGTAAGGCCTCATCGGCGCGCTGCTTAGTGAGTAAGGCCTCATCGGCGCGCTGCTTAGTGAGTAAGGCCTCATCGGCGCGCTGCTTAGTAAGGCCTCATCGGCGCGCTGCTTAGTGAGTAAGGCCTCATCGGCGCGCTGCTTAGTGAGTAAGGCCTCATCGGCGCGCTGCTTAGTGAGTAAGGCCTCATCGGCGCGCTGCTTAGTGAGTAAGGCCTCATCGGCGCGCTGCTTAGTGAGTAAGGCCTCATCGGCGCGCTGCTTAGTGAGTAAGGCCTCATCGGCGCGCTGCTTAGTGAGTAAGGCCTCATCGGCGCGCTGCTTAGTGAGTAAGGCCTCATCGGCGCGCTGCTTAGTGAGTAAGGCCTCATCGGCGCGCTGCTTAGTAAGGCCTCATCGGCGCGCTGCTTAGTGAGTAAGGCCTCATCGGCGCGCTGCTTAGTGAGTAAGGCCTCATCGGCGCGCTGCTTAGTGAGTAAGGCCTCATCGGCGCGCTGCTTAGTGAGTAAGGCCTCATCGGCGCGCTGCTTAGTGAGTAAGGCCTCATCGGCGCGCTGCTTAGTGAGTAAGGCCTCATCGGCGCGCTGCATAGTGAGTAAGGCCTCATCGGCGCGCTGCTTAGTGAGTAAGGCCTCATCGGCGCGCTGCTTAGTGAATATGGCCTCATCGGCGCGCTGCTTAGTGAATAAGGGTGTTTCGTTGCACTGGTTAGTGAATAAGGCCCTCTCAGTGCGTCAGCAGATTCCCTGGGTCAGGCTGACAAGGTGACGCTCAGGGTCTCGCTGTGAGACGGTAAGCTAGACGCCGGTATCGGTGGCTTCTCTCTCCTGCGTTGCTCTGCTGAACGCAGTGGCGCCGTTTAAATAATAAAAATAACCGTCTTCTCCGCCGCCGCGCTCGCGGCACAGCTGTATTCCCAGCGCTAATCACTTACTGATAGCTGACATTTATTGCTGGGTCACACGGGCGGCTGGAACCCGCCTGCTCTTTTTAGACGTCTCTACCCAGAGTATTATTAGGGCGGATTGAATCGCGGCGGTTGTAATTGCACACTGCTTTCCTTAACGACCGTTCCTACCAACAGCCCAGCACGGGGAGCGGGCACGTCTTTAAAGAAAAACACCCGCCTGTGCCCACTGGCGTAAACGCCGTGCCACTAAATCGCTGAACGCCGGGGTCTGAGAGCCGGGTTTCTTCGCAGAATCCCAAATCGAGAGCGGAACCAGCTACATCGAGCCGCATCGTATACAATGTACAGGCCGCGTACCTGTTGTTGTACAGAATGCTCAGGACCCCAACGTTCCGGATTCCAAGAATCCGATCTTTAGAGCAGGGCTGCCAAACTCAGCCCCCCCCCCCAAGATGTTTCTGAACTACAACTCCCATGATTCCCTGGCCATCTAGTGCATTGAAGGGATTCTGGGAAACGCGGGCCCCCAGATGTTGATGTCTGCAAGTATCGGGCTGTGTAGATGCTCTCCGCTTGCGCCGCACTGTGCTGCCGCGGTCGGGACCTGGGTTCCTCAGCAGCAGCGACCGTACGGAGCGTTCCTCATCCGGAGACGCAGAAGCCCGAAAAACTCCAGTTTTTTCAGTCTCCCAAATTTTATAACTCCTGGCGTGGGTTGCCCGACCGGTATGGAGATCGTTCCGTAAGGAGCCGCGACATCTACACCGAAAGAACCGTTTGCAGCTCTTGCATTTAGTTACGGTCCCACTGTCTGAATACTGATGGATCTTCTTCTGTCTGCAATGGTGGAGCTCCTCAGGTCAGGGATGGAGAGCAGGTGTAGGACATGGGGTGAAGACGCAAAGGCGACATCGACGTGTTAGGGAGCAACACGTTAAATGGGGATGATTCAAACAACACCGAATTGGCCACGGAATTGCATCAACCGGTGAATTTCCCCGTACGTTCCCATTTCGTGGCCATTCGGCGATTCAAAAAAAAAACTGACCATACGCCAAATTTTGGCGAATTGTCAGCGAAATACAGTGCCTGTACGACAATGAGAAGCAATGGTTAATCTATTCAGAGACACTGAACAGCAGAGAAATGTCAGTGAAATGCTCTGAATTTCGGTGTTTTCGTTCGGCAGGTTTATTCAGGCGAATCCCTTAGGCTTCAATGGTAAAAAAAAAAAAAATCGTTTTTTCTTAAATATTTATTCAACCGTTTATTCTTTTTAATTTGCAGCAAAAATTAAATTATTTATTTTTTTGGCCTTTTTCAGGATTTCTTCGGCAAGCACGGCGTCTTTTTTTTTTTTTACTTTTTCTGCAGCAGACCTTTTTATTGGTATTCAGAGGATCTTGTATATTATTTTCATGCAGTGCCTTTTCTTTTAAAACTCCTTTTAAAAGTTGAGCGATTACCCCCGTTCAGCGTCTGGTCGGCATTTTTTTCGGATCAATTCAGCGGTTGGATCGAAGGATGCGTTCTGCGGGTCACGGGATCGATTTGGTGTTTTTTCGATTTGTACGGCGGCTCTGCGGCGGTTTGAAGATGCGTTCAGCTGAATTCACCACAGGGTCGGCAAATTTAACCAGCAAGTAAAATGATTTGATTTTGGCCAAATTAAAAACCCTCAAATCCGACCCCGAAAATGTTTAATTTCTCACATAAACCGCTTGGGAATAAAAGGCGAGGGGTTAAATTGAGACGTGTCAGAACTGGGGAATCATTTTCGAATCGGAAATATTCTAATCAAGTCGATTTCCAGGCGTCCTTCTGATGGTGCGCTGCGAAGTGACTGCCTGGCTCCTACGTTTACTTTCTGGCTCCTAATTCCGTCGGATTTTGTGTTTGTGTATATATATTTTTTTATATTGAATAGTTTTGTTATTAGAGGCTGTAAAAACATAAATAATATCTAATTTGGGTCAGTTTGGTAATTTAGCAGCTGTGTAATAAACAAATAAAGAAAATAATAATTAAATGTAAAATACAAGTTTGAATTCCTTCGAGGTGGCTTTCCTGGGGTCGATGAACATGTAATCTTTATGGAAAATAAAATTGTGTTTACCGTAAAGCCTTTTGCTTCCACAACTTGGAAACAATTGTCTGCCATCTAGGTTATTTAAAAAAAAAATAATTAATTTATTAAATATTATTTATTTATTTTTTGGGGGTTTTTTTCTTGCTTAATTTTTGTGATTTGTGATTTTTTTTTTTTTTGCCTTCATTTATGTGGACAGTACTTAAAGTATTGTATTTTGGTATTTGCCACATTTATTGATTTTTTTTTTTTTTTTAAATAAAAAAAAAAAAAAGTACTGTCCTCATAAGGCTAGGGTCAGACGAACGCATTTTTCGCGTTGTCCGTGAAAAAGTGCGTTCGAACGAATGGACGTATTTTTTCACGGAATACGCGATAGCGGTCATACGATGCGCCTGTTCGTCCGTGATTTTGTACGGATCATCAATAAAACCCTTTTTGCGTCTGGACGTTATGTTGGCCGGACATGAGCAGCGTCTGACGTCTCCCAATCACGCAAACACGCCGCTATGCGGACGCAGCGCACTCTGTACGTCAGTACTAGCGGTTTGACGTTCTCGAAAAAATGCGTTTGTTTGCCACTTGCGTTGCGCGGACGAACTTTCGTGCAGCCGTTCGTCGTATGTTCCCCGGCATTGGACGTCATTTGCTGCTAGCACGGCCGTGATTTCGTGCGGCTAAACGCACGTGAAAAATGCTTTCGTCTGACCTTAGCCTAAATGAATGAGGAAAAAAATAAATAAAAACAAAATACAAGACGCTTCATCTTAAGGAGTCGTTAAAGTATGGTATTTGCCACATTTATTGATATACTTAACGGTTAAAGTATGGTATTTGCCACATTTATTGATCTTTTTTAACGGTTAAAGTATGGTATTTGCCACATTTATTGATATATTTTTAACGGTTAAAGTATGGTATTTGCCACATTTATTGATCTTTTTTAACGGTTAAAGTATAGTATTTGCCACATTTATTGATATACTTAACGGTTAAAGTATGGTATTTGCCACATTTATTGATATACTTAATGGTTAAAGTATGGTATTTGCCACATTTACTGATCTTTTTAACGGTTAAAGTATGGTATTTGCCACATTTATTGATATACTTAATGGTTAAAGTATGGTATTTGCCACATTTACTGATCTTTTTAACGGTTAAAGTATGGTATTTGCCACATTTATTGATATACTTAACGGTTAAAGTATGGTATTTGCCACATTGATCTTTTTTAACGGTTAAAGTATGGTATTTGCCACATTGATCTTTTTAACGGTTAAAGTATGGTATTTGCCACATTTCTTGATTTCCGCCTCTTTAAGATGTAGCATCTCGTATTATTCTCTTTTATTCGTCATGCTAGCGCAGAGACCGCTGACAGCAATATATTTCCATGCTGCAGAAGGTCGCTGCACGCCAAGCAATGTGTCGCCGCGTAAGAACAGATACATCTAGCAGAGGCAGTGTCCCTTTAGACGCTCTCTGATCTCTCCTCGCCGTACATTCTCCCGGGAGGTATCCGTATTATGTTCCGGCCTTTTGATGGAAGGCGTCTTGTTGATTTGTGCTACCTTGTAGACTCTGGTATCTCGCAGGCTTGTGTGTCCTCCCGACAAGAGAAGGGAAAGAACATTCCACGTTGGCCAAGTGTCGAGTGACTGAAATATCAGGCATTTTGTTTCCAAATTTTTCGGACCAACCAGTTTTTCTTGGATTAGCCTGTGGAATCTGCGTTTACTCTGGCGGCAGCGTTCCTGCTTGTCCGGGTTATTCCGCAGCAGCACATTGTTAGAGAAACGTCTCCCACTGCACGTCAACATAGAATATCCTGGAGAAATATTCGCTACAATTGTGTTTTTCTTCGTTTTTTTTTATTTCTAGTACACGTTGGCCAGTTTGTCAGCTACAAGTGTTTTTTTGTGTTATTTGCCGTATTGGGTATGTGACAGTATACATATTTTTTCTCCTTGTTAGTGACTCTGTAACCCTCACATTAAACCCTTTCATTACCAGGCGTTTCTTGTAGAGGAAAAAGATGGCGATTTTTTTTTTTTTTTTAGAGATTGATATTCTGCGAAGACTGAAGAAAAAGTAAAATAATGCAAATTTTCGCATTTTTAATTCATTTATTCCTTTATCCTGTACAAAACTATTGTTGGGATGAAAGGTTCTAAACTCTAGATAGCGTCCCTTATCTCACACAATGTCACACAGGGTCTACATTATCAGCATACAGGCAGAAATAGCCTTTGTGTCAGTGAATATGCTGCAGGCAGGTAATAAAATGGTGAGATCTCCTGCTTATGGGGATTTGTAGTGATCAGAATGAGATTATTAGCAATGCAATATCTGTATGTGCTGCATAATGCCTGCGTATGGCAATTACAGCAACACCATGTATCTGTATGTGCTGCATAATGCCTGTGTATGGCAATTACAGCAACACCATGTATCTGTATGTGCTGCATAATGCCGGTGTATGGCAAATACAGCAACACCTTGTATCTGTATGTGCTGCATAATGCCTGTGTATGGCAATTACAGCAACACCTTGTATGTGTATGCGCTGCATAATGCCTGTGTATGGCAATTACAGCAACACCTTGTATGTGTATGCGCTGCATAATGCCTGTGTATGGCAATTACAGCAACACCTTGTATCTGTATGTGCTGCATAATGCCTGTGTATGGTAATTACAGCAACACCTTGTATCTGTATGTGCTGCATAATGCCTGTGTATGGCAATTACAGCAACACCTTGTATCTGTATGTGCTGCATAATGCCTGTGTATGGCAATTACAGCAACACCTTGTATCTGTATGTGCTGCATAATGCCTGTGTATGGCAATTGCAGTAACACCTTGTATCTGTATGTGCTGCATAATGCCTGCGTATGGCAATTACAGCAACACCTTGTATCTGTATGTGCTGCATAATGCCTGTATATGGCAATTACAGCAACACCTTGTATCTGTATGTGCTGCATAATGCCTGTGTATGGCAATTACAGCAACACCTTGTATCTGTATGTGCTGCATAATGCCTGTGTATGGCAATTGCAGTAACACCTTGTATCTGTATGTGCTGCATAATGCCTGTGTATGGCAATTACAGCAACACCTTGTATCTGTATGTGCTGCATAATGCCTGTGTATGGCAATTACAGTAACACCTTGTATCTGTATGTGCTGCATAATGCCTGTGTATGGCAATTACAGCAACACCTTGTATCTGTATGTGCTGCATAATGCCTGCGTATGACAATTACAGCAACACCTTGTATCTGTGTGTGCTGCAGAATGCCTGCGTATGGCAATTACAGCAACACCTTGTATCTGTGTGTGCTGCATAATGCCTGCGTATGACAATTACAGCAACACCTTGTATCTGTATGTGCTGCATAATGCCTGCGTATGACAATTACAGCAACACCTTGTATCTGTGTGTGCTGCAGAATGCCTGTGTATGGCAATTACAGCAACACCTTGTATCTGTGTGTGCTGCATAATGCCTGCGTATGACAATTACAGCAACACCTTGTATCTGTATGTGCTGCATAATGCCTGTGTATGGCAATTACAGTAACACCTTGTATCTGTGCTGTACAGGGATTTACATACATTGTAACCCTCTGAATCAGTATATGGTAATTTTCATTGTATTAAATAACATATTACAAATTGATTTATTTTTAAGCCAACCAGCTCATTTTATGCCAACTGCTAATACTGCTAGTGGTATGTACTCCATAGGGCTCAGTTTGTATTACTGGGAGATGGTGAATGCCACGAGACTATACGACGTTGTGGTGCTCCATGGGCTCCTTTAAAATCCATCAAGTGACGCCACAAATGCAAAACCAAAGGTGAATAATGGTCCATTTGGACCCCGTGTCAGCAGCAACGGGATTCTATAAACTTGCTGGAGTCTTTCCTCGTTGATCGGATTCCCGTTCTGAAGACAGTTAACGAGGTGAAGCATTCCGAGCGGCTGTGATCGAGGGGCTTCCCACATTACGCCGAGGGCAGGAACATTAATGCGGCCGATCAGTCATGTTGCACATCACAGCAAATACAATGTGTTTGCTGGGAGATTAATACATCGCTTCCCACTCAGAGCTGATCGTTCCCCGAGGTCCTGTCCATTCTGACATCTGTTATGTGCGTTAGCAGAGCGGAGATGGTAAAATGTTATCTGTAATGGCTAACATGTGTCTTTCTCACACGCCTTGGACGAGGCCGGTAACGATAACCGGTGGGAGTAAGCGATGCGCACCGTAACATCACCAAATACATTATATAGCTGATACTGTCTCTCACTTGACCAGCAGAAGGAGACAGGCGGAGTATTCCCGAGACATGGAGGTTGTGGGGTTGGTGGTTACACCATGCAGAGCCTGTGGAGTGATGAGACCTCTTGATACACACATTGTGCTCTTTCACTTCAAGGAAAATCTGTTTTCAGAATTTAGATGTCGAGCCATACCTTCGCTTGCGTTTCAGACAACGCAGTGAATATAGATAAAATATTGTGGTTTGTTTTTTCTATTCATTTTCTAATGGTGTCAGTATGATTTAACCAGCACCAATTTCGGCAAATTACACCGTGGCCTCTGCCAGACTCATCCACCTTACATCCTGTACCTCTCACCCCTCTACAGTCTATAATGAACACCTCTGCCAAACTCATCCACCTTACATCCTGTACCTCTCACCCCTCTACAGTCTAGAATAAACACCTCTGCCATGCTCCTCCACCTTACATCCTGTACCTCTCACTCCTCTATAGTTTGTAATGATCATCCACTTCATATCCCACTCACTCCTTACCCATCTACAGTCTATAATGAACATTTCTGCCAGGCTCATCCACCTCACATCCTGTACCTCTCACCCCTCTACAGTCTATAATGAACACCTCTGCCAAACTCATCCACCTTACATCCTGTACCTCTCACCCCTCTACAGTCTAGAATAAACACCTCTGCCATGCTCCTCCACCTTACATCCTGTACCTCTCACTCCTCTATAGTTTGTAATGATCATCCACTTCATATCCCACTCACTCCTTACCCATCTACAGTCTATAATGAACATTTCTGCCAGGCTCATCCACCTCACATCCTGTACATCTCACGCCTCTACAGTCTAGAATGAAAACCTCTACCAGGCTCATCCACCTCACAGGCCGTACCTCTCACACCTTACCCCTCTACAGTCTATATTGAACGCCTCTGCCAGGCTCTTCTACCTCACATCCTGTACCTCTCACACCTTACCCATTTACAGTCTATAATGTACGCCTCTGCCATACTTATCTACCTCACATCCTGTATCTCTCACACCTTACTCTATCTATGGAACTCCCACCCTTGCCACATTCGTCTCTCCCCATGCTTCCAGTATTTCAAAACCTCCCCAAAAATATTCTACTTCAGCGAAGCCAATCAGCTCACTCCATAACCCCATTGTACTTTTCCTGATCTATCTTCCTGCACAGCCCCCATGCACCCCATTACTACCCTCCCCTCTGTGTGTGTGTCACCCCTCTCCTTAGATTGTAAGCTCTTCACAAGGGGCCTTTTTTCCTGTCATTCTCCATCATCTGTCAAAGTATTTGCCTTGTCCTTCAGGTTGTACAGCGCTGCGGAATATGTTAGTGCTTTTTAAATAATTGTGCGGTTTGCTTCTTTGAGCTCTAACAATCATTTAGCTGGATCCTAGACGGTCTACTGGAGACCTACCAGACCTTTCCATTAGATGGCGCTCTTATCAGCCTTCTCAGAGCACCCGTCCTCATTCCCTTTGAACGCAGACCCTGCCTCTCCTCTTTGTCCGGCGTCTTGGCATGATGCAGTTTAGCAATTGCATGAAATCACTAGAATGTTTTCCTTTACTATGCAAATCATTTAATCTGTTTTAGTTCTGATTTTTTACCTTTTTTTTTTGTGTTCTAACACATCAGCCGCGTCCTGATTTAAAATGGAGCGAGTCTATTGGTCTGGATGACTTGCAGGACACCGGTGTCCCTCAGCAGGGGAGTCGCGGCACAGATATGACATTATGTTGCGCCTTGAATGTATTTACTAAATTGTCAGCGGACCAAGGGTTTCTAAATTGTAAGCTACAAACCTTTTATCCCTGTGCCACTCAGTGTGTGGTTCAGTGAGTGACTCTAGATTGTAAGCTCCTGTGGGCAAGGCCCCTCTACACCTCTTGATTCGGATTTGTCATTTTCTTTAGCTAAATTCCCGACTTTATGTTGGGAAACAACGCAGGTCCTCAATCTGCTGGAGCAGTCTAGCAGGGGTAACCACGTCATTGTGTCGAGAGCTAACAAAACAAATATGAAGGCGTCGAGGTAGACGTACGGAGTCCTCAGAAGTGATACAATGGTTTCTTTGCAACTGCTGCTTTCGCGACTTTCTCTTGCGTTGTTTGGCCCCTGGACCTTCAAATGGGCCGTGAAACCACGTTCACTGCTGCATCGTGTAGCTTCAAAAGACAACCTGGAGCAGCGATGGTCAACCTTGGCACCCCAGATGTTTTGAAACTATAATGCTCCAACATCTTTAAGGCTGGCTAGGTATCATGGAACATGTAGTTCCAAAAGGTCTGGAGTACCATGGTCCGCTATCACTGACCTAGAGAATGTCATGGAAAACCAACAAAAGTAGTTTCTGTCAAAATCTAATTCGGGTTTACATACTCTGCGCCAGGAACATGTCCAGAACATCTGAGCATTTGAAGTGCACAACCCAAGCACCGTGAGCTGTTACGGTGTGTTTCTTAGGTGTATGAGCAGGGCTTGCAGCTGCCCATTCCAAATTCTAGACGATCCATCCAAGACGTTGTCCAATAAGTCATTGACCTAGAAGTAGGACTGAGCCATAACTTCGTTTTGGCCCAATTAGGTTGAGGTTGATCTTGATTTCTCCTCTTGCGCTAATCAAGGTCTCCTGGTTTGTTAATTGATGGGTGCTCCCTCTGCGCATCGGCAGGCGTCTGCTACACCTGGTGGCTCTGCTCTGCCGATGTTCATATGGGGCGTCCATCGATTAACCAATCCAAAGTCCTCGATTTTTTTTTTTAAATAGAAAAATCTCGGTCGAGCTCGACTTTAAATTGAGGCTATAGCTCCGGTCCTGCATGCAAGTCACAAATACGACATTAAACAGAGTTCACAACCTTGGGTCCATCCCAGGTATATTGGGTGGGGGAATGTCAGTCTGACCGTTAAGACAACTGCCTGAGGGCCCTGGCCTAAAAAGTGGCCACATCAGGGCCCTCTAAGACTTGGTCAGGCCAGCCCCCACACAGGCAATGAGCTCCTGTATGTCGAGATCAGGCAGAGGGCCCCCTTGCATGCTAGAACCCCAGAATGAGGGGACCCATGATCTCCTATTGCCCAGCCGAATGTCTTGTCAGTCCATCCTTGGGTGAGGGGGTTTGGTGGCCTTTCAGATAGGGTTCCATGGTGTTTAAGGTATGTGGGTTCTCACACAGGCCACCATCTAAACACCAGATTAGATGGTTAACACCGTTGAAATGTAAGTTGCCTAAATCAGGGCTCATTCACCAGGCATGAAAATGTCTCGTTCCATTTGGTGTATAGTAATCCAGAGTGTGAGCACTTCGGGTCAGTGTCCTTGTGTCCCCTTTCAATCTTGACGGGCCGATCTGATACTTCATGACCATCAAAAAAAAAGAAAATTCTTGGTTAAAGCCAACTTTGTTTGCATACCCACTGTTTTTCAATGGGTTAAACCTATGGCCGTGCTGCCCCTAGCCTTGAAGGAAGGCCGGCCACGTTATTTGTGATCCATTATCTCCAACATCACAGAGGAGGCAAGGATACAGGGCGTGTTGTGTAATCTGTGGTCACGTCGGGGGGGGGAAGGACACACTTACCATGAACTTGGAGGGATTATTTATATTCCCGTCAAGCCTCCACGGCTCCAATAAAAGAATCATTGAGTTCTCTCCTCTATAAATACGAAATGGCTTTAAATGGAGAAGAATCTCGGTCCACCCCTAGGCCCGGTGAATTGCAGGTCAGCAATGCAGGGTGTGACCGCCCGAATCTTCCACTCGCCCACCTCCAGCCCGCCTGCCAGCCAACCAAACATCCCTTCCATGTGCCGGGCCAGCAATAACTGGAACCAAATACTCCGTCTTCAAAGGGGGATAAAAAACAAATGGTGCTGGAAAACGAGCCCTTTCCGTAAATGACAACGGAACAAATAAACCCTTTGACTGAAATTAAAACCCTTTGCGCACATATGCTTTTTACTGCAGGATGAGGCGAAATTCTTTCTTAAAAGAACAGTTACTGGGGTTTGCGTTAAACCCATCCATGTTTAAGACGACATTTCGGCACGTTATTTTACTTCTTGAATAACAGTCAACGCGGCACTAATTGTTACTCCTTTTTAATAGGCCGGAGTAGAGACCAGAACGATTTTTAAGGGGGGGGGTTTAGGAACGCACCGAGAACAAGCATCGACACCGTGTCCCCCCCCCCCTTCGGTGGGTCCTGCTCAGGTCTCATAAGGTTTTAGCTCGATGGTGCCATTACAGAGAAGACGTTACCATATGCAGTAGGAAAAGGGAAGTGCTCATGCCACCGTACAGAGCACTGGTGAGACCTCACTTGGAGTACTGTGTGCAGTACTGGAGACCGTATCTCCAGAAGGATATAGACATCTTAGAGAGAGTTCAGAGAAGGGCTACTAAAATGGTGTATGGCTTGAAGGAGAAAAGTTACCAGGAAAGGCTTAATGATCTTAACATGTACAGCTTGGAAAAAAGACGAGACAGAGGAGATATGATAGAAACATTTAAATACGTAAAGGGAATCCACAAGGTAGAGGGAGGGAGTATATTTAAACAGAAACAAAGTAGCAAAACAAGAGGACATAGTCTTAGATTAGAGGGGCAAAGGTTTAAAAGTAACATCAGGAAGCATTATTTTACTGAGCGGGTGGTGGATACATGGAACAGCCTTCCAGTTGAAGTGGTAGAGGCCAAAACAGTAATTGAATTTAAGCAAGCATGGGATAGGCATAAGGCTATCCTAAACAAAAGATAAATCCAGGTAAAGTATCCATGTAATTGGGCAGACTAGATGGGCCGACAGGTTCTTATCTGCCGACATTTTGCTATGTCTATGTCTCTATATGCAAATTAGACGCCATCACCTTAGAAATGGCGGCCAGAACTGAAACGCCAAGGAAGCCTCCTCTGCACAAGAGATGCTACAATCGCAGGCGGCCGTTTTGGCCTTGTTAGGAGTGCGTACAACCTATACTTTAGGTACCTTGAGCAAGAGATTCTTGTTCGGATTACCTTCCAGAGCAGTGTTTCCCAAACCTGTCCTCAGGACGCATTGACAGGCCAGGTTTGCCAGATTTCTGAAGCACAGCACAAGTGATTGCAGGACTCAATCTGTATTTCCTTGAGGTAGTCCTCAAAACCTGGCCTGTTAGGAGGATCTGAGGACCAGGGTTGGAAAACACTGCTCTAGAGAGTGAACAAAAACAGGCTGTACGAGAGCACTGGGAACCGGCAGCGATAGAACTGGGCTGCCTTTTGATGGGTTCCCCCCCCCCCTTTAGGCCTCCTAAAAGGTGTTCTTCAGTAAGGGGCAAACTTGCCACCAAATTGCACCGATCAGTGATTTTCACCATACGGGGCAGTTCGTCTAAACGGTCAAATACTGGCGAATGAACAGCAAAATACACAGGGTTATTCAGAGAAAGGTGAAACCCAGGAGAATGACTGGAGAAGTGAAAATTCTAGGTCAATATAGCCAAACCTTAAAAATTATCCCATTTATCTCACTTTCCAAATCGGCTATTTTGACCAGGAATTTTCACTTCTCCATTCATTCTCTTGGTTTTCACCTCTCTCTGAACAACCCTGACAGTGCAATTCTTCGCATTTCAGAGGAGCGCCAAAATTGTTCCATAGAAGACTATCGTGTCTGCTATTCACAGAATGCCAAACTGCACCGATTCGACAGGTTTAAACCGGCAAACCCCATAGGTTTACAAGGTAAAAAAAAAAATACCTTTTCGAATTTTAAGACTTTTTTTAATTATTATTTTTATTTTTTGCAAAAAAGTCCACTTTTTTTTGGGGGGGGGGGTTATTTTGGTTTTTCATTTATTTTGTTTTGTGTGATTTTCAGTCTTTGAACACTTAACTCGGGGTGGCATGCGTGGAATGAGTTATGTGTATCTTTCCATCAATGGATTCTTAAAATAAAAAAACCTTACCCCACCACACTTGCCTGATCTCTTCCCCCGGCGCGCTCTTCTGAGAGGTGAACATCGAGGCTATTTGTGTCTTTTCATGATTCAGTGGCGTCGCTCGAGCTGAAGGTTCTGCTTTTGCGAAAATTTGGTTTTCTAAACCGTCGAAAAAGGAGAAGAGGATTTACACCCGACCCTGTTCGTCTGAACTAGCGGCCAATTTCATCACCAGACTTCCTTTTATGTTCCCAAATCGGCCAGCCTGATGCGGCAACATCACAGCTTTATTGTAGAAGCTCTTACCGCATTTTTAGGTCGCTTCCTCTCTGTGGTTCTCTGTCCGTTGTAGCGACCGTTTTTGTGGCAAGGACAAATGTTGCAACTGAAGCCCCATTGATGACCAACGTCTTCATTTTCTCCGTTGCCGTCTCGTCTGCCCAGTGACACCATTTCTGAGCAGTGGTTATCGACGCTAGAAGTATGCGTGACCAATAACAAGGTTTCAGATTGTTGAGAATGGGCAGCAGCACCAGTGGCCGACCCTACGGCGAGACCCCGCTCGGGTCTCACAGTTTTAGCTTGATGGCCCCATGGCAGAGAAGAAGTCAACATATGCAAATCGGATGGCTATCACGGCCAGAACTGAAATGCCAAGGACGTTTCCTCTGCACAAGAGGAAACGCAACCCTGGACAATCGTGTTGGCCTTGTTAGACCTCGTCAGGAAGTAACCGGGCCAAGTAAGGACTGGTTACTCTGTTGAGAAGGTGACTGTCCATTGCGTTCTTTTGTATTCTTATGTAAAGCATACACCTATCAGTAAATACCATCTTCACAGTTGAGCTTCTTCTGTGGGAGCCGCCATCTTTAAATTGATGTCTGCCCATGGTGGCAGGATTTACAAATGAGTTGTAGCTCTCGATCGTTTGCTGGTCTTTCAGTTGGACGAGCGTTTCACAGGTTGGACTCAAAGATGGCGGCTCCAACAAACCAAGCCTGGAGATTGTATTACTCCAAAATAGAGGTAGAGGACGTAGTACACGGAATATTTTATTTTGTTAACCCGGTGGGCAGGCTACAAAAGGTCCGACGCAAACACTTTGGCGATCGACGAAGGAACAATAGTTGTGGTGAGATGACAGCCCTGCGAAACTTGGGCGTCTCCAAGTGAATCAGATAATTTGGAGGTGAAAAAAGGAAGAAAAATCTCACATCCAGACGATTTTGACCTAAATTGAGCAAGCTGCCTTCCGCCGAATGAATACTCCTGGGTGATGTCGCTTTAACCCATAGAGCACAGAAGGCCCTTCTGAAAAGCTCAAAGCTTGGCACTCCCAATCGTTAAGTTGGTTTGTGACGATCTAATGGAGTCTGCCGCCGAATAATTGGGAAGCTTTTTATACAGACAGAACGCTAATTAGATAACAAGGGAAAAAAAGATTCCACCCAGTTATTTTAAAAAAAAAAATTCTCCCCCCTCCTTCTCCTTTTCCATTCTGTTGTGACGGCTGCCGTCTTCCCATGGCCTTCCCTGATGTCTTTGTCACTCGGCAGACTCCGCCGGCCTAATGCATTAGCGTTTTAGACCAGCCATCTGTCACCAAGTTAGCTCCCTTTAATCCCGGTCAGTCTGAACATGAACTTAAGCGTTTTCTCTCAATGGCTCCATTGCATTAGGGGCAGGATTTTCCGGAGCTTTATTGTCATGGTGTCATGCAGCCAACGGGACCCAAAATCCCTTTTAATATGCGGAAAGAAGCCGCGAGACGCCTTCTGCCCCTGTCTGTAACCTATTTACACGGACTGCGGATGATGAAGACGTCGCTCTCCGCCCCACGCGTGCTAAATCGCCTTCAAGAAACAAAAAGAAGAGAAAAACGGTGGCGCGCCACTTTAATTTCTGTATATGTTGAAGCAAATCCATCGTTTGTTAGCGTCGCTGTCTGGATTTAATTTTTTTGTGGCATGGTTTTATGAGATGATAAATAATTAAAAATATAAATACTATATATATTATAGAAAAAAAACCTTTAAATAAAAAATTTAATTTCTAATTGTTTGTTTCCTTTAAATAATAAAATAAATCCTAATTTCTAGTGTTTTCTCTCCATTAAATAAAAATAAATTAAAACAATTTCTACTTTTTTGTTTCCTTTTAAATGGAAAAAAAATAAGAAAAAATAAAACCGAATTTCTAGTTTTTTATTTCCTTTTAAATGGAAAAAAAATAAGAAAACTAGAAATTCGATTTTATTTATTTTTTTTCTTTCCATTAAATGGAAAAAATTTAAAATAATTTAAAAAAAACAATTTCTAGTTTTTTGTTTCCTTTAAATAAAAAAACCTAGTTTTTTTCGTTTCCTTTTTTCAGATGGAAGAGCTGCTGATCCCAATAAATCAGGTTCAGGACTTTTGGTAGGAGGAGAAAGGGAGCAATGATCAATATTCAAGAACGTTGAATTTATTTTAATTTTTTTGGTCCTCCATAAACTCGCTCTTTCTATCCCTTTCTTCGTCGCTGCCATAGTACGGCTGGACCATCCTGCTGCATATTCGGTTACCCAAGTCATTAAAACGTGTGTGTGTGACCTATATATGCTGTTTAATATATTACGTAAGAATTAGATTGCGTAACATTAGAATCGTGATCCCTTTGCAGGGACAGTGCAGTGGTTTTTGAACTTTAGCTTTTGCGTAAATCAATTAAATCATCTTAAAACCAGCATTTTCCTCATTTCCACCCATCATTATTTCCCACTTTCAGCGAGCTATTCCTATTCAAAGGCATAATCTATTAAAAAATAGAGTTCCTTTTTTTCTTTCCCTTTAACCCCTTCACTACCAAGTAATTTTTTTCAAAAAAAATGTCAAACGGTTTTTTTTGTTGTTGTTGTTGTTGTAAAATCCTTAATTTCTAAGTAAAAAATATTTGAATTTTATTTACCCATTGTATTTCTTACTGTAAACCTATTTTTGGCCACTAGATGGCGCCCTCTACTGCCAAATTGAGTTAGAGGTTTGAGCAGCAGATCTATTTTCCTTTTCTTTTTTTTTCCTGCGTCGGCTGCTGAAAGCCCGATATTTCACAGCCTTCAGCAGCTGATTTTACAGTTCTTTGGGAATTATGTCCACAGCGGTAAAAGGTTGGGGGGGCCTTCTGCAGCTTAAAAGCAAACTAGTTTCATTTGCGTTTGGGCTGCAGATCAGCATATCGAGATGTCTCTATCGGGGGACCAGATGGTGCCTTTTGAAGCCCGAGATATCTCACTATTGGTAGTGCAGGGGTTAAATATAATTGATGCTGACAACCTTTGCCCAATTATTTTAAATTTCTTTTTGGATGATTTTACTCGCCTTTTCTCCCTCGCCGCGCCCAGCTCCTCCTCTTCGATTCAGGGACTCCCGAACACACGTCCCTGAAGCTTTTCAACGTAATATGTGCTCCTGGCCAGATTGTAGGAACCACAAAGCGAGCACTGCTACGGGACTCGCGCACTTTACCAGGCACAATCTGTAGCACCTGTGCAGAGCGATGGATCGGAGCGGTTCATATTCGCAGATCCAACCCAACGCTGCCTCTCTGAGAACGCTTACTTTCGTTGGTGGCGTCAGAGAGGGTAACGTCGACATGCTCTGTGCGAACTGATGTCACTAGTGACCGATCTGGTGACCAGCAGCCAGGAAATAAAAAAAAAAAAGACTGCTGGTGGTGCTGGGTGGGACGGAGGAAACTCCTCCACTTCACCCAGTGGTTTCTTCAGATCTGAGGGGCACTCCTCACATCTGGACCACTTTAAATCAATAACTATGTGTCAGATGAGCGTTTTTACGAGCGGAAGGAACTCTGTGAGAGCGGACGTTCCTTCCACTCTGACGCCCGTCTGGCCGCCTCACTGAGCGCAGTTAGTGCGCTCAGCGCTGCAAGGCTCGATCCTCCTACGGAGGATCGCGCTTTGCAGCCCTGTCGTCCGCGCGTCGTAGCGTTCGTGCGTACGATACAATGTATGGCCAGCCCCGTCGAAGCGTCACAACGCTGCGATGGGCACACATGGTGCACTCGTCTGACCCCGGCCTCTGTACCCGCTTCTGCTGTGCCCTGCTATGCCACCCCTTTTATTTCAGAGGGGTTTTCCATTTGAGGCTCGGGACTCGGCCCCGCTGATAAGTGAAACTCGTGCATTTAGTTCGGGATAGAGAGATCCGTGGACTTTAATCCAGGAATAAATAATAAGAAATAATTGATGCAAATTGAGGAAAATGCTTGTTTTCTTTTATTTAAGGTTCAAAAAGCACTAGAATGGCCCTTTATAAAGCCGGTCTATGGGGGAGGGGCGGTTTACACTCCTTTCTAAAGATATATATATATATCCAACGTGTCTTTGTGAATGGAAAGATTTATTTTATAGCGAAATTGAAATTCTATTTTTTTTAACAAAACTTTGGGATTTTTTTTTTTTTTTTTACAGACAATCCATGTACGTTAGCGCGTCGTATCATGTGACCATTCCGCGTATTCTATCTCCCTCCGCGATCCCCATAAAACTCTGATACTATCAGGTCTATTCAGTAACGGTGAAACTCGGGAGAAGTTTATCTCGCTTTCCAGATCGGCTATTTGGACTGGATTGTCTACTTCTCCGGAGTTTCACCTTTTAGTGCACAGAGCTGTATGGCTTTGCTGTGATCCTGACCTTCATTTACAGAGCGTGAGACCTGGGTATTGGCGACTTAAATAAGAAAATAGGTGTATACTACTGTTTAACCCTTCCAGCGTGTGACACAAACTCCCAGACGTAGAGGAAGTAACACTGTCCTTTCATGTGTAAATGTCGTGAGAACGCACGTCGCCGCGGAAGGAATGCGACACATTGTATTTACACGGCCGGCAAGTTTCCTGTTAGTCAGGTTCATGATTGTATCGAACTTCACCACAGGCACCTTCAATACGAGCGTGTAACGCGCCGGGGACAGGGATCCGTGCTGCACTGAATGGCGCTCTGTGAACTCTTAGACTCAATCAGGGTTATTCAGAGAGAGGTGAAACTCAGGAGAATGACTAGAGAAGTGAAAATCTAGGTCAAAATAGCCAACCAGAAAAATCCTCCCATTTATCTCACTTTCCAAATCGGCTATTTGGTCTAGATTGTTCATTCTCCTAGTTTTCACCTCTCTCTGAATAACCCTGAATGTCTTTTTCAATTTAAAGAGCTACTCCAGCCCCCATGGTCATCTCTTTTAAAGGGACACTACCACGTACATAAGCTGTTACTAGGTTACTTGTGCATTATAAACAAAAACACATTATAAAACACTTTATAAAACACTCTATAAACACATTATAAAACACTTTATAGAACACATTATAAAACACTTTATAGAACACATTATAAAACACTTTATAGAACACACTATAAAACACTCTATAAACACTTTATAAAACACTATAAACACATTATTAAACACTTTATAAAACACTATAAACACATTATAAAACACTTTATAGAACACCTTATAAACCACATTATAAAACACTTTATAGAACACATTATAAACCACATTATAAAACACTCTATAAACACATTATAAAACACTTTATAAAACACTCTATAAACACATTATAAAACACTTTATAGAACACATTATAAAACACTCTATAAACACTTTATAAAACACTCTATAAACACATTATAAAACACTTTATAGAACACATTATAAAACACTTTATAGAACACATTATAAAACACTTTATAGAACACACTATAAAACACTCTATAAACACTTTATAAAACACTATAAACACATTATAAAACACTTTATAGAACACCTTATAAACCACATTATAAAACACTTTATAGAACACATTATAAACCACATTATAAAACACTCTATAAACACATTATAAAACACTTTATAAAACACTCTCTATAAACACATTATAAAACACTTTATAGAACACATTATAAAACACTTTATAGAACACACTATAAAACACTCTATAAACACTTTATAAAACACTATAAACACATTATAAAACACTTTATAGAACACCTTATAAACCACATTATAAAACACTTTATAGAACACATTATAAACCACATTATAAAACACTCTATAAACACATTATAAAACACTTTATAAAACACTCTATAAACACATTATAAAACACTTTATAGAACACATTATAACAACTCTATAAACACTTTATAAAACACTCTATAAACACATTATAAAACACTTTATAGAACACATTATAAAACACTTTATAGAACACATTATAAAACACTTTATAGAACACACTATAAAACACTCTATAAACACTTTATAAAACACTATAACACATTATAAAACACTTTATAGAACACCTTATAAACCACATTATAAAACACTTTAATAGAACATTATAACCACATTATAAAACACTCTATAAACACATTATAAAACACTTTATAAAACACTCTCTATAAACACATTATAAAACACTTTATAGACACATTATAAACACTTTATAGAACACACTATAAAACACTCTATAAACACTTTATAAAACACTATAAACACATTATAAAACACTTTATAGAACACATTATAAAACACTTTATAGAACACACTATAAAACACTCTATAAACACTTTATAAAACACTATAAACACACATTATAAAACACTTTATAGAACACATTATAAAACACTTTATAGAACACACTATAAAACACTCTATAAACACTTTATAAAACACTATAAACACATTATAAAACACTTTATAGAACACCTTATAAACCACATTATAAAACACTTTATAGAACACATTATAAACCACATTATAAAACACTCTATAAACACATTATAAAACACTTTATAAAACACTCTATAAACACATTATAAAACGCTTTATAGAACACATTATAAAACACTTTATAGAACACATTATAAAACACATTAAACACTTTATAAAACACATTATAAAACACTCTAAAAACACTTTATAAAACACTCTAGAAACTCATTATAAAACACTTTATAAAACACTTTATAAAACACTCTATAAACATTATAAAACACTTTATAGAACACATTATAAAACACTTTATAGAACACATTATAAAACACTCTATAAACACTTTATAAAACACTCTATAAACACATTATAAAACGCTTTATAGAACACATTATAAAACACTTTATAGAACACATTATAAAACACTTTATAGAACACATTATAAAACACATTAAACACTTTATAAAACACATTATAAAACACTCTAAAAACACTTTATAAAACACTCTAAACTCATTATAAAACACTTTATAAAACTTCATAAAACACTCTATAAACATTATAGAACACATTATAAAACACTCTATAAACACTTTATAAAACACTCTATAAACACTTTATAAAACTCTTGCTACTGTTTTTTATTCTTGCATGTAATTTGGAGAAATTAATGTAGGGGTGTGTTTCTCTCGTATTCTTTTTGTTGACTTTTCCCTTAATGCAACATTTACCAAAATCTTACAGGGTTATTCAGAGAAAGGTGAAACTCTGGAGAGCTTTTGGAGAAGTGAAAATTCTGGGTCAAAATAGCCGATTTGGAAAGTGAGACAAATGGGAGGATTTTTCTGGTTTGGCTATTTTAACCTAGAATTTTTCACTTCTCCAAAAGTTCTCCAGAGTTTCACCTTTCTCTGAATAACCCTGAGAGTAAGTTTTACATTGTCATCACGCTCATGCCAGTACCGTCGGTGGGCAGCGACCGCTGACCACCAAGATGTCAGCCTGCCGTGCAAGAAGCCCCAGATCAGCGCTGTGGGACTTCACATGTCGCCCCTGCAGTGAGCCGCCCTGGCCAGATATCGGCGCAAATAAAAGGCCGATAACCATGATCGGAGATTTGCTGAATACCGGCCACAGATTACCTATCCCTAGTAGATCTTATGATGTAAACCCTTCATGCATGGTGTCATCATTTCTCAGGGCAGCATCTCTCCTAGCTTTGCCACGGGCCGGGCACGCCAGGCTTTGGAGTCTCGTTTCCTGCGTCTTTCCATCGGAAACGATCAGAAGACGGTCGGCTCCTCGACTCCTGCGAAGCTCATTCAGAAAATCTGTAAACATGAAGAGCAGGCGAAGCCCGTGGAGAGTGGCACATCCGCTCCGAGGCAGGAACGCTTCAGGATGCATGCCGGGCACGAGCGAGGAATGTCCAGGATGTGCCAATAATAGGCCTCTTGTCCGGCGAGACAGAAGGTGCTGAGAGGTGCCTCTTTAAGGCCGCAGACGGGCTTATCTGAAGATCCAACCCCAGGCAGGAAAAATCCCACCTATTCCACCGTCTGGACGGAGACCTTACGCTCACGTGCCCGGGCGCTGGAAACCGCGATTGTTCAGCAGAGACTCGGGGGGAACCCTTATTACCAGAGCCTGGTACACACGGCAGCGTGCTTCCCCTCATTGCACGGCGCTCGTCAGCCTGGCATTTATCAACAAAGCCCGGTGTGGACAAAGCCCGGCACCCGGTGTGGACAAAGCCCGGCACCCGCTGTGGACAAAGCCCGGCACCCGCTGTGGACAAAGCCCGGTGTGGACAAAGCCCGGCACCCGGTGTGGACAAAGCCCGGTGTCGACAAAGCCCGGCGTCGACCAAGCCCAGCGCCCGGTGCCCAATGTGGGCAAAGCCTGGCGCCCGGTGTCGGCAAAGCCTGGCGCCCGGTGTCGACAAAGCCTGGCGCCCAGTGTCGACAAATCCTGGTGCCCGGTGTCGACAAAGCCTGGCGCCCGGCGTCGACAAAGCCTGGCGCCCGGTGAGGACAAAACTCGACGCCCGGTGTTGTCAAAGTCCGGCGTTGACCAAGCCCGGTGTCGACAAAGCCCGGCGCCCTTTGTGGACAAAGCCCGGCGCCCGGTGTGGACAAAGCCCAGCATCTGATTTATATTCCAGTGTGTGTCAGTCACCATGGAGGATGGGGAGATGCAAGTAAAGGAAATGAAACCTTTAGTTCAAACTAACAATAATAATAAATTGGTGCCAAAATCCGACCCGTGAGTAAATCTATATAAAATAGCCAATCTCTCCGCGGGGGGGGGGGGGTGTAAAAGGTGTGCGGGTGCGTCTATCAATTATCCCTATGGAGTTTCAATTATGGTACATTTTATATATTATTTTTACCTTCATCAGTTTCGCTGAAGCTTGGTGTCTATATATACATATATCACGAGTGTAGCAGTCTGTAGTGATACCTTTTCTATTGGACGTTACATTTAAAGTACAAGCTTTAGAGAGGGATCCTCCCTTCGTCGGGTATAGAAGCTTTACTGATCAGAATGTAGAATTAAACATTGGGACATTCATCGGGCGCACAGTTGGGGGTGTTAGATGTTGTACATCGCCAAATGGCATGGTCAGAGATCTTTATTAAAAAAAATCAAAAGATTGAGTAATCCTCACCACGAGTGAAGCCGGCTGGCAGCTGGGCCAGAGAAGCAATGCGTAAAATCTGCAGATAAACACGTTACCGTTTCCTCTTTTTCTCCTGTTTACTTCAACCGTCGAGTAAGCGTTCTCCAACGGATTCCTGTTGTTTCACTGCGTTGGCGTTTTGGGGTGTCCTCTTTTTAGTAACCCAGACGTCATGTCTTGAAGCCCAGGTTCCCGTTCATTTTTCTCCCATTTAAATTTTTTTTCCTTCTTTTGCAGAAGGATTTCTCCGTACGAGAGGAGCTTCATCGGCAAGACGTGGAGCGATGGCTGGGCT
Source organism: Leptobrachium leishanense (assembly GCA_009667805.1). Taxonomy (NCBI): domain Eukaryota; kingdom Metazoa; phylum Chordata; class Amphibia; order Anura; family Megophryidae; genus Leptobrachium; species Leptobrachium leishanense. The sequence continues at coordinate 44,284,557 of CM019063.1, forward strand.
TCATCAGTTTCCTGTGTGAAGTTTTTGGCACCATGAGGAGCAGCACTGGAGAGCCGTTCAGGGTCCTCGTGTGTCCCATCTATACATGCCTTAGGGAGGTAATGATGGGCTTCTTCTCCCCTCGATGCACTGTAACTTATTTCTGCTGTTCTTGTGTTTTTATCATTTTCTTATGACACAGTATGTCACTGGTCCAAGAGATTTCCCATCAGCGCTTGAGGGAACCAGTCATTAAATCACTAGATCGGGGCTGTCAAACTCCCCCCCCCCCCCCCCCCCGGTGTTGATGGCCTACATTTCCCAGAATTCTTTGACTGTAACAGACGGCCTGGGAATAATGGGAGTTGTATTTTAGAAACCTCTGGGGGGGGGGGGGCAGAGTTCGACAACCCTGAACTAGATGTTTCCATCTGAATGTCTTGGCACCAACCATGACCCATATTGGGTCAGTACATGACATTACATGTACCATGAAGGCTGTATCTCTGCACCGTCATTGGTCCCTTACTAAGAGGACCTTTTTCCATGTGATCAGTGCGGGTGAGGACACACATCGATTTCGGACGTTCTATCGCACCATGCTGGTTTCCTTGCCTCTTCACAGTGCTAGACCACATGAAGCCACACATGGTGACCATTGATGAGAACCAACGTTAAAGAGCGCACGATATGAGCGTACTGCTCGGCGGTTTCGTGGTTTGACATGACAGACCGCCCTTATTATGTCTAATACTCTCTATTTATGGCCCACCATGAACGGGATCTCCTGCTCCAGTAAGACCATTTCTTTGCCCGTGATCACTAAAGGGTTAACACAGGTGGAGTACCCCTTGTCCAGAATGCTTGGGACTTGGATGTTTTGGGGATTTTGGAATATTTGCATATTATAATGAGATATCTTGGGGATGGACCCAAGTCTGAACACTGAATCCATGTTTCTTCCATGCGTAGCTTATACGCAGTCTGAATTCTCATTCTGTCTGTCCCCGTCACAAGAAGTCAAGGCTGGAACGTTCCACTCGTGACATCATGTCGGCTCTCAAAATATTTAGTGTAAGGGATACGTAACCGCTAGTAATCTATCTTGCCGGATTTTAGTGGGTAACCCCTCGTGTTTTGGCCATGTTGGTCTTGGCAGGTGGTGATGAAGTAGGGTTCCGGTGCCGTGGTAGACCCTCACTGCTCAGAGAATAGCTGTAAGATCTTCATAGCCGGGGAGTGCGACTTTCACACGGTGCGGCCGCTGACTAGAATATGTATAACCCAGACGCCTTGGTAGACGGAGCAGGTGTTTACATATTTTCGGCATCCTAGTAACAAAGAGTTTCTTTTTTTTTTTATTTGTAACTTTCGTTCCTGTTAACTCCCCAAATTATGCCCAGAGGCCGAAGTTATATGAGCCGGCTGCACGAATTCCGGCGCGGGGCTTTTTTTACACCTGGTTTATTATTTTTTTTTTGAGCAATGAAAATGACATTTACCGCAATCAACAATATATCTGTTCCATCCCTCAAACGGCCACCTACATCTTCTGGCCTTTTCGGTCTGTCCCACCTCTCTCCACCTGCATTTTTAAACGCCTCGCACACGGGTGGTATTGAGCCGCTTCCTTCCTTTTTTTGTCGTGGGTTTTCTCTCCTCCCCGTCTTAACACCAGAAGGCATTTCTAGACCAGCGTCTCCTAGAAAGACCCTAGAAAAACCATGCTTGAGGAACCCTGTCCTGGGCTCCGTAAACGCTAGCGTCTCGGTGCTTGCGAACACCACGCAATCGCCGGCGTATTGATCGATCTTAAGGGTCATTCTAGGGAAGAACATCTGCTTATGAAATAAGTTATGGTACAAGGACCCTCTCACTATAGTCCCAGTTACTAATACCTCTTAAGATTAAATTTTCGCCTCACCCAGAAGCCTTGTCAATCAGAGAGCCAGTAATTACACTTCCAAGTCGAAACACAAAATCCACACCAATATTTTCACATTATGTCCTATCTTGGGGTTGGAACACAAAATACATTTCTGTTCCATGCATTCCTTATCCACACAATTTATAAAGGATATTTAATCATATCGCGCCCCTTCACATGAACTCAGGGGTGGGATTTCAACTTGTGGGGTCAAGTCGACACATACAGGGTTATTCAAAGACATCCGAATGGCTGGCCATTCGGCTATTCAGAGAGCAGGCAATTCGCCAAATCCTGACGAATTGCCTGCACATACGGTGCCTGTTCGGTGCCTGTTCGAGGGCAGTGAAATCCCCATAGAGAAGCAATGCTTCGGCTATTCAGAGAACACAAACCAGCAGGGAAAAGTTGCCGAAATGCCCTGCTGTTCGGTGGTTTCATTCGGCAGGTTTATTCAGGCGAATCCCATAGGTTTCAATGTTAAAAATATTCCCGTTTTAATTCAATATCTAATAAACCGTTCATTATAAAATTCTGCAGCAAAAAGTCTCTTTTATTTAAAGATTTTTTTGGATATTTTAAGCATTTTTCTGGATTTTTTTTTTTACTTTTTTCTGTAACAGCCCTTTTTATTATCATTTATAGAACCTTATATGTAAATTTCAGACATTTTCGCTCAGTAATTTTCTTCTCAGCGTTTCACTTTTCAAACATTCAAGCAAACTGTTTTTCTAATTATTAAGCACCAACACATTCCGCAGCGCTGTAAAAGGTGCAATGGGTAAAGACAGGACAATTCTACAATACATACAGGAGACAGGTCAGTATTCCTGCCAGCAGATACAGGAGGACGTGAGGGCCTATTCCCGTGGGAATTTACAATCTAGATGGGGGAGGGGATTAGAAACGGGGGGCTGCAGTGATGAGTTAATGCAGGGAGAGGTGAGGACTGTTTTTGGGTCGGTCGGATGTCTTGTTACGGAGTCGGGTGGTCGGCTTCCCTAAATAGAAGGGTCTTTAGGGAGCGTTTAAATGAAGCCTGATTTGGGGACAGTCTGATATTGCGAGGAAGCGCGTTCTATAGGGTCGGCGCCGCACGAGAGAAGTCCTGCAATCTGGCATGTGAAGAGGAATGAGGGAGGATGCCAGGCGCAGGTCAATGTTGGATCGTAGGGGACGGGCTGGGGTGTATCTGGTGACTAGTGAGGACAGGTAGTGAGGGGCGGTGTTAGTGAGGACAGGTAGTGAGGGGCGGAGTTAGTGAGGACAGGTAGTGAGGGGCGGTGTTAGTGAGGACAGGTAGTGAGGGGTGGTGTTAGTGAGGACAGGTAGTGAGGGGCGTGTTATTGAGGACAGGTAGTGAGGGGCGTGTTAGTGAGGACAGGTAGTGAGGAGCGGTGTTAGTGAGGACAGGTAGTGAGGAGCGGTGTAGTGAGGACAGGTAGTGAGGGGCGTGTTAGTGAGGACAGGTAGTGAGGGGCGGAGTTAGTGAGGACAGGTAGTGAGGGGCGGAGTTAGTGAGGACAGGTAGTGAGGGGCGGTGTTAGTGAGGACAGGTAGTGAGGGGCGGTGTTATTGAGGACAGGTAGTGAGGATCGGTGTTAGTGAGGACAGGTAGTGAGGGGCGGTGTTATTGAGGACAGGTAGTGGGGGGCGGGTTAGTGAGGACAGGTAGTGAGGGGCGGAGTTAGTGAGGACAGGTAGTGAGGGCGAGTTAGTGAGGACAGGTAGTGAGGGGCGGTGTTAGTGAGGACAGGTAGTGAGGGGCGGTGTTAGTGAGGACAGGTAGTGAGGGGCGGTGTTAGTGAGGACAGGTAGTGAGGGGCGGAGTTAGTGAGGACAGGTAGTGAGGGGCGGTGTTAGTGAGGACAGGTAGTGAGGGGCGGTGTTAGTGAGGACAGGTAGTGAGGAGCGGTGTTAGTGAGGACAGGTAGTGAGGAGCGGTGTTATTGAGGACAGGTAGTGAGGAGCGGTGTTAGTGAGGACAGATAGTGAGGGGCGGTGTTAGTGAGGACAGGTAGTGAGGAGCGGTGTTAGTGAGGACAGGTAGTGAGGGGCGGTGTTAGTGAGGACAGATAGTGAGGGGCGGTGTTAGTGAGGACAGGTAGTGAGGGGCGGTGTTAGTTGAGGACAGGTAGTGGGGGGCGGTGTTAGTGAGGACAGGTAGTGAGGGGCGGTGTTAGTGAGGACAGGTAGTGAGGGGCGGTGTTAGTGAGGACAGGTAGTGAGGGGCGGTGTTAGTGAGGACAGGTAGTGAGGGGCGGTGTTAGTGAGGACAGGTAGTGAGGGGCGGAGTTAGTGAGGACAGGTAGTGAGGGGCGGAGTTAGTGAGGACAGGTAGTGAGGGGCGGTGTTAGTGAGGACAGGTAGTGAGGGGCGGTGTTAGTGAGGACAGGTAGTGAGGGGCGGTGTTATTGAGGACAGGTAGTGAGGGGCGGTGTTAGTGAGGACAGATAGTGAGGGGCGGTGTTAGGGAGGACAGGTAGTGAGGAGCGGTGTTAGTGAGGACAGATAGTGAGGGCGGTGGTTAGTGAGGACAGGTAGTGAGGGGCGGTGTTATTGAGGACAGGTAGTGGGGGGCGGTGTTAGTGAGGACAGGTAGTGAGGGGCGGTGTTAGTGAGGACAGGTAGTGAGGGGCGGTGTTAGTGAGGACAGGTAGTGAGGGGCGGTGTTAGTGAGGACAGGTAGTGAGGGGCGGTGTTAGTGAGGACAGGTAGTGAGGGCAGTTAGTGAGGACAGGTAGTGAGGGGCGGAGTTAGTGAGGACAGGTAGTGAGGGCGGTGTTAGTGAGGACAGGTAGTGAGGGGCGGTGTTAGTGAGGACAGGTAGTGAGGGGCGGTGTTATTGAGGACAGGTAGTGAGGGGCGGTGTTAGTGAGGACAGATAGTGAGGGGCGGTGAGGGAGGACAGGTAGTGAGAGCGGTGTTAGTGAGGACAGATAGTGAGGGGCGGTGTTAGTGAGGACAGGTAGTGAGGGCGGTGTTATTGAGGACAGGTAGTGGGGGCGGCGTTAGTGAGGACAGGTAGTGAGGGGCGGCGTTAGTGAGGACAGGTAGTGAGGGGCGGCGTTAGTGAGGACAGGTAGTGAGGGGCGGAGTTAGTGAGGACAGGTAGTGAGGGGCGGTGTTAGTGAGGACAGGTAGTGAGGGGCGGTGTTAGTGAGGACAGGTAGTGAGGGGCGGAGGTTAGTGAGGACAGGTAGTGAGGGGCGGTGTTAGTGAGGACAGGTAGTGAGGGGCGGTGTTAGTGAGGACAGGTAGTGAGGGGCGGTGTTAGTGAGGACAGGTAGTGAGGGCGGTGTTAGTGAGGACAGGTAGTGAGGGGCAGTGTTAGTGAGGACAGGTAGTGAGGAGCGGTGTTAGTGAGGACAGGTAGTGAGGGGCGTGTTAGTGAGGACAGGTAGTGAGGGGCGGTGTTAGTGAGGACAGGTAGTGAGGGGCGGAGTTAGTGAGGACAGGTAGTGAGGGGCGGTGTTAGTGAGGACAGGTAGTGAGGCGGTGTTAGTGAGGACAGGTAGTGGGGGGCGGCGTTAGTGAGGACAGGTAGTGAGGGGCGCGTTAGTGAGGACAGGTAGTGAGGGGCGGTGTTAGTGAGGACATGTAGTGGGGGGCGGTGTTAGTAGGGACAGGTAGTGAGGGGCGGTGTTAGTGAGGACAGGTAGTGAGGGGCGGTGTTAGTGAGGACAGGTAGTGAGGGGCGGTGTTAGTGAGGACAGGTAGTGAGGGGCGGTGTTAGTAGGGACAGGTAGTGAGGGGTGGTGTTAGTGAGGACAGGTAGTGAGGGGCGGTGTTAGTGAGGACAGGTAGTGAGGGGCGGTGTTAGTAGGGACAGGTAGTGAGGGGCGGTGTTAGTGGGGACCGGTAGTGAGGGGTGGTGTTAGTGAGGACAGGTAGTGAGGGGCGGTGTTAGTGAGGACATGTAGTGAGGGGCGTGTTAGTGAGACAGGTAGTGAGGGCGGTGTTAGTGAGGACAGGTAGTGAGGGGCGGTGTTAGTAGGACAGGTAGTGAGGGGCGGGGTTAGTGGGACAGGTAGTGAGGGGTGGTGTTAGTGAGGACAGGTAGTGAGGGGCGGTGTTAGTGAGGACATGTAGTGAGGGGCGGTGTTAGTGAGGACAGGTAGTGAGGGGCGGTGTTAGTGAGGACAGGTAGTGAGGGGCGGTGTTAGTGAGGACAGGTAGTGAGGGGCGGTGTTAGTGAGGACAGGTAGTGAGGGGCGGTGTTAGTGAGGACAGGTAGTGAGGGGCGGTGTTAGTAGGGACAGGTAGTGAGGCGTGGCGTTAGTGAGGGGCGGTGTTAGTGAGGGTTTTGTAGGTCAGGGTGAATAGTTTGAATTTGATTCGGCTGTGGATGTGGAGCCAGTAAAGGGATTCACAGAGAGGAGTGACGAGTGAGATGGATAAGCCGGGCTGATGTGTTTAGGATGGACTGCAGGGGGGAGAGGCAGGAGATGGAAGGCCAGTCAGGAGGTTGTTGCAGTAGTCCAGGCGGGAGATAACAAGAGAGTGGATAAGTTGCTTGGTGGTGTTAGTCAGAAATGGCCGAATTTTGGCAATGTTACGGAGGTGATTGCGGCAAGATGATGAGAGTGATTTGATGTAGGGGCTGAAGGAAAGACTGGAGTCGAGTCACTCCTAATTTATTCACGTCACTCATCTGCGGTGTTGGGTTTTTCGGGCGGCTTCGCTGCATGTGATCGGCTCCTGCTCGGGTTTTTCCGGCGTCTTCGGCGGGGATAATCCAGATGTTTTTGCGGGTTTCGGCGTGCATTCGTCGGGTTTTTGCAGTGACTTTTCGTTGGGTTTGTGGCAGCTTTTCACTGCGCTCGACAGCCCTGTGGTGCTCGCTGAATACATCACAGGGTCGCCGAAATGGGATCGCTGAATCGGCTTGGATTGAAGAGAACGAAAAGTCATCGGACGTGCGGTGACTTTTCGATTCTCTTTGAATAACCCTGATAAAGTTTGTGGAATTTGGATCAGGGATGCTCAGCCTTTCAGAGTAAACTAGAACCTGCTCTTCCATCCTATGAACTAAAGCAATTCGTGCTCATAGGGTTTAAATTGTGGACCTGTTCTCTCCGATTAAGGAGACCAACACCTGCATCCCACCCTGGTCAACTACTACCTTCACCAGCCAGTGGTGGTGCAGATAATCCTCCGTAAAGCATAACGTGTATATACCAGTGACCGGAACCCTCTTTTGAGACTCTATCTTGGAACACGGGCTGGAGGACCTGGTTATACCCACCCTTGACACACAGATCTTTGCCACACTACACTTCTTCAAGGAAACGTTGAGTTCTGGCCACCCAAGGCAGACGGTGAGAATGCGTTGGAGACCGCACGACACTAAGCTTTGTCTGTTTGTGGAGCCAGAACTCCATGGAGATTATGGATCCATTGATCTAAATAAGTGAGGTGCTTCTGTCGTGTCTCCTTTCACTCGGGATAATGTAACAGGGCTTTCTACGGAGGCTTCCAGCAGGCGCCCATCTTCCCTTTCCACCTGACCCAGCTCTCCTTGCCCTCTGGCATCGGCCGTCGGAGGTTTTTTAGGCGTGTCGGACATGTACGGGTGGCTTGTCTTACCTGTCTGCCCTGCTTATCTTTCTATACACGGTGTGTTAATGATAATGTACAGTTACCGCGTTATCACAGCTCTGCTACAGCCACGTCATCGCGTGTCCTGCTCCGAGTCCTGAAGCCCAATTCACACCCCCCCCCCCCCCCGAAAGACACAAATATGGTTTTCAGAATGTATGTGTCGATATAAATGTATTTTTCCCATTCTATTGATTTATTTTAAATACCACTTTTCCCCGATAGATTTCCTTTATTAAAAAAAATATATATATATATTAATAGAACGTACAGGGTTATTCAGAGAGAGGTGAAACTCAGGAGAATGACTGGAGAAGTGAAAATTCTAGGTCAAAATAGCCTAACCAGAAAAATCTCACTTTCCAAATCGGCTATTTGGTCTAGATTGGCAATTCTCCAGCATTTCACCTCTCTCTGAATAACCCTGATCATTTTTTTTCTTTTAGTTTTTCTCCTACTTATCTATAGCAACTTTTTTTAAAATAAATTTTCATATTTAATGTCATTTATTTAATTTTTTTGCTTTTTAGTTTTTATTTTCTCCAACATTGATCTACAGCAACTTTTTAATCAAAAATATAATTTATTTTATTTTTTTGCTTTAGTTTTTATTTTCTCCTACTGATCTGCAGCAACTTTTTAAAATAATTTTTTATATTCAATATAACATAATGTTATTTATTTTTTTGCTTTTTCGTTTTTATTTTCTCCTACTGATCTATAGCAACTTTTTAAAATGTTTTTAAATTTAATATAACCGAATTTATTTTAGTTTTTTCTTAGTTTTTACTTTCTCCTACTGATCTACAGCAACTTTTTAAAAAAAATTATTCAATATATTTTTTTACTTTTTAGTTTTTATTTTCTCCTGATCTACAGCAACTTTTTAAAATGTTTTATATTTAATATAACATAATGTTATCTATTTTTTTGCTTTTTAGTTTTTATTTTCTCCTACTGATCTATAGCAACTTTTTCTAAATAAATTTTTATATTTAATAGAAGTTATTTTTTTTTTTTTTTTCTTTTTTATATTCTACTGATCTATAGCAACTTTTTTGCTCCCCAGCGTGTGGGAGAATTCTCCCTGCACATCTTCGCGTTGCCCTGATTCGATGCCTATCCGGCGCCAAACCTAGGCATCAACCACAGCGGGCTGACATCTTGCAGGTCAGCACTGGCTGTAGGATTGCCCCCCCCCCCTCCCCAGCCACACTCATTGTTTTCAACGTCATAGATGTCGTAAAAAGGCTCACCACCCCCACCCCGGCATGCCAGGAGAGAAGCATAGCCCCTCTTAACCCCTTACATGCCAGGCACTGGATCGCCGTATTCTTCCGGTGGGCGCTGACCTCTCCCTTCGTCCACTGACGTCGCGCTTGGTGCAATGACGTCAGAAAGGGAATCCCCCCCCCAGCAGGGCAGAAGATTCCCTATGTTAGAGATACGGGGGTCCTTTCCAATGATACCAAACAGGACCAGGTTATATGTGAAAACAAAATACAAAAAAACTTAAGACTGAAAAGAAGGTTTTTTTTGTTTGAGCAAAACGCTGCATTATAAAAAAACACTTTTCAATTATAATGTGAATAATAATGATGTGCACTAACTCGCCTTCTCATTTCCCACGATGAAAAATTGAGTTTTTTCAGTTTTAGTTAAAATCGTGCACTTTCTCAGTAAAATACCGTAACGGGTTGCCATTTCAAATTTATAACGCGAGGACCCCATAGAATAAATAACCACAAATGATCGGAAATCCACATTGTTTTACATTTTTTGTTATAATATTCAGGCAGGACATGACGTATACATATAATAATGACCTAGTATGAATCTGCCGAAAAAAAGATTATATAATTTGTCTGGGTTGTGCAATAAAACATGACTTCAAATCACGTTTATACATGATGAGAAAAATGCGCTCCGCACACAAAGGCAAAACGGCTCAACAGTGAAGAGGTTAAAAAAAAATTAAAGTCCTTTTATTTTTATGTTTTGCAAAAAAGCATTTATTTTCCAAGACACTTTTTGTAATTCTTTTATACAACGTTGTTTGGTTTTATATTTTAAGAGTTTTTTTTTTTTATTAACAGACATTATTTTTAACGGACCTTTTTTATTATTTAGACACATTTTTACTATTTCATTGATTTTAACCCTTTACCTGCGGAAGACGTGTGGGGAACGTCCTCATTCACTCCCACTGTATGCGGAGGACATACCCCACATGTCGCCCGCTAGCGGGAGCCAGAGATAACTCACCTCTCTGGTCCGGGGTCCTTCCTAGAAGTCAGACGCCGCTTTTATAGACCCCACGCCGTAATGGTCCGACGCCTTTCAGGCGACGACACACACACACTCCACCCCCCCCCCCCCCGGCGATCCGGCACCTGACCACAGCCTAGCTCCAATGGGGCCGTCGTCTTTAAAAAAAAAAAATAATAATAATTTTTTTTTTTTTTGGTGTGTTGTTTTTATTAATGCAGCAATATTGTTCCCGTTTCAATTATAATGTGAAAGATGATGCTGCACTAATGAATTTTTTCTATGGGGCGTGTTTGCTATAAATCACGTAATTCCCCCAAAAAGAATGTAACAAGTCCCCATTTCTAATTTTTTTAACAAGCGCACCCCCATAGAAAATATAATCGCAAAGGCTCGTGTGATAAAAGGTGAAAAAAAAAAAACACTTTACACGCTGTAGATGATTAAAAATTCATATTTTATTGCAGTTTTTGTTATAATATACAGGCAGGACATGACGTATACATATAATAATGATATATTATGAATCTGCCGGAAAGAACGATATATAATATGTCTGGGTCGTGTAATAAAACGTGACTTCAAATCGCGTTTACACAAGATGAGCGAAACCGGTAAAAATGAGCTCAGCACACAGGGGTGAAATGGCTCAGCAGTGAAGGGGTTAAGCCATGGTGACGCTTGTGTTTTGTCGTCTTTGTTTTCCAGTTGCTGCAGTCGGAAGATGTGAAGGAAGACGCTGTATTATGCTGCTCCATGGAGGTGAGCGATCGGGTCTCGAGCTGAGAATATTCTGTGTTTATCACTTTCCACTCACTGACTAGAGAAATTAACATGGAAACAAGTGATCGATACGGGCCATGCAAAGCCGTACCGGCTACAAAGTCCTTCATGAAGCATCGATACGGGCCATGCAAAGCCGTAGCGGCTACAAAGTCCTTCATGAAGCATCGATACGGGCCATGCAAAGCCGTACCGGCTACAAAGTCCTTCATGAAGCATCGATACGGGCCATGCAAAGCCGTACCGGCTACAAAGTCCTTCATGAAGCATCGATACGGGCCATGCAAAGCCGTACCGGCTACAAAGTCCTTCATGAAGCATCGATACGGGCCATGCAAAGCCGTACCGGCTACAAAGTCCTTCATGAAGCATCGATACGGGCCATGCAAAGCCGTAGCGGCTACAAAGTCCTTCATGAAGCATCGATACGGGCCATGCAAAGCCGTACCGGCTACAAAGTCCTTCATGAAGCATCGATACGGGCCATGCAAAGCCGTAGCGGCTACAAAGTCCTTCATGAAGCATCGATACGGGCCATGCAAAGCCGTACCGGCTACAAAGTCCTTCATGAAGCATCGATACGGGCCATGCAAAGCCGTAGCGGCTACAAAGTCCTTCATGAAGCATCGATACGGGCCATGCAAAGCCGTACCGGCTACAAAGTCCTTCATGAAGCATCGATACGGGCCATGCAAAGCCGTAGCGGCTACAAAGTCCTTCATGAAGCATCGATACGGGCCATGCAAAGCCGTACCGGCTACAAAGTCCTTCATGAAGCATCGATACGGGCCATGCAAAGCCGTAGCGGCTACAAAGTCCTCATGAAGCATCGATACGGGCCATGCAAAGCCGTACCGGCTACAAAGTCCTTCATGAAGCATCGATACGGGCCATGCAAAGCCGTAGCGGCTACAAAGTCCTTCATGAAGCATCGATACGGGCCATGCAAAGCCGTACCGGCTACAAAGTCCTTCATGAAGCATCGATACGGGCCATGCAAAGCCGTAGCGGCTACAAAGTCCTTCATGAAGCATCGATACGGGCCATGCAAAGCCAAACAGGAGGCAGAAGGAGCAGATCAAGTCTTGACAGAGACCAGAGCTCCAACCACTGTCCATACAATACAAATTTCATCGTGATTTTTAATATTTGGGATTTTGGAATCTCTTCATAAAACCATTGGTTTCACACGCATCTTATACACACCACCTGAAGGGCACTTTACACTTTATTTTTAGTAGTTATGCACTGAAATTTAAAATTTTTGGCCAAAACCGAAAATTCGGGATCAGCTCGGCTGAAAACCGATACTGAAACCAAAAATCAGTCATCCAAACCTGCGCCTGGAGGCCGGCTGAGCAGGGGGCTCGGCCAGGCTCAGGAGAACCCCCGCCTCGAGGCTCAGGTTCTGATGACTGATTTTTGGGGGGGGGGGGTTGAGATCGCGTTGCCTACACATACTCTCCTACATCCACATACTTCGGCATTGAGCTCCCCCACCGATGGCAGTCCTCCTGCATCCAGTTCCCTCTCTCCGTCAGACGCCGGTCGCAGGGATGACGTCACGGAGGCGGAAGCCTTTGACTCTGCAGACAGCCGCCGGGTATGTTTGTATGTGTAGGCAACGTGATCTCACACCCCCCACCCTCCAAAAAAATCGATCATCCGAAATTGGACCTCCTGCTCGGCCGAGCCTCCGAGCCACCTGCTCAGCTGGCCCCCAGGCTCAGGCGAGCCCCTGGCTCGGCCAGACCTCCAAGCCCAGGATCGAATGACTGATTTTTTTTAGCCGATTTTTCTTTTGCCCCAGCTTTATTTAAACATTCCCTCCTCCACCTCCTTAACTGCTGTTAAATACTTGAAGCTAAACCACAGCAGTAAAGTAAAACATCGGACGCGATGATGTCTATTTCAGGCACCCCCAGCCAGAGCAGGGAAAGTGCCTGAAGGGGAGGTCCTTTTGACCCCTCCCCATCGGTAAGGGCCACAGAACAAAGGCAGGCACTGCTTGGAAGGGCACAGTCTGCCCTTCCTGGTGATGCCTGCCTTTAACCCCTTAGGGGCTGGATCGTGATTCGGCACCAATCTGCACCAGATCCCGGTCCTCTCCTGGAGGCGGCCAGCATCTTTGTCAGCCAAGCCTCCGGGATCTCCCCTGCCCACTGGTGTCAACAAGCGATGACGTCAGTTCGGGAGTTAACCCCTAGCTGCCACCTATGGTGCTAGCTGCCACCTAAGATAGGTGGAGTCCAATGACCCCCGTATCTCCTGATCCGTGTTAGCTTGGTGTTAATGTTTGGTATCATTAGAAAGGCCAGAGCATGGCCTTTCCAATAATACCAAACATTGACAATGTTAAAAGTTAAATAAAAATAATAAAAAAATATATATTTTATTAATGCAGCATTATTATTCACATTTCAATTATAACCTAAACAATGATGCTGCACTAGTGATTTTTAAAAAAAACAAATTTGGGAGGGCTGTGGTTAGCTAAAATCACCACCTTTATTTGCTGAGAAATTAACGGTTCCCAATTCAAATTTTTTTTTAACAAGCGTACCCGATAAGCGTACGCTGTAGATGATGGGAAGTTCACGTTATTTCTAAATTTTTTTTGTTAGAGCGTTCTGGCAGGGCATGACGTATTCATATAATAATGATATGTTATGAATCTGCCGTAAAAAGGATATATAATATGTCTGGGTCGTACAATAAAATAGGACTTCAAATCACGATTATGCATGATGAGCAAAAACAGTGAAATGGTTCAGCAGTGATGGGGTTAAAACGAGTTTTTGTCGGTAACGCACAAATGATCTGGTTACGGTTTGTTGGTGGTAGCGTCTTTTAAAGATTCACAGTAGGGACAATAACCACTGCTTCCACCCCACACTCTCCCCCCCCCCCCTTACCAATATGCCGGTCACATCTCCTGCCTTTTCTGGCTGATTTCTCTCTATTGTTTATCACACACCCTTCCCCCTAGATCAGCTGGAAAAAAAATGAGGCATAGGTGTCTTTTTAGCGGCTCCCGGCTCAACATTCAACGTCTGACCCCTTTTCTCTTGACAGCTGCAGAGCACCGGGCGCCTGCTGGAGGAGCAGCTGCCCGAGATGATGTCGGACCTCTTGGCGACGGCACGCGACACAATGTTGCTCCCCTCGGAGTCAATGCTGACGCGGTCCCTCTTACTCGAGGTTATAGAGCTTCACGCCAACAGCTGGAACCCTCTGACGCCAACCATCACGCAATACTACAACAAGACCATCCAAAAGCTGACCGGCTGACCAGGGAGAGGTGTCTCATCGACCCAGGGTTTAATGTTGAGATACGGGAAGAGACATTAAAAGAAGGAAACCGCACACAAAAATAAAACCGTAGCGTTGAATAAACAAGTTCAAGTACACCAGAATGTACCTTACGTGCTGGATATGCGAGCCCTAGGAAGACACGGAAGGGGCACACTTTGTTTTGCAGCATGCTCGAGAACCCATTGACTGAAGGACGTATCGGCCTTTTCCATCATCGGTTGCAAGCCGCCGCCTCCTCCTCCTCCTCCGTATCTGTTTGTTTTGTTTTTCTTTTGTAGCGTTTGCATATTGTATAGGCTGCACACGCACGGAGACGTTGTCACTGTAGGTGCAATAGAAACGCGTATTGAAAGACCAGTGGCTGCTATTGTTTACACGCCATTGAGACGGCTTGCACTGGCCAACTGGCAGGAGACCACTCCGAGCAGATGTCTCGGGAAGGACAAAAGATGGCACGGTCCTACCAGAAACGCTATTGTCAGACGGCACAGCTTGTAGTAGGGGGATTCGTGCTTTTGAAAAGCCTCAAAAAAAAAAAAAAAAAAACACGAAGTTTGAAGATCTAATAGAAGACGCACGGGTTGGATTATTTATTTGCACTGCTTTGTTCCATTAAAAAAAGAAAGAGAAAAAAAAAAACGACAAATGGGCGATTTTTTTTCTTTCGGGTGGCCGGAAAAACGAAAAAGACACAACACATCGGAATTAACAGACACGCAACAGCAAACCGTAAACACCCATCGTTTCTGACTTGACGCATATAGTGTAAGAAAAAAAATTCTTTATGCGTCGCTCAGGCTTTTTTTATATATATATATTTTTTTTTTTCTTCTGTTCACATTCTAGTTCGCGTAACGTGGAAGTATTAACAAATTCAGATGAAGAGGCACCGTCAAAAAAATAATAATTCCCGGCGTTGGGCGAGTCCAGCAGCCAGTTTATTCCATGCGAAGGTTTATAAACGTGATTTTAAGTTATTTAATTCAGCATTACGGCTTAATTACGTGGGAAGTAACGACGTGTACAGTGATTTGCACACTAATGCCTGACACTGCCGTCGCGTCAGGCAATTCTTTTGGAATTTGGCGTATTAGGGGGCTTCAACTGTTTTAAAGAAGAAGAAAAATTCACTTGTATGTTACTGAGTTGGTTCTTTTATTTATACATATATATGGTTTTGTTAATTCTTTTTAATGTATCACACATACCGGTATTCTATAAAAGTCTGTTGCAGGTTCAGGTGATCGTAGGTGGGGCAGCCAATCCGAAAACTCTGGGCCCCTTATTGACCCACTGGTCGGGGCCTCAGCTGCCCGGTTCAGTAAACTAATAATAAATATTGCTCCCTCTTCCGCTCACGGTATTTTACAGCGAGCGGCTTAAATACCTGGTGATCCGGCAAGGGGATGAAAAGTGTTACCTAGTGGAAGAGCGTTGGGTTTGCACCTCTACCTGACGCAGACCATACTAATCGCTCCCTCAGGGAGGAGTCTGTGTTCTGACCGGCCTCAAATGCTGCGTCCCACCGGGAGATGGGTTGGTATCTTGTTTGGTGGCACGGAGAGACCTTACATCAGTGGCACATAGACATGCTGCACTGGAATTGGCAAGGGCCCATGGAGCCTCCTAGCCCCTGAGCATATCATGGGTTGTCACTTCCCCCTCTGAATGCAGCCCTGAACATGTTTTATTTCACTGTGTCCAAGCTGAGCGTCACCAATTCATGACTGGAGGGGGGGGGGTGGTTTGTTTGTTTGTTTTGTTACGTTGCTTCTTATTTTACTTTTAAATTTAGAATTTTTGATTATTTAAGAAGAAAGGTCACAAAAATCTGTTTTTTGTGTTTTTTTTGTTTTCGTTTTTTTAAAATATTTTTGTCCAAAAAACTATTTATTATTTAACCCCTTCACTGCTGAGTCATTTCATGTCTTAAAAAAAAAACACATTTTTCTTTTCTGTATTATTATTATTTTTTTTCCTTTACTTTAAACATGGTTATGTTTGGTATCATTGGCAAGGCCATGCTCTGACCTTTCTAATGATACCAAACAGGACCCTTCTAGCTGAAAACAGTCGGGAGATATCTGGGTTCAAATGAACCCTTATCTCCACCCCTATCTTTCCTTAGGAGTCAATGAGGACGTTCCCCACACGTCCTCAGCAGTGAAAGGGTTAATGGAAACTGTGCTTCTAATTTGCGTGCGTTTACTCCAACACACAACCAGTGCATGAGAATAGCCAACATCTGCTGGCGTCTACTCACTGAACGACGGTTTTCCCTGCCGTGTTAACGGGAAATCCTGTATTGTTATAACCATTATTATTTATATTATTATTACAAAATAATCTGGATTTAATTTATTTTTCCAGTACGTCCCTTTTGATGGGCTTTATATATATATATATATTACACATTACACTTTGGACTGAAGTATCATGGTGTGTGTAGAAAATACTGCGGCTCGGGAGCAGGTTAAAAAATAAATAGAATTATCACCCGTCTTTGGCTAGGGCCAGACGAACGCAGTGCGAACGTGCGTGCAGCCACACTTTATCACGGCCGTAGTAGCAGCAAATGACGGACAATATACGAAGTACGGCCGCACGATAGTCCGGCTGTGCAACGCAAGCGGCAAACAAACGCATTTTTTCGAGAACGTGATACCGCTAGTACTGACGTACAGAGTGCGCTGCGTCCGCATAGCGGCGTGTGTGCGTGATTAGGAGACGTCAGACGCTGCTAATGTCCAGACGCAAAAAGTGTTTTATTAATGATCCGTACAAAATCACGGACGG
Organism: Leptobrachium leishanense; assembly: GCA_009667805.1. Lineage (NCBI taxonomy): Eukaryota > Metazoa > Chordata > Amphibia > Anura > Megophryidae > Leptobrachium > Leptobrachium leishanense. The sequence goes on from CM019063.1 coordinate 44,301,226, forward strand.
AAATGCGCATCGTATGACCGCGTATTCCGTGAAAAAAATACGTCCATTCGTTCGGACGCACTTTATCACGTACGAGGCAAAAAAAATGCGTTCGTCTGACCCTAGCCTTTATGGTCAGCGGTTGCTATGCCAACAGATTTGTTTTTTAGATAGGACCTATAGAAAAAGTCTGTTAAAAAATTCAACTAGGCAACTCTGGGTAATGGGGTGAGGTATCCTACGGTAATGACATGTTAAAAAGTCTCCGGAAAGAAGTTGCCTAAATTCAGACACTTCTTTGTTGGACGCGTTGGTGATATTTTTGGGAGCAACCAATAAAAATTCTGCTTCAGTCCCGAAGTGGACAGTTTTCTAAAGCGATCAGTTGTGCTTGTTTTGGGGTTAGGGTTAAGATTAATCCTAACCAGCTCATTCTGCTCCATGTTTGCTTCTTTTTTTAGGCAACAGATTCTGTTCCTTCTGCTGCAAGAATCAACAGAAACGGCAGAATCTGTTACCTAAAGTTGAATCAATATGGAGCTAGGATGTTTTCAGGGTTAACCCTAAATATAACACGACTGTCCCGAAAAAAAGAAAAAATTACAGGAATTAAAAAAAAAAAAATTTGATGCCAAACACAAATATTAACCTAGCCCAGGGATGTCCAAACTCCGGCCCCCCAGATGTCCATGAACTGCAACTCCCATCCATCTAATGCAGTCAGAGCTTTCTGGGAGTTGTAGTTCAGGAGCATCTGGGGGGCCGGAGTTTGGACATCCCTGACCTAGCCCTAAAAATTAATCGTTGATCAAAAAACTCAAATTCAGAAGCGATCAATTTGTCGACGGCAGGCAAATTTTTTAATCCGCTTCCGAAAATGACACAAAGTTTCGCTCTCAGCCGTGTCCAATTTGGAGCATCTTTATGTGTCTTTCTTTGCCAGCGACCAAGAACCGACATCAATCCCGTGGTTACACCATGCCTTGCCATATGGCTATGATACACCCTGTTCCGTAGAGCTAGTAAGTTGGATCTTCGATGTGACTGGCACATCTCGATACCTCAATGATCGGTGACCTTACTGGTATCACCATCTGCACCATATGAAGAATTTTGGTAGAATTGCCATTACATACGTTACCGTTGGTTAGCCAAGTGCTTCTTGGTGCATGGCTCATGCTCAATACCACAGTTTAGAAGACGAATCAAGCATAAAACCATTACTGGAGGCTGAAGGCTTTGGTAAAGACTATTTATGATGATTGCATAAACTGATTCACCGTTAAGAGCCAAAAACCTCAATGGCCCCTTTCTTTGCCAAGCTTTTAAATCCATGCGCTCGGTGTATGGTACATTTTATCATGGGTTGCAAAACCTATAGGAAGTTAAGCATTGCTCCAGCTTCGCTTTGTAGTGAAGGAGCATATCCGAAAGTATTTCTTGACCTTGAGTCCTGCGTTTCTAGATTGTAAACCTTGCCTTACAGATGGAATTGAGCGGACGTTGGCGACATCTTTGCATCTAGTGCCCAGCGCATTCCGGCCACTTGCAACACGCATTGCTGTACCTCATCTATTGTGTAGATAATCGATACTCTGGATTTATTCGCTTCGTCCACAAACCTGGCCTTTCTGAGGATGCTCAACTTCTCCATCAACTCCTCCTCGGCTCCTTAGCGCGTGCCTTGTGGGACAACGTGTTTTTATTCAAAGGCACGCGATAACATTTTAACGATGTATTCGCCAGGAATTCGGTTTGCGCAATGTACACGTGGAATGTGATCCCCTGCACAGATGTGTCGCGTCTACCTTCACGAGTGGAGATCGTTAAAGTGGACCTTTTTGAGCCCAAAAAATATGCAGATGGCAAGGTCCACCATACAGTATCGCGGCAGAATCTTCAGCCGTTGTGTAGCTTAAAGTCCATGCATACCTGAGACTTGCTTTATAGGATATGGCGGCCACAGTAGTCTTCGACGCCATGAGCTCTACAGAACTAGGATATAGTTTGCCTTACTAAATGATCTGCCTCCTTCGATGGTGTTTTGTAGAAACGTGCATTGTTGGGGGTATAATATGGTTGAATGTACACTAAGTGCCCTTTTTTTTTTTTCTTTGGTGGACCCCTTCATTTCTCCAAAAAATAGAGGATCCGGTCAGCACCTGATGTGTTTCGTCTATATGGTCAGTCCACTGAATATTGACTAACCTCTTTTAGCTCCGTTACGGTTCGATGAATAGAGAAGCAATACTTGGCTGAGCTTTCCGAATGTCGAATCACTGGATTGCAAGTGGGCTTTGGCTCTGTTCGATGTTTAGTCACTAGGCCACATGCACGTGTTCGCTGGTTAGAATTGCCAACAGATGTATAAATTAACATTTTGCACGTAAGCCAATGGAACCAAAATGGCCACCAAGATGGACTCAAAGGACAATTTATGAATGCCTTCCCAAAAACAGAGTTTAGATAAGAGGACCGTCCAATCTTCCACGGCAGAGACCACTTAATGTGACTTTTTGAAAAGGCAGAACTCCGAGATGTTTTTGGTGTCCGTGTAGAAAGCTTCTGTCCCGCCTTTCTGTGTTTACGAGATTGAGAAGAACAGTTTGTGTCATGGGGGGGGGTTGTATTTTTGTGCTGTCTCCAGGATTTGTCCCATTTCCCAGACAGAGGAAAAGCCGCCAGCCAACGACATAAATTAACTTTGAAGTATGCTATGGGTTACGTATTGGACAGAAAGTATGCCAGGTCACCGTTTTCACTTCCTGAAGGGCAATCAAGGAATGATGTCAGCGCTGGGCAATTTCCTTGTTTACTTTCTTTATTGATCGTTCAGTCACTGAATTATTTCTCGTGCTTATTAAAATGTTAAATTCCTAAAACAAGAGGGGGAAAGGCAGGGATGTTTCCTGTCCCGTGCTCATCCTGCGGTGGGAGGGAGCAGAAGGAAACTTGGCTTTGACGTCTGTGTCTTCATCAAAGAACAGGAGGATGGAGCGTGTCCGGAATACTCAGCCGGTGAATTAATGTTTGAAATGAAATATCGGTATGTGGCGGTGTCTGCCGTACCTCTGAGAAATTGTGTCTAGCGAAGGGCCTTCCGTCTCGCTTTATTCCATGAAAAATAGAGATTTTGAAATGAATTCAGAGAGCGGTGCATTGAGCCTTGGAATACATGCTTACGGGATTTACCAAGACTCATGTTCCATACAGCCGGTGTAAGAAAAAATGTGAAGGCCGAAGGAACATTCGGATGCTTTTGAGTCGATGACATTGCAGGTGGATGTTTAAGTAGGGTTTCCATCTGCCAGCTCTGACCTACAGACTGTGGTTGATCCGGATGAATGGTTTATTCGCACTTAACATCTTCGAAAGGCACGGATCCTTTGTATATTGGCAAAACACATCAAGCCTGGCATTTAGATGAGATACCAAAACGATGGTGGAGTTCCCTTCAAAGAAGACTTGTTAAGGGAACGGTCAATCATGAAATCCTGTATCAAAAAAGGATACTCTGATACACCATCATCTTTCTGTTCTCACTAGTGATTTATCGTTGTCCTTTGCATCGTGACTGTAGAAATAAGTAAAATAAAGGGCTTTTTAGTCTCTCTAATGAGCTGTCACTCTGCACCATGCTGGACCTGGTATTGAACTGATCTGAGAACCTGTGACTTCAGGATTATCCCGAAACGGTACATTATTATGGTATAGAAATGTTCACGATACCCCTCACCGAACACACACCGATGTGGAAAAAGTAGCATGGGGAGAAATGGAGTGTCATGCTTCCTTCCCCCCCCCCCCCAATTACATACAACACATTTGCAGTTTTCCGATACGCTGTTGAGCTGAGGAACATGGCACTGCTACCTTGAATACAGGGAGAGTCTTTTGTGTGTAAGACGTACACACTTGGTTTGCTTGAAAGAGCTAAAAATTAAAGGCCAATACGGCTCCTTTTTAGAATTTTGATTTCCGTACGTTGGTCATTATTGGACCAAAGGTTCTGAATGATTGTGTCAGACATTGAATGCAATGTCTTATCGTTGTACTTCGGTTAATGGAAGTTTTTGAAGGGCACTATTGAAGTAACAAAGTTACATGGGCTTTGTAACTGCTTTTCAATTCGTTAGTTTGTGAAACGCTTGTCAAAATGCTTTAATTGTCATGATCTTTCTTGGGCCAGGTTGTGTCTCCACCTGCAAAGTGGTCCTCTGATCAGTATGAGATTTGTTGTCCTAGTTTGTCCTGGTTTCCCCATCACTGATCCTCAATGATCCTCAATGATGAGACGGGGACAAAAAGGACTCTAAACAACTAATAAAGCATTGATGTTCAACGCTGGCTCCCTAGTTGTTGGTAGCCTAGAATTCCCAGAAGTCATGAATGAAGTAGATGGCCAGAGAATAGTGGGAGTTGTTCACAAACATCTAGTGGGTCAGTTGATTGGGATGTCTGTACTAAAGCATCTGTTTCATGTTGAACAAACTCATGTTTGGTCTTCTCTTCAAATCAGAATGTGTTCAACATGTGCTTAGGATATGGTTCTACTTGGTGGGATTCACTGGGGTCAGTATCCTATGGGAAAGACGCATGTTTTATGGACGCGACTTTAGTAGTGACACCCCAGTTCGGACACTGCTATATTGGATGCCTTTCAAATTTGGATGCCAACGATTTTGAACGAGCAGAGTTTGTCCATGGTCGAAATCTGCACTTACTTAGTCTTACGGTTAGGGTTAGAAATTGGTGTTAGATGGCCATTTGAGCTTCTTCTAGGGTTAGAGATTTAGGCTTATATTTAACCCGAACATTCTGCTCTGTTTTTGCTTAATTTAAAGGCTACAGATTCAGGCCCTTCTTTTGACGCTGTTGAATTCGATGCGTCAAAAATCGTCCGTGACCTAATTGGAGTGTCATTTTTAAAGGCGCATCTTCAACGCTTTTTCCCCCGCATCTGATAATATGCATCCTTTTCATAGTAAACACAACTGGTCCACGTAATTAGTAGCTCCCGTGTTACATGGGTGCCGTCATACAGTATGCATGTCATTCTTAAACATCTCATGTCGTCATGAGTGAACGTTTATCATAATGAATCTAGAACATTGGTTTTCAGATGCTTTGTTGCTGAAGTCCATCTAGATTTAGAATATTATTCTGATTAAATAATTTTTTGGTGACCTGGTGGACCATGCAGCATTTAAATCTTGGTAATGGTTTCTCGAAATCGATGGTTTTGGCCCCCCTGGCTTTGTGTCTGGTCAATGGGCATTGCTGGTTCCTATTGACCATTGGAGAATCTAATTCTCCATTTATCTTCATCCTTGCTGTTTTACTGCAGCATTTCTCATCCATGTTTTCCATGGACGTTTAGGTGTTCTTGAGATAACCCTTTGATTCTTGATCTCTAGGGTTCCACAAGCATAAAAGAAATGCAGTATTTTAAACTTTGTGCAGCACAAGCTGCTTTGGTGGGTACTTGATATAATGTATGTGGGGATTTCCTGAGTTTTTGGATTTCTCTTTTCTCTAAGGTTCATGAGTACCGGATGGGTGGTGTAGAGGTAACATCACTGCTCTGCATGGAGAGAGCCTGTGAAGTCATTGGTTCGATCCCAGCGAGCAACCTCTCCAGTAAGTGTCCTTGGGCAAGACACCTAACGGTACATACTCGCCACCCAGGACATACTTGAAAACGAGAGAAATCTCAATGTATCCTTCCCGGTAAAATACTTTCTAAAAAAAACTAAACGCTTCTTCAAAGACTCGTGTTCGATTATAGTCAAGTCTGTTGGGACCGCAGATCTTCCTCTTTGGATACCCTCATACGAGTGATTGTTTTGAAGTCATAAGAGAACCTTTTGTTTGTCTTTCGTACTTTCCTACGGCTGATCAAATAAATACTTGAGTCTGCAGAATAATGTTTTAAGGTCCTGCAGTCAAATGGACTTGAAGGCCTACTTGTCATATGTAGTTCCATTATCATTGTGAACACCAATCGGCATGGCCAAAAAACTCCTGGTGTTGTTTTGAACCCTTTTATAGCTCTTATTCTCATGGCATTCAACGCACCATTGAATTTATTGTTTTTTGTACACTAGGGTTGTCACAAAAACGGTTCTCTTGCCGTCTAATGTGGAAATTGCGGCGTTGGTTACCGTAATCTGTAATACCTGGTCACGCAGTCATCGGGATGCCCCAATTCCAATGTAGAAGAGGCGCGTATGTAGACACGCAACATAGGATAGTAGGAGAAAAGATCCACAAGAGCGGACCTGGGCAATGTTTCAGTCAACTGGATCTTTGAGCTACTTGATCAATAGGTTGCCCAGGTCGCTCTTGTGGAATAACATTTTTCTCCTGCTGTCACGTTGTTGCGTGTCTACCGCTACGCCTATTGCCCAGTGATGATGTGAAGTCACCGTTTTTCAAGCTTTGTTAAAGAATAAAGCTGAAGATGTCCTTCCAGGACACATCGCCACATTGGAGGCAGTTGCTTTCGATGTTGTGTTCTTTTTTCCTGGTTATCACTATCATAAGGGGTCCACTTGTCCTCCCGTCACCGTAAGAAGTGAAACAATGGAAAAGTAATGCTTTGATGCTGATAGACAGGTACGCAAATCATACCCAAGACACAAGGGGAGGCATGAAAAAGCAGGGAAGTCCAGAATATCTGAGTAATCTAGTTTCCATTTATTTATTTTTTGTCATTTTTGGATGCTGGACAAAGCTTCAGCAAAGCCAACGAAGTTGCTGGACAGATTTTCGGATTCACCATTGAATTCCGCATGGCAAGTCACCTTTTTGTGATGTACCTCTTTAAAGATTGCACCTTTATCCATTTGCAAGTGTAAAGCCAGGCCTAAGAATCCATTCCAAACCTTATTGGTCTGAATATTTCACGTTGCCCTGTAGAAATATCCTTTTCTTTATTCAGCCGTCCGGGAACATGGCTCTCTGGGTATGCTTTGCCCGATGTCCTCTGAATGTCTTGGCTTTTCTATTCGTTTATTCGGCTTTGCTTTCCAACTATTTGAATGATGGGAAAGTGGTGGTGTTGGTGAAGCGTAGGGATCCAAACTGCATAATGATTAGATAACCAGCTGCATTGTTGTCCTTGTGGAGCCAACCCGAGAATTCATCTGGACACTCAGAGAATTTGATTTAAAGGAACGGAAATGTCCGTCATATCGGGGGATTGCTCAACTTTTTGAAGGTTGAAGAAAAGCATTTTTGATGTACCTGAACTATATAGATGTTATATAAATAATCTCATTGGGATGGTATGGCTGGAACCTCATGTATCCCGTCCTGGCCATCATCTACAGGATTTGGGGTCAGCTGAGAAATAAGCTTTTGGTCTAGAGTTTGTCTTCATTATGTGTTCCTTGTCATTGTGATAGGAATATAATGGATCTCATATGAAGGAGACGTCTTTCTTATTGGGATCTATTGAAGTCCAGGGCAAGGATGAAAGGGTGTGATGGTCATCGCCCAAATCCTAGCTGTCTTGGCCTTCAACATTTTTTTTTAGAAATCTGGGAAACCTACAGTGGTCAGTGGTAAGCAAACTGGTTACAGTGATGTCATTCATGGCAACATGGATCCCCTACACTTGGTTTGTGTTAAGAATGGACGTTGATGTCAACCATTTTTGAGTTCTTGTGATGTTAGTAGGCCTCCATGGCCCAAAAAAATCAGGACCGTGCCGACAGCCGTAGTGTCTTACTCCTAGGATGCAGTGTTTCATTCTGTTTCGCCAGTAGACACATGGTTTTATAGGTTCTTATGTCTTGAGATAACGAGACTCCCCTTTAACCAAAGTTCATTATGGACTTAGTGGTGAATCGATGGAGAATTGCAAAATTTTAGAGCAGAATTCTAGTTCTGATATCGTTTTCAGAATAGATATTCCAATTCACTTTTAGTGACGTACCTCTTCGAAGGCGGCATTAGGTCCAGTACAGAGCAAAAATATGCGGTTTAATGTGTTTTCTATGTGTGTATATATGTAACAACAAGGGTCGGTCACTTGGTGCCGCGGTGAAGATGCCAGTTAACTGGATATATGGAACGAAATGGCTTGCATGATGCTGTGTAACATTCACATCCAAAATGTACTTTTGTTTATTGAAAACTGTTAACGTTTCAGTCCATGTTTTAAGAAGATATTGTTTATGTTCCATTCCTGTATGTATATGTCTGTATATAATTTGTGAAATACACGCTGAAGGCTGAAAGAAGTGGGCGAATTCCGTTTCTTGCTACTTTTCCATATACAAAGTCGGAGTCCAACCCTGTGCGTTTGTCCCTTTTTTTTTTTCCGTCACCGCGTTTACGTTTTACATTTTTTATGTCTGAGGGTTAAACGAGATCATCCTCCCTATGAATAAAGTGTAAAAATAATAACCCTTACACTGTATCCACACGTGACTTCCAAGACGCCCGTTTCCATTTTCTAGAAATCCGTGTATTTGTGTTTTTAAAGAAGCCTTTATATTTCAGCCAGTCTTAATGAATTATTCAGCTCGGTGTCTCTTATGGCTTTTCCGAAGGCGTCGAAGAAACCGGCCTGAAAACTCGTTGCTATTGGCCACGTTTACTATATGAAGAAGTCGCTCCCTATAAGCGACTCGGCTCGGGTTTGTTCATGAAACATTCACGCGATGTACGCTCTAGAATCCATCATCGGGGTAATAAATGCTTAAATCTCCACGTCTTATACTGCCTCTGTCGAAAAAGATCTTTCTGTAAATTCCGCTAACCATGTGTGCTGCTATTGTGTCAAAAAAAATACACTATTGCCTCAAAATGATGAGAAAATACAATTAAAGTCAAAGCCAGTAACCCCAATGAATGCACGCTCGTTTCTTGTGGTCGTTTTGCTTACTCCGACGTCCGTTTCTCCGCCTCGTTTTCCGTAACGCGCCCAGGCAATGCCCCGAATTAAAGTGAAAAATCTTTTTATGGCGTATTTTCCGTCTGCCGTTACCGTCCGCAGCCTTTAGGAACGCCAAAGGTGAAATCCACATTGATCCCCAAAGAAGGAACGCGTCGAAATGTTGACATAGGTGTCTGCATTTTTTCGTAGACCTTTTTTTTATCGAAACGATCTGTCCACGATGAACCAAAAACTCGTTATTTTTTTCAACTGAAGAGCTTTTTTACTGCAATACATCAAGATTGTTCCACTCCTGATGTATTTTGAGTCTGATTTGGTATCCACCTCTACATTTATTATAAAACCATCAAACCGGTGCAGCTAATACTTACATCGTTATTTTCTTTGTGTCGGTTGTTTGTTGTAGCTGGGATGGCTTGTTGGGTTGCATCGTTACAACCAAAAACCGATCCGGTCACATCAGGCAGGCTTGCTGCAAATAGGAGTAGGGTTTTATTGGATAATACAACATGTACGTCCTATCCAAGGACATTCATCACCAAGTGCACCAAGGTCCCGTGGGTAGGTAGCCCATCGTTTCGTTACAACCAAAGAACGATCCAGTCACATCAGACGGGAATGTTGCAAAAAGGAGTAGTTTTTAGTTTTTTTTGGAAAATGCAACATTTACGTCCTGTCCAAGGACCTTTATCACCCCCAAATTCTCCAAGGTCCGTCCGTAGGTAGGTAGTTCGCTCATTGTATCGTTAAAACCAAAGAGCAATCCAGTCACATCAGACGGGCCTGTTGCAAATTGGAGTAGGGGTTTGTTGGAAAATGCAACGTTTCATGCTTGATGAAGGTCCTTGGATAGGACCAAAACATTACATTTTCCAATGAAACCCTACTCCTGTTTGCAAGATGCCCGTCTGCTGTGACTGGTTCTTACTTTGGTTGGGATGTTATGGTGGGCTGCCCTGTAACAATGATGTCTTGTTTTGCACTGTCCGTTCCGTACAAAGATTACCCCAGCACTAAGGATGTCAAACTCCAGCCCCCCATGTGTTGGACTACAACTCCCAATCATACTCCGGCCATCTATCACATTCAAATGTTTCCGAGAACTGTAGGCCACCAACATCTGGGGCTGCAGTTTGCCATCCCCTATTTTGGGTCCACTTGCTTGGCGTTGGAAGAGCAGAGAGACTAAGGGAGATTCTGGGAGATGAAGCCTCCAGACGCCTTATTTATACTTTTAATGATTCGGCCGAACTGGGGACACTAAGGAGATCCAACATGACCAATGTATCTCATGCGATGGATGAGATTCCTTAAATATCTACTGCGCGTCGTACAAGAGAAACTACATCTCAAAATTTCTGTCATAAGTAAATTCTACTTGGTAATGGGAAACAGGTTGGTGGAGCTTTGCCTTTTGCCAGAAGGTCAGGTGCTCATATGGCAAAGAAGTCCCATTGCGTTCCCAAGCAGGGAAACGGCTTTTAACTGGCATTAAGACACCTATTAAGATATATATATATTTTATATACTCCTTCAGCTTCCTGGTTCATTTCAGAGGGGTCTAAGTTCGGGGTCTCAAACTCTGGACCCCCAGATGTTTCTGAACTACAACTCACATGAGTCTCTGGCCATCTGTTGCATCCAAAGATATGAGAACCATAGGACATAAGCTCTGGCCCCCCAGATGTTAAACAGCCCTGTTCTAGACTAATGAGCTGTACGTTTTTCTCTTAATTACTCCTTGAGAAGAGACCCCACGTGGACCCATCGTCTCCCAAAAACATGTCTCCTTCAGTATGTGTAACCCTATTTCACCTGAATATACCCTGGCAGTTTTACATTGGCATAAATATTCATTGTTTACTCAGGTAGCTGCTCTGAAATCTAAAATTCTTATGCTATGTTCACAAAGTTAAATCTATTTAACAGGTTTTTACATATTTTTTTATACATATTTTTATTTCTTCTTGTTTAACTGATGCTTCACGCGTTTGATATCACCATGAAAGAGGCAGCGTCCTCAATAAAGATATTTATCACTGTAACTGCACAGGTCTAAAGATGTGGCATGCTTCATACAGGTGTCTTTTTGTGCTTTATTTTGGCTCTCTTTTTAGCTGAAAACTACAAGAAATAAAACCAAATAATGTTAAAAATCTACATAAACCTAGTCCTTTACAAGTCTCATGCAAAGTGAACCTGTCTTTCCATCAGCATGATAAATCCAGTTACATCATTAAACCGATCACATTGTCCATGTAGAGTGATATAAAACATTATAATACAAATACTGAGGTGAATTACAGTGTGCGCCTTTTAAACCACATGCAGATAAAGTTCTTATGAGGAGTGATGCAACACACTGAGCTGTCTCCTCCAGCAACTGCAACAGCTTTAAACCCAGGAAGTAGCTACTAGTTCCCATACTCTGAAGAAACTGGATGCTAGAGTCCATCCTATCCACTACATAAACAAGCCCACAAAAAGAAATCCTTACCTTTTTAAACATGCGAGGTTCAACACATCTACAAAAAAAAACACGTCTCGACAGTTGCAATCACTTTAAAACTTGGCATGCTGTCACAGTATAAATCCGCAAAATGCTTGAGCAGTAAGCGAGCAGCATGGCAAGTGTTAAAAATACTTCTACTCTACCGGCAGGGCTGGATTACCATAGGAGCTATTGGAGCAGAAGCTCCAAACCCATGCTTAAAAACGGGAGGGGAGGGCAATGGGGCAAGGGAACAATGGAAGCTGAGAAGAATGGGGCAGAGGAACCATGAGGTGACAAGAATGAAAGGGGCATAATGGAGGTGAACAGGGTTGCGGCAGAGGCCCATTAAAGCGTTCAACTCCAGGCCCCAGGAACCGATAATACAGCACTGAATACAGTAGGGGGAGAAGGACGCCTTGGTTATTTTGAAAGTTCATGATATTGTGCATTAGCTGTACTCCTTTAGACCCCCTGGCTTTTCTCAGCCGCATACAAAAATATGGTAACAAAAATAATAGACACAGGTGGTGCAGTAGACATTGCTTATTTAGATTTCAGTAAGGCTTTTGATACTGTTCCGCATAGAAGGCTTATCAATAAATTGCAATCTTTGAGCTTGGATTCCAATATTGTTGAATGGATTAGGCAGTGGCTGAGTGACAGGCAACAGAGGGTTGTGGTAAATGGAGTTTATTCGGCGCAAGGTCTTGTTACCAGTGGGGTACCTCAGGGGTCAGTACTTGGACCCATTCTCTTTAATATTTTTATTAGTGATATTGCAGAAGGTATTAATGGAAAAGTATGTCTTTTTGCTGATGACACAAAGATTTGCAACAGGGTTGACGTTCCTGGAGGGATCAGCCAAATGACAAATGATTTAGGTAAACTAAAAAAATGGTGGGAGCTGTGGCAATTGAGTTTTAATGTGGATAAGTGCAAGATAATGCACCTGGGACGTAAAAACCCAAGGGCTGAATATAGAATATTTGATACATCTGAGGGTTGGGATTTAGGGGTTATTATTGCAGAGGATCTAAGGGTAAGTAGTCAATGTAATAGAGCAGCAGGAAATGCTGGCAGAATGCTTGGAAATGCTGGCAGAATGCTTGGTTGTGTAGGGAGAGGTATTAGCAGTAGGAAAAGGGAAGTGCTCATGCCACTGTACAGAGCACTGGTGAGACCTCACTTGGAGTACTGTGTGCAGTACTGGAGACCGTATCTCCAGAAGGATATAGACATCTTAGAGAGAGTTCAGAGAAGGGCTAATAAAATGGTGTACGGCTTGAAGGAGAAAAGTTACCAGGAAAGGCTTAATGATCTTAACATGTACAGCTTGGAAAAAAGACGAGACAGAGGAGATATGATAGAAACATTTAAATACGTAAAGGGAATCCACAAGGTAGAGGAAGGGAGTATATTTAAAAGGAAACAAAGTAGCAAAACAAGAGGACATAGTCTTAGATTAGAGGGGCAAAGGTTTAAAAGTAACATCAGGAAGCATTATTTTACTGAGAGGGTGGTGGATACATGGAACAGTCTTCCAGTAGAAGTGGTAGAGGCCAAAACAGTAATTGAATTTAAGCAGGCATGGGATAGGCATAAGGCTATCCTAAACAAAAGATAAATCCAGGTAAAGTATCCATGTAATTGGGCAGACTAGATGGGCCGAAAGGTTCTTATCTGCCGACATTTTTCTATGTTTCTACTTATGTGGCTGCTGTCTTTGATCCGTAGAGTTAAACGGGCAAATGTTGTCGGTAACAGCAGCTTATAGTGGATTAAACACCCCCAAAGAGCTTTTACACTAAACAGCCACTACAGCACTGTCACATGGCATATATTGTGTTTCAAATAGATTTTATAATTCCTCTTGAAGATTCTCCTATTCCGGAGGTTTCACGTCCTCTCGGCCTCCGTGTCGAATCTCTGCGTCTCTTAATCAAGACACAAGGTTTCGTTTTTCACTCCGGATATTTGGGTCCATTCACAAAGCACCGTAATTACTTGTAATTTTGGTGCTTTGTATTTCGCTGCATTTCGGCAATTCCATTTCACCGAAAATGCAGTGAATTCACCATTTAGCGAATGGTCACCGTATTTTCCTGAAATTTGAGTCGCTGAAGCAGTTATCGGACTTAAGCAAGAACCTTCGCATTGCCCCGATGACCTCCAAATTGGCATCGGCGAATTCCACCAAACTGCAAAAAAGTCTCCTATTCTCCTAATAGGAGTATAAATCTGTAAAAAAGTGTTCTAAAAAAAATAAGGTCTGTTACAAAATAAAAAAAAGTCGTAAAATAAGAAAAACAAGAATGTCGTCTAAAAAAAAAAAAAAAAAAAGGGATTTTGCTGAAAATTAATAAAATAAACTGAAATGTAAAGATTTTTTTTTATTTTTTTTTTGTTTTACATTGGATTCGCCTGTTTAAACCTGTCAAATGGAAATGCGAAAAATCTGGGCTTTTTGACAGAATTTCGGTGCAGTTTGGCGTCCTGTGAATAGAAGACATGATAGTCGTCTTCTGTGGGGTCATTTCAGTGCCGGCAAATTGCACCATATTTTGCTGTCAGTTTTCCAGTATTTGGCGAATTGACAGCTTAGTGAATACATGCATTGATCTGAAATTGCACCGAACCGTGAGATTCACCGTTCGGTGTAATTCGGGGGCTAATTCGGAGGTTGGTGAATAAACCTCTGTTGTAAATTTAATGAAGATCTCGTGCTCCAGGGTAGATTTTTAATACTGGCAAAAAATACATCGCGGAATGCCACCAGGGGGTCAGTATGGGGGTGACCTGTGGCCGAGGTGCTCACAGCTTTTGTAGAACCATTACCTCTTCGATGGTTTACATTCAAAGCCAACATTTAAAAAATCTAAATAAAACATTCACGTACTTTATATTCCCAGACAATATTTATTAAAGTCAATAAAGAGCTGGTCGGGTTTAAATTATAAATTGAACAAAACACGTGCTTGCATTCGGTGAAACGTAAATCTGTCGATTGTATAATGTGACGAGATGTAAAATGCAAACGCGAGCAAAAAAAAAAACAGCATAAAAGAAACCTAAAGCAAAACATTAATCCCCAGCTATATTCTTTCTGGCCACCAGCTCCACCTTCCCTCTGCTCCCATTTGTTTCATGTACACCTGTCCTTTAGATTGTAAACTCATGGGATGTCAGGCTGAGCACTTGTATAAACCATAATGTCCAAACTCTGGCCCCCCCCAGATGGTCCTGAACTACAACTCCCAGAAATCTGAGTGCTAGATGGATAGAGAAGCATGGAAGTTGTAGTTCAGGGACATAAATACTCAATCACACAAGTGAGTGGTGAAATAAACAGACAATAACAATGCACCTGATCTCGCCCTGACCGTCCCCCCTCCTGTGGGCGTGAATCAATATAGAAAACAAGAGTATGGGGTGGATTTATGTTTAATGATTATAGCAGGCACATCAACAATAGCGCTGCACCAGGTAGGATGACGTAACCTTGGGTGGCTCCCAGCACCGCCCGGAATGACGAATAGGACTCCTATGGATGCAGGTAAGTATGGGTGAAATTTATTGACACAAAATCAGATACGCTTGTAATTCCAACGCGTTTCGTCCAAATACACAGTGTGGACTATATAAATACTGTAACTGTAATCATTGGTCAACGGCATATGTGATGTATAAAGAAATGAAGGCAGGATCCAAGGAAGCCGTGCTCCCTTTTTCTGTAATCCCAAAGCTTTGGAAATGTTTTAAACCTTTCCCCTCTGCATGAAATCGTAATATGTGTCCAGAAAACCATGGCCGACCTGGCAAACCTAGTCGAATGAATGACGGAACGCTAGAGATTATTCACTAAGCAACGAACTTGCCACTGAATTGCATCGGGCAGTGAATTTCCCCGTACGGTGGCAGTTCGTCCATTCACTAAACTGTCAATTCGCCCAATACTGGCGAAATGACCGAAATACGCTGCAGTTCTCCACGGTTCTGCGATCTTCCATGGTCAACGGCCACGAAATTGTCCCGTAGAGAAGCAACGGTTAATCTATTCACAGAATCTGAAGTGTCAGCGAAATGCCCTGATTTTTTCAGTGAATCCGTTTGACATGTTTAAACGGGCGAATCCCGTAGGATTCAATGTAAAAAAATAGTTATCGTTTTTAAAAAAAACTAATTTAAAAGTTTGTTCTTTTCATTTTCAGCAAAAAGCGTTTTAATTTTTTTATAGCACTTTATTTGTATTTTTTTGAGCGAAATTTTTGTTTCCCATTTTTTTTTTAAAGGGTTTTTTTTAATCTGTAACCGACCTTTTTATTATTGTTTTATAGGACCTTTTTTATTATGTAGACACATTTTAATGCATTTTTATTGGTTTAAACACTCACTAGGAGAATAGGAGAGTCTCGGGTTTTTTTGCAGATTGGTGGAATTTCCCAAGGCCACTTCGGTGCTCTTCGGCGACGTTCTCCAACTTTTTAATGAGGCTTCGGCCATTCCATGTTTGGCGCACTACGGTGACCATCCGGTGAATTCACCGTACTATCGGAATCACCGACGTGCGCTGAAGTGAAAATCACTGACATTTCAGGTGCTTAGTGAATAGACCCTTTAAAGTAGTTATTCTGTTGCGTTACGCCAACGTGCAACATTCCGCACCATTTCTCATTAGGCTGCGTGCGCGCCGCTAACACACGACGTTCTGGAAAGACGAGACAGAGGAGATATGATAGAAACCTTTATGTACATAAAGGGAATCGAGGAGGAAGGGAGTATATTTAAACGGAAACAAAGTAGCAAAACAAGAGGACATAGATTAAGGGGGTAAAACAAGAGGACTAAGACGATCAGGGTTATTCAAAGAGATCCGAATTGGGGCCGAAAGGTAACCAAACGCTGAAATTCAGCATATGGTTACCTTTCCTGGCCAAGGGGCTATTCAGAGAGCAGGCAGTTCGCCAAATGTTGGCGAATTGCCTGCACATACGGTGCCTGTTCGGTGCCTGTTCGAGGTCAGTGAATCCCCATAGAGAAGCAATGCTTAGTCTATTCAGAGAACAAAAACCAGCAGTGAAAGTTGCTGAAATGCCCTGCCATTCAGTGGCTTCATTCGACAGGTTTATTCAGGCGAATCCCATAGGTTTCAATGTTAAAAATATTCCCGTTTTAACTCAATATCTAATAAACCGTTCATTATAAAATTCTGCAGTAAAGAGTCTCTTTATTTATAGATTTTTTTTTAGGATCTTTTAGCCATTTTTTGGGATTTTTTTGCAAACTTTTGTTTTCCGTTTTTTTATTTTTTAAATCGTTTTTTCTGTAACAGCCCTCTTTATTATCATTCATTGGATTTTATATGTAAATTTCAGACATTTTCGTTCAGTAGTTACCTTGCAAACAGCGTTTCACTGTTCAAACATTCAAGCGAACTGGTTTTGTTTTTTTCCACTCCATACGTCTGCGGTGTCGGGTTTTTCCGGTGGCAGCTCTGCGCTGTGATCGGCGGCTGCTCGGGTTTCTCCGGCGTGTTCGGCGGGGTTAATGCAGATGTTTTTGCGGGTTTAGGTGTGCCTTCGCCAGGTTTTGCGGTGAGTTTTCGGCGGGTTTGCGGCGTTTTTTCCCTGCACTACGACGGCCCTGTGGTGCACAAATATACAGATTAACAGAAAATAAATATGTAGGAAATATAGTCATTATGTTACATGTTTACAGGTGCATTCTGTATATAGTCACTGTGTTACATGTTTACAGGCGCATTCTGTATATAGTCACTGTTACATGTTTACAGGTGCATTCTGTATATATAGTCACTGTGTTACATGTTTACAGGCGCATTCTGTATATAGTCACTGTTACATGTTTACAGGTGCATTCCGTATATAGTCACTATGTTACATGTTTACAGGTGCATTCTGTATATAGTCACTGTGTTACATGTTTACAGGTGCATTCTGTATATAGTCACTGTTACATGTTTACAGGTGCATTCTGTATATAGTCACTGTTACATGTTTACAGGTGCATTCTGTATATAGTCACTATGTTACATGTTTACAGGTGCATTCTGTATATAGTCACTGTGTTACATGTTTACAGGTGCATTCTGTATATAGTCACTATGTTACATGTTTACAGGTGCATTCTGTATATAGTCACTGTTACATGTTTACAGGTGCATTCTGTATATAGTCACTGTTACATGTTTACAGGTGCATTCTGTATATAGTCACTGTTACATGTTTCCAGGTGCATTCTGTATATAGTCACTATGTTACATGTTTACAGGTGCATTCTGTATATAGTCACTGTTACATGTTTACAGGTGCATTCTGTATATAGTCACTGTTACATGTTTACAGGTGCATTCTGTATAGAGTCACTATGTTACATGTTTACAGGTGCATTCTGTATATAGTCACTGTTACATGTATACAGACGCATTCTGTATATAGTCACTATGTTACATGTTTACAGGTGCATTCTGTATATAGTCACTGTGTTACATGTTTACGGGTGCATTCTGTATTGAGGTATGTTAATAGAGATCTCTTAAGTGACTTTAGACTGGGGGAAGATTTGATGGCGTCTGGGAGGTTATTCCATATTTGTGGTGCTCTGTAGGAAAACGAGGATCGAGCCACTTTCTTTTTGTATTGTGGTATTGCAAGTAAGGTGCGCGTACTGGATCGGAGGTTATAGGATGAGGGAGCTGCTGGGGGAAGCAGTCTATTCAGGTAGGGTGGCAGCTTCCCAGAAATGCTCTTAAACACCAGGTTGGAAAGGTGAAGGGTGCGTCTAGATTCCAGCGACGGCCAGTTTAGCTCTTTTAACATGTCACAATGGTGGGTCATGTGAGAACAAAAAGTCATCGAATGTGCGGTGACTTTTCGATTCTCTTTGAATAACCCTGATAGTCTTAGATTAGAGGGGCAAAACAAGAGGACAAAGTCTTAGATTAGAGGGGCAATGGTTTAAAAGTAACATCAGGAAGCATTATTTTACTGAGAGGGTGGTGGATACATGGAACAGTCTTCCAGTAGAAGTGGTAGAGGCTAAACCAGAGACTGAGTTTAAGCAGGCATGGGATAGGTATAAGGCGATACTAAATGAAAGAGAAACCTAGGGAAAGTATCCATAGAATTGGGCAGGCTCATAGGATCTCCGGGGGGGGGGGGCAATTGCCCCACCCAGGTTATTCCTTGCCACCCCATGTGCCCCACACCAGGATTCAGCCTCCAGCTTCCCCCACATATTTGGACCAATATATCTCAGGCCCCATGCATTGTACATGGTCGTTCAAGCTGTCATTGGAAAGAGCAGAGTCTGGCCTTTCCAATGATACCCAATGACCATATTCAGTGTAAAATAAAAATTGTAGGGATGCACCGATACCACTTTTTTAAGACCGAGTACGAGTACCGATACTTTTTAAAAGTACTCACCGATACCAAGTACCGATACTTTTATTTAATGTCATGTGACCGCTTTCCAATAAGAACAGACCATATAAAAATGCCCCCCGCTCACATGTATATCCCCCCGATATATATATATATTCATACTGCCCCAGCTCATGGATTTGCCCCAGCTCACTCATGGATTTGCCCCAGCACATGGATAATGCCCCAGCACACACATGGGTTATTATGCCCCCACAGCTCACACATGAGTATGCCCCCCCCAGCTCATGGATATGCCCCACATGGATATTGCCTCCAGCTCATGGATATGCCCCCACATGGATATGCCCCCAGCTCATGGATATGCCCCCACATGGATATGCCCCCTCATGGATATTGCCTCCAGCTCATGGATATGCCCCCACATGGATATGCCCCATCATGGATATTGCCTCCAGCTCATGGATATGCCCCCACATGGATATGCCCCATCATGGATATGCCCCATCATGGATATTGCCTCCAGCTCATGGATATGCCCCCACATGGATATGCCCCATCATGGATATTGCCTCCAGGTCATGGATATGCCCCCTCATGGATATTGCCTCCAGCTCATGGATATGCCCCATCATGGATATTGCCTCCAGCTCATGGATATGCCCCCACATGGATATGCCCCATCATGGATATTGCCTCCAGGTCATGGATATGCCCCCTCATGGATATTGCCTCCAGCTCATGGATATGCCCCATCATGGCTATTGCCTCCAGCTCATGGATATGCCCCCACATGGATATGCCCCATCATGGATATGCCCCCTCATGGATATTGCCTCCAGCTCATGGATATGCCCCCACATGGATATGCCCCATCATGGATATTGCCTCCAGCTCATGGATATGCCCCCACATGGATATGCCCCATCATGGATATTGCCTCCAGCTCATGGACCGCCCCCCCCCCGACTATACTTACCTTCCTGGGCGCCGCCGAGAATGTCTCCGCGCGCCCGCTCGTTGGAAGGACCCCAGCCGCGACCACGTGATCCCGGCTGGGGTCCTTCCAACGAGCGCGCGCGCGGAGACATTCCCCGGCGGCGCCCAGGAAGGTAAGTATCGTCGCGGAGAGCAGCTGCAGGGCCTGTCTGAATGCTCTATCAGCATTCAGACAGGCCCTGCAGCTGCTCAGTGTGTTTATACTTACCTTCCTGGGCGCCGCCGGGGAATGTCTCCGCGCGCGCGCTCGTTGGAAGGACCCCAGCCGGGATCACGTGGTCGCGGCTGGGGTCCTTCCAACGAGCGGGCGCGCGGAGACATTCCCCGCGGCGCCCAGGAAGGTATGTATTGCGGAGAGTGCGGGGCCGGCTGTCCGAATGCCGATAGAGCATTCGGACAGCCGCCGCAGCCCCTCGGATACCGGAAGCCGGCTCAATGTCGGCTTCCGGTATCGGAAAAAATATCGGGGGTACTGCACGAGTACCAAGTACTCCTGCAGTACCCAGTATCGGCCCCGATACCGATACTAGTATCGGTATCGGTGCAACCCTAAAAAATTGTAAATTGAATAAAAACAAAACAATTTTTTTCACAGGGTGGAAATGGCTCCACAGTGACAGGGTTAAAGGTCAGACTGTATTACATTGTGAATTACTTTGGTTTTTGCCTTGGTTTAGTTGTATATTAAGGGTTAATGGGCAGGCTTCATTCCTCGCAGTTTACTTTTTATATTTATTAATGGCATTTTAGGAGTTAATGGGCAGGCTACATGTCTCAGTGTATACATTTCATGTTTTCACTTGATAACTGCATTTTAGGAGTTAATGGATAGGCTACATGCCCCACAGTCTCTTCATTTAATGTTTTCCCTTGATTATTGGCATCTAGGGGTTAATGGGTACATGCCTCAGTCTACTCATTTAATGTTTTCCCTTGATTAATGGCATTTAGGGGTTAATGGGTAGGCTACATGCCTCAGTCTACTCATTTAATGTTTTCCCTTGATTAATGGCATTCAGGGGTTAATGGATAGGCTACATGCCTCAGTCTATTCATTTAATGTTTTCCCTTGATTAATGGCATTTAGGGGTTAATGGATAGGCTACATGCCTCAGTCTACTCATTTAATGTTTTCCCTTGATTATTGGCATTTAGGGGTTAAGGAGTACATGCCTCAGTCTATTCATTTAATATTTTTAGGGGTTAATGGGTGGCTATATGCCACACTGTCTTATTTTTATTTCCCTGGCGTTTTAGGGGTTATTATGGAAGTTAAAAAGCAAAGGATCTAAATATGAATAGACCCTTTAGTTTCTGTCACATTTCGGGGAATTCATTTAATCAAAATGATGGTGAATTCCCTATTTAGTGAATGGTAATTTGTGAAAATTGGAGTTGCTGAAGACGTTATCGGACGTCGGCAAAAACCTTGAATGTATGTATCATTGCATCACATTACTCTGGGATTATGGAATCTCATTTATATGTACTTATTTAGGTTTTCTCAGTGGTTTGATTTAGTGGCGAAAATTATTAGTCCCCCCCCCCCGTTTTGACTGGTATCTTATGTGCCCCCCCCCCCATATATTGTTCCTAAAGTCGCCACTGGGCAGACTAGATGGGCCGAAAGGTTCTTATCTGCCTCCATGTTCTAGATTTCTATGGATCTAGAAAATCCGTCTCCTAGCCGTAGATTTATTTAGGCCGTTCTCTCTCAATTCCTCGACCACATATCCCCCCACCCCCTTTGTCTTTCGAACCAAGAACAAAAACAGTACGGTATTCATTGGACTGATTGTTTTCTTGGAATATTCTGCAGGATTCTAACTCCGCAATAAGGATCCTCCAGAGATCTGTGGAATTTCCAAACTTTCCGCCTCTGATCTCTTTCCAGGAATTCCGCGCGTGTGGCTGTTGCGCAAAGCTCTGGCCGCTATTGTTACGGCGGGTCCTCGATGCCCATCTTACAGAAGGCAGCGGTGGGACAGGATAATCCATACTGAGAGGGTCCTACCCTGGGTGATTAACCGTATCTGTGCCACAGGGGTCCCTCTTACATTTAGATTTCCAGGTTGAATTTTTTTTTATGTCTTCTGCACGTTTGCCGCGTCTATATAAAGGCCTCTTGGTTCTCTCTGTATATGTTTTATTACATATGCAATCACTGCTTTACTGCGCAATCTGCGTTTGTTTTTTTTTACGCTTGGTGTTTTGCTCTTTAAAGTCTACGTGCCAGACACGGGTAATTATCCGGCACAAACTCCACCTGTCTGTAACCTTGTTGCTTCAATACCGAGCTTAATGCGAGTGCGGAGCCTTTGCGTTGTTTTGTCTTTTTCGCAGCTTTTTATTACCCTCGCCAGACGTTTACTTCGACAATTATCATTATTATGAGGAAACTCGTTTCTCAGGTCCATAAAAGAAGAAGAAAAAAAAAAAAAAAATGGCTGTACATGCCAAACCACTGAATTCCTTCTAGAGCCATAAAACGCTGCGTGTCGTCTGCTTGTGCGTTCCATCCCGGAATTTCAACCCACCGCATCATGGGGGACGCCACCTTGTGATCATTGTCGTTTCCAGACTTGATTCCCTTAAATTCACCACCCAAATTCTGAAAAAAATGAAATTCCCCACGCCTACAGCGGCCATATTTTTCCCAGACCTCCCAGGGACGCTCTTTTAGCGCTTTTTCCACCACTTTTACTTCAGAAACTGGAGCGTTAGGCCTCATTCACACTGATACGCGCGTATTGTACTATATGCAAATAAATGGCGCCATACACACAGCCGCGTACGCAGCCGTAGAGTTGCATTGTGTAAACGCACGTAAAAACAGAATGGGACCGAGCTGCATCCCGGCAGTGTTTTTACGTGTGGTTACGAGTGTTTCCACACAGTAAAGTTCTCAGTTTAAAAAAAAAAAAAAATAATTTATTTTTTTTCCTGGATATCCTGAGAACCTCTGTGACATCATGGGATGGGTCCAGAATTGACGCTTGGATCGCCTTTCAGATTTTCTCAAGCGTCCCCGCTGCCTCAACAACACAAGCGATGTTAAATGGTTCATCACCTCATTGGGAGGGGGGGGGGAGTCCATCTTTGAAGTCGCACCACAGCTCGTACATGAGGCGGAGAACACTCTAGCAACAACAGGACGCCAAAAATGATGCATTCTGGGATTATAAACACTCCAAAACGCGTACGCGCATATATACGCAATATTCAATTTTGCTCTTGCGTTGTGTGTGAATGAGGCCTTAATGGCGAGTGATTGAGCAGTCACCCAACCCGAGCAAGCTAAAGGAGAACCTCCTGAATTAAAGGGCAAAAAATGCCCTCCGTGTGTTTACTTTATGTTGCTGATACCTTACATATGCTTTTTTTTTCTTGCATGTTTAGTTAGGTAGCCTGGACAACACAATAGACTCCTGCAGCCTTAGCTAAACATTCACTCCTCCACCCCGTTGACTGGTTAAATACTGTAGAAGCTAAACCGCAGCAGTAAAGTAAAACTTTTTACTAAATTTGGTAAATGTTGCATCATGGGAAAAATGCACAAAATGGAAACGGGAGACAAAACAAACTAAACTTTGCTTAATAGCCCATGGCGTCTCCAGCTTCCCCCTGTGTGCCGGGTGACAGTTTGTCGCGGGCTGCGAGGATTGAGGGCCCCCATCCTCCTGCTGCACCTGAGGTCCCTTTGATGAAGAGGGTAGAGGAGTGTGCGATATGGCGTGGGTGGGAGTGCCCCTCTCCCCCGGTGAGCGGAATGGAGGCCATGTTTGCTGCTATAGAGGACTGCCTGAAGCGGTTGCCGGAGGAGGAGGGAGGTCCGCTTACATGCGGATCTTGGCGTCGGCTGATGGCCGCGATGAGGGCTGGCCGGGAGGCTGCGGACCCGGAGGTTGAGGAGGAGACGGCTGCGGTGCCTGTCGGGCAAACAGCCAGCACGGCTCCTACTAGGGAGGATGAGCCAAAAATAGCTGAGCCGGAACATCTGGCTACTGTGCCGGGCTCGTGCTGCCAGACATCAGGAGGGACTCCTGAGACGCAAGGAGACGCTGAGACAGCTACCTACGCGAGCCCTATTTTTTGACGGGAGTACGTAATTTTTGGACGCGAGTCCGTCACTTTTCTTTTTTTACGCAAGTCCGTCATTTTTTTGCAGACTGCGCACAACAGACGTTCGTTCTGACGGAAGACAAGGTAGCGGCCGTCATTTTTGACAGATCTAGTAAAAAAAACCTGCGCATCGACGTTCTCCGTTGTGAATCCGCAGTTTTGTACGGTCAGGCTGTTACAATTTGCCGTTACCTCCAGCTTTTCAAAGACGTTAAAATTATGCGCGCAATCGCTGTCCGTTAAAATGTGCGCAAAGATTGTAATACCATGCGAGCACCAGCGCACAAACTCCTTTGCGCTCACAATGTTAACTATAGGATGCACGAAATTGCGCTCGCAAAGGGTTCGCGCAGGGTCACTCGCGTTAGACTATAATGCACATTTTGTGCACGAACGTCGTAATAAGACATTCTGCGCAAATGGTTTTGCCCCGCGCATTAATGCGCTTTTGCACACGCAAAAAAGTGCACGAGGAATGTAATAGGGCCCCTAGATTGTAACCTCTGGGGCAGGGTCCCCTCTCCTCTTAGATTGTAAGCTCTGGGGCAGGGTCCCCTCTCCTCTTAGATTGTAAGCTCTGGAGCAGGGTCCCCTCTCCTCTTAGATTGTAAGCTCTGGGGCAGGGTCCCCTCTCCTCTTAGATTGTAAGCTCTGGGGCAGGGTCCCCTCTCCTCTTAGATTGTAAGCTCTGGAACAGGGTCCCCTCTCCTCTTAGATTGTAAGCTCTGGAGCAGGGTCCCCTCTCCTCTTAGATTGTAAGCTCTGGGGCAGGGTCCCCTCTCCTCTTAGATTGTAAGCTCTGGAGCAGGGTCCCCTCTCCTCTTAGATTGTAAGCTCTGGAGCAGGGTCCCCTCTCCTCTTAGATTGTAAGCTCTGGAGCAGGGTCCCCTCTCCTCTTAGATTGTAAGCTCTGGAGCAGGGTCCCCTCTCCTCTTAGATTGTAAGCTCTGGGGCAGGGTCCCCTCTCCTCTTAGATTGTAAGCTCTGGAGCAGGGTCCCCTCTCCTCTTAGATTGTAAGCTCTGGAGCAGGGTCCCCTCTCCTCTTAGATTGTAAGCTCTGGAGCAGGGTCCCCTCTCCTTAGATTGTAAACTCTGGAGCAGGGTCCCCTCTCCTCTTAGATTGTAAGCTCTGGAGCAGGGTCCCCTCTCCTCTTAGATTGTAAGCACTGGAGCAGGGTCCTCTCTCCTCTTAGATTGTAAGCTCTGGGGCAGGGTCCCCTCTCCTTAGATTGTAAGCTCTGGAGCAGGGTCTCCTCTCCGCTTAGATTGTAAGCTCTGGAGCAGGGTCCCCTCTCCTCTTAGATTGTAAGCTCTGGAGCAGGGTCCCCTCTCCTTAGATTGTAAACTCTGGAGCAGGGTCCCCTCTCCGCTTAGATTGTAAGCTCTGGGGCAGGGTCCCCTCTCCTTAGATTGTAAGCTCTGGGGCAGGGTCCCCTCTCCTTAGATTGTAAACTCTGGAGCAGGGTCCCCTCTCCGCTTAGATTGTAAGCTCTGGGGCAGGGTCCCCTCTCCTTAGATTGTAAACTCTGGAGCAGGGTCCCCTCTCCTTAGATTGTAAGCTCTGGGGCAGGGTCCCCTCTCCTCTTAGATTGTAAGCTCTGGGGCAGGGTCCCCTCTCCTTAGATTGTAAACTCTGGAGCAGGGTCCCCTCTCCTCTTAGATTGTAAGCTCTGGGGCAGGGTCCCCTCTCCTCTTAGATTGTAAGCTCTGGGGCAGGGTCCCCTCTCCTCTTAGATTGTAAGCTCTGGAGCAGGGTCCCCTCTCCTCTTAGATTGTATGCTCAATTCCTGGCTACCTGGCGATGCATGGGTGGTTGGTGGAAACTCCTCCGCTTCACACAGTGACATCTTTAAAATGGTGTGGGAGAACGTGGGGAAAGGAGGTGGGGCACTTCAAAGCCTGACCACTTTATAAAGCTGAAGTGGTCATGGTGTGTACGTAGAGTGTCCCTTTAATATTAGAGCTTTTTCTGTGTAAGGATCATGAGGGATAATCATGTTTGTGCTCATAATGTGGGGAATATTGAAATAAAGTAACAAGCAGCCAGACCTGCCAAAATCCAGTACCCACAACCCAACCTCACTCCCCCAGGAAACATTTTGCCCTAAATAGTATTCTTCTACCAATAGCATCGCGATTCTCTTCAACTTGTTACATTGATCATTTCCTTTGTAGTCGAACACTCTGCACTTTCAGCTTGTTTTCTGACGCCGTCACGTTCCCCTCCTCTTCCTCAGCACTGAACCCAATGCTAGACCTTCTCACTCTCTCACCCCCTGCTGTCAGCCAGCCAAACAAGGGTCAACATATCAGATTAAAGGGGTTATTCACTAAGCGGCAAACTTGACGCCGAATTGCACCATGAATTTCCCCGTATGGTGCAATTTCGTGGCAGTTCGTCTATTCACTAAACTGTCATTTCACCAAATACTGGCAAATTGACAGTGAAATAAGGGGCAGTTCGCCGTAATTCGGTGATCTTTGGCGACAGTGAAATTGTCCCAATCTATTCACAGAACCCCGAACTGCACCGACGTGTCGGCGAAACGCCCTGATTTTCTGTGATTCAGTTCAACAGGTTTAAACAGGCGAATCCCATAGGATTCAAACAGGGCCGTCATCAGGGCATTACACCCCATGCTGCCGTAAGGAGCTCGATGAGTCCGAATCCGGAGCCGTGTCCTTGCTGCTGCTGCTACAGGAGCCGGAGCAGACTGAGACACTGTGTCTCCTCCGGCTCCTTCACTTCCTGGCTGGGCGGGGCCAAGCAGCGTGTGAGGGGCCTCCCAAGCACGTTGCTTTGGCTCCGCCCCTCCACTCAGTGAAGCTGCGCGCCGGAGCTGGAGGGACCAGGAAGAAGAAGAGTAAAGAAAAGGTGAAGAAAAGAAGATAGAAGACAAGACAGCGGAGTGGTGAGCCAGGACCCAGACTCCAGGGCCCAAACCCAGGGCCCAGACCCCAAAGCCCAAACCAAGACCCCCAGGGCTAAGGCCCAGGGACCAGACCCAGAGACCAGGGCCCAGGCCAGACCCCAGGGACCAGACCCCAGGCCAGACTCGGGGCCCAGACCCCAGGCCAGACCCAGGGACCAGGCCCAGCCTAGACCCAGGGCCCAGACCTCAGGGACCAGACCCCAAGGCCCAGGGACCAGACCCAGGGCCCAGACCAGACCCCAGGGACCAGACCCAGACCATCATACACAGCCCGTTTCTGTGAGATTTATTGCTGTGGATTCTTGTGATACGTTCAGACACACCGCTCTTTACTGTGAGTTTTATTGCTGTGGATACTGTGATACGCTAATCAACACACTGCACATTACTGGACGTTTTATTGCCTGTGGTGCTATATTATGTCCTTTTTTTTTTTTTTTTTTTGAAAGGGGGAGAAAAGCTGTTAGAGGAAGGGGGGGCCCTGGGGGCCCCATCGGGAGTTTTAGTAAGGGGCCCCATCATTTCTGATGGCTGCCCTGGATTCAAATCATTCAATGTAAAAAAATATTGGTTTTATTTTTTTTAAATAAACATTTAGGGCTCTATTACATTCTTCGCGCACAATTTTGCGCGTGTGCAAAAACGCACTAACGCGAGGGGAAAAGCCCTTCAAGCTGAACGTCGTATTCCGACGTTCGCGCACAAAATGCGCGTTTACGTCTAACGCAAGTGACCCTGCGCGAACCCTGCGCGAGCACAAGTTCGTGCGCGCATCCCATACTTAACATTGTGAGCGCAAATGCGTTTGTGCGCTGGTACGCGGATGGTATTACAATCGATGCGCAAATTTTAATGAACAGCGTTTGCGCGCATAATTTTAACATCTTTGAAAAGCTGGTGGTAACGGCAAATCTGAACATCCTGGCCGAAACCAAATACACCAGCACGAAAAAAAAAAATACAGCACAGTATAGTTACACATTCTACACATACCCAAACAATAAAATGGAGAAGTTGTGTGTGTTTTTATTATTGATGCAGCATATATACTCAGATTGATTTTGACAGGCGCAAAAACTGAACGGGATACAATTGTGGTTCTTAATCTGATTGCCCACCGATTTCTGCAAAAAATAACGCGCGTAAAAAAGACGCGCAAAAACGCACCTATTAGGAGAGTTCCTTTTTTTTTTTCTAGCAGTTTGGTGGATTTTGCCGTTGACACTGTGACGCTCTTCGGTCGACGTTCTCCAACTTTAATTGGGGCTTCGTCAGTTACAGTTGCAAGCGCCAACAAATTCCTTAGTGCTGTACAATTAGAGAGACAGAATAACAAATTTACAGGCCGTTACACACGAGGGAGGACCCTGCTCAAGAGTTTACAATCTAAGAGGAGAGGGGTGACCCTACAGTGAATATGGAAATCACTGTAGTTTCGGGAAAAGGAATCACTGACGACCTGAAATTTCAGTGCTTTGTGAATAACCCTTTACTACTTCTCTGCATTCAGGGACTTAAACGGCTTCAAATGCTAAAATGCTTCTTTTACCAGACTGGATTTATTTTGGATCACTTGAAAGACCAAGAGATGCTTCTCCCCGTATATTATATCACTAGTTTAGAGGTGTGAGTGACGCAAAGGAAACCCTGTGCTCATCACTGACGTCTCGTGCGTGAAATTAACACATGACATGAAATTAATTAGTCAGAAATATCAGCCCGTACTCCCTGAAAAGGAGTGGATTAACTGCGCGGCCAATAATCCTCGGATACTGCCAAGTACAAAACTGAAGCCCAGGTAAACAGAACGTTGCCAGCACACGTGGGATCTTTTTAATGTGTCTTTATTTATTTTTGAGCTCAGACTTCAGAACACCAGTGATATTATTATTTATTAAGAGCCAACACATTCCGCAGCGCTGTACAAAAAATAAAATGGATAAAGACAGGACAATTCTACAATACAGGTCAGGTCAGTATTCCTGCCAGCAGATACAGGAGGATGTGAGGGCCCTATTACTATTATACTTTATTTGTATAGCGCCAGCATATTCCGCAGCGCTGAACAATGGGCACAGTATAGACAGTGTTACCAGTGGTGTATTTAGGTTTTGTGCTGCCCTAGGACTGACTAAACTCGTGCACCCCCTAATTTAAATTTGAGGCACCCCTTCCTGTCAAGGGCACACCTCTTCCTGGTTAATCCCCACCCTTTCTCTTTAAGCTCCACCTTTTCCTCTTAGAGCTCCGCCTTTTCCTCTCTTTATATTAAACGTGGATACCAAGTGCCTACTTGTATATTTTGTATACCATTTCAAATGTATCTATTGAGATAAATAAATATTATGAAATTAAAACATTTTTACAAAGAACAACAACGCATGTCAAGTATACTGGAACACAGCCGCTCTAATTGGTTGAACAATAAAATCCACAGAAACGTGCATTGCATATGAGTGTATCACAGAGCTGCACAGCAATAAAACCCACAGAAATGGGCACTGTGTATGAGCATATCAGAACCGCACAGCAATAAAACTCACAGTAATGTGCAGTGTGTATGAGCGTATCCCAGAGCTCCAGGGCAGTAAAACTCCGTAATATGCAGTGTATATCACAGAATCCACAGCAATAAAACTCCCAGCAGTGCAGTGTGTATGAGTGTATCAGAATCCACAGCAATAAAACTCCCAGCAATGCAATGTGCAGTGTGTATGAGTGCATCAGAATCCACTGCAATAAAACTCCCAGCAAACCGAGTGAATACGAGCACACAGCAGTTATCTATTCTATATTTACCGGCCTCCGTCTGTGGTAGGGCTGTGTGCAGAGTCAGCAGGGACTGTGTATGGACTCAGCAGGAGGTCCCTCCAGACCACATTAGGATTGTGGCTGTGTGTGGAGCCATCTTGTCAGCAGTGGGGTGCCACTGCCAGAGGGTGCACCGTGGCTGTGATTCCCTTCCTGGTGGGTGTTCAGTCCAGAATAGAGTGAGAGTCCGTGTTAACGAAAGGGCGGGTAGCTGCGTGCGTGCATGCGTGTGTGTCACGTGGTTCAGCCAGTCAGGTGGTACTGAGACTCAGTACCACCTGACTGGCCGGACCGCGTGACCTGCACGCACGCAGCCTCACCAGGAGCCAGGCAGCTCAATGACAAATTTCTATCACTGCAGTGCTGGTTAAGGAAAGGTCCACTTTAAACAGCAGTAAGCAGACAGGGCTTCATATTCTGCTGATCCCCCCCCTTTACCTGCCGTTTAGTGTCATCTCTCTCTGCACACAAATCACATTCCCCCCCCCCCCAGAGCTGCTGCGGGGCAGGGGAGGAGCTATGGAGGGAGGAGAGGGAATTTTATCCTATTCGATTTTATTCCGTAAGCAAACGCCCTGCTCCGCTGCTCATTGTTTGAGAACATAGCTCAAAGCTGACACACAGTGACAGTGGCACCTCCTAGTACCCCCTAATGACACCCAATAATCACTGGTACCTGGGGCGACCCGCCCCCCCCTAAGTACACCACTGCTCTGTGATATGCTCACACACAAGTTTGGCGAACTTCCAGCAAGTACGGTGCTGTTTGAAGGCAGTGCAAATCCCCATAGAGAAGTAATGGTTAATATATTCAGAGAACACCAAACAGCAGAGAAATGGCAGTGAAATGCCCTGATGTTCGGTGGTTTCAATCAGCAGGTTTATTCAGGCGAACCCCATATGTTTCAATGTTAAAAATATTTCCCGTTTTCATGCAATATCTAATAAACCATTATTATTTTAATCTGCAGTAAAAAGTCTTTATGATTTTTTTTTTAGTACCTTTTAGTAATTATTCTGAAAATTTTTGGAAAAATTTCCCCCCTTTTTTTTTTTTTTTTAATAGCGTTTTTTCTTTTTCCTATAACAGATCTTTATTATCAATCATAGGATCTTATATGTAAATTCCAGACATTTTCGTTCAGTAGTTCTTTTGAAAACAGCAGGCCACGGGTTTGCAGTGGCAAGCATTCAGTGGCCGACTCCATGCACTTTGGGACCCTGCGGTGAATGGTGAATATACTGCAGGGTGGGGAAATTTTATTCTCCTAAGTGCAGGGAACTACAGAACACCAAAAAGTTGGCGTCATTTCGGTACTCTGTGAGTAACCCATTTAGTGGTGAGATTTTTTGCTGCCCCCTGGAAAGTGAAAGCCATAGGCCTTGCCTACCCAGGACATACTTGAAAATTTGTGAAATCTCAATGTATCCTTCCTGGTATAAATACTTTGCCGCCGCCCCTGGAAAGTGCCGCCCTAGGCCTAGGCCTTGTCGGCCCAGGCCAAAATACACCACTGAGTGTTACGATACATTGAGACTGCAACACATTGAGATAAACCAGTACAGGAGGAAACGAGGGTCCTATTCCCTCGGGAACTGACGTGTCAGCCTCTTGGCTTTTTTTGAGCTTAAATACACTGAATGCTTTTCTTTTAAGAGTAGAAAAAAGAAATTTCACGTTGCTTCAACAAAATGTTAGCTTCAGTAAGAGCTGTAATGACAGGAAATTTACCGCTGATGGGACTTTTCTGTTTACATGGAAGACTCAAAACCAAAGAAAAATAAATTGTGCAAATGGGGTTTTATTTTTCGAGGTGGAAAGTGTTATGGCCTTCAGAGGAGCAGCTGTGAGAGCGGGAGCGC